>JAWNPL010000153.1:6712500-7312500 GCA_035047545.1 Drosophila paranaensis | reverse complement strand
CGGTGACAGCTGCACAGATCTTGCGTGTGTGTGTGTGTGCGTCTCAAATGACACTTGCCGACGACTGCATTGGAGCAGCGCTGTTTGTCGTCGTCTGCACATTTTTCTATAGAATTTCCTAGTAGGAAGTGCACTAACAACAACAACAACAAGTAGAAGAACACGCAGCACTTGACAATTGTCTTAGGCACTGCACTGTTTGTCTCGCTCTCGCACACCTGCCGCCGCCCCTGAAGCCAAGAGAGCAACCATCCTAAGTACATATGCGCTAGTGTATGTGTGCCTGTGTGTGTGGGTGTTAGTTCTTCCTGGTAGCTAGTGTATACCCTGTACTTAAGTTGCGAAATTGAAAGATAAAAGAAATTGAAATTCAAATAGAAAACAAAAATATATTAAAAAATATTTTTTTAAAATGTATGAAATATGCATAAATTTTTATCATTTAAAAAATATGTTCTAAATTCTAAAATAACTTGATAAGTGCTACAGGGTATTTTCAAGCCTGGCACTGTTATGCTTAGTCTCTACTCCAGCATATTTTGAAAATAATTATATATTAGTTCTATATACTCGATCGTTATTACAGAGTATTTCCTGTTTTTTTTATTTTTTTATAAATTATGTATAATTTCTACATATCTATTAGTAATTTTACCATAACTCGATCATTATTACCGGGTATTTCCAAGTCAAGCACTTTCTTATTTTTAAAAAATAAATTTTATATTATTTTTATATTTCCATTAGTCATTTTAAAGTAGCCTCATAATTCTTACAGGGTATTTTCAAGTCTAGCACTCCACTATGCTCTCTCTCTCTCTCTCTCTATCACTCTACTCCAGTTATTTTATGCACGCAATTATTCAATTGTCTTTGATTAAATGTGCAAATTTGTCTAATGTTTAGCTGGTTCTTTCGCTGATTACACGGAAGTTGCCGTTTAAAGCTGCGGCTAATTTGTCGGCCATTTGTAATTTGTCACCGATCTCGCTCTCTCTATCTTTACCTCTGTCTCCTTCTCTCTCTCTCAATTACTCACTCATCCGCTGTCGCAGAGAGACGTGAGCTTTCGTATGATTATGTGCATGAGTTTACCGTTATTGCAACACCAAATAGCTCCCGCTCTCCGGCTCCACGTTTTGACCTACAAGTTGGCTTAATTATATTACCGACGCGCGCATTTCCTGTCCGATTTACTGTTTAGATTTTTTGTTTGGTATTGAGCAAGGCGGCGCACAGCTAATAATTATAAAAAGCCAAAATTAACTCCAGAAAAACAAAAAAAAAACTTGCAAACATTTTCGAATTTCCACTCGAAAATGCAGCAACAATAAAAATTGAAATTATTTCCTTTCACAAGGCGAAGAACACAAACAACAAAAATAACAACAGCAAAAGAAGAAGAATTTGAAAATAAAACTCGAGAAGCGAAGCGAAGCAGCGGCGTCGGCAACTTTGTTGTTGCTGCGGGTGTAAGCACGTGCAACAATACGTAGAAGCGATAGAACGCTGAAGAAGAAACAAGAAATGAGAAAACTATTAATAAACAATTTGCATTGAACCCGTTCTCCATGCTCTCCCTCACCCTTTCCCTCTCTCAAAGTCTGCCTATCTCTCTTTCTCTCTCTTTTTATGCTCTCGCATTTCAAACCGGAACCTAATTGGTTTTTGTGAATGAAACGCGACGACCTTGCGCGTTTACGTCGAGCTTACGTTTTGCATTGATCGTTGGATCAATTGAAAGCTCAGCCGGAACACGATAGTGATTGATGAGAAAGGCTTACGTAGAGTTATACAGTGGCATGCGTTACGTTACGCTATACAGTGGCTGCTGCTTAATGGGCACGGTGTAGCGCAAAATAAATATACTAAAAAAAAAAGAATAATATAAAAATAATAATATAAAAATAATAATATTAAAAATAATAAAATAAAAATGTTTTTATACTATAAAAAAATAAAATAATAAGAATAATATAAAAATAATAAAAATAAAAATAATAAGAATAATAATAATAAGAATAATAATAATAAAAATAATATTAAAAAAATAAAAAAAAATAAATAAATTTCGAAAATAGTAATTTTATTTTTTAATAAATACTAATATTCAACATATTAACTTTTCGATTGATCACCGTATTTGCCTGCGCTGCCTTCTTGCTCTCCTTGACTCTCTCTCTCTCTCTCTCTCTCTCTTCGGTCGGTTGCTTGTGTGTGTGGGTGCGCCTTTGCTTTCAGCTTTGTAATTTCGCAAATGTTTGCCGCTAATAAATCATGTGTCCCTTGTTAGCTGATTGTAAATTGTTCGCCCAATGCGAGTTCAAGTGTTTCTGTTTTTGTTTTCTATTCTTTTATTTCTTTCCGATTTGGCCTCCTCCTGTGTGTGTTTTGGCTATTTATGCGGCGTTTAGCTACCGTGCGCTTACGTCATTTGCATACCGTATACGTAAATGTATTTGTATGTGTGTGTCTGTGCCTCGTACATACTTGGCCATGTTTTACAGTTGTCAATTGGCTGCTGCGACTGTGGCTGCTGCTGCTGCTGCTGCCGTTGCTCTGTCTACTTTAGTGGGCTAAAAACACATTCAGCGCGCGTCAACACAAAATATTGAAAGTAGGTAATGCGACAACAACAACAACAAGAATAATAATATCTGAGTCATCAGTTTTCAATAAATGCTAAAAGTTTTTAGTACATGACCAAATTATTCATATATAGTTCAACATAAAAAATATATATTGATATAAATGATTAACGATTACATATATGAGAGAATCATGTTTGGGAAACTTGCCAAAACAGAAACATAAAAGAAATTCATGATCTGAGACTGTAGAGAGATAATAGATCTGAAATGCGCTTAGATCTCAGCTCTTTTTCATTTTCAATCATTTGGCTATAATCTATATTCAAATTCATCTTCGTCTATCAGCTGAAAAGCTGAAAGCTGATCAAAAATAGTATTTCTCTCCTCCAATTTTGTTGCCGTGCGCACAATTCGCGAGAATTTTCACTTTTGTCTAGACAATTTTCAGATTGCAATAAATTTTTATAAATTGGCTCGTTAATTGAATATAATGTGGATATTTGTTTTGATTCGCTTACGTTAAATGCGGCGAATAACTCATGGAATAATCGTGATGGAACCATGAATGAGGCCATACAATAAACATATGACTCGATAAGTAGAGGTATACCGTACACTTATTGATATATATATATATATACAAATATACATAGATTTATAGTCGCTAAGAACTTACTTCTTTATGATATACGGTCTTTCTAGTTATTTTCTTTCGATTTCCCAGCACAAGACCTATTTGAACTCAGCTCTTAGTGAACCTAACTTGATGAAAATTTCTATAGCTGCTTTTTATAGCTACAAGAAGAACATATACCAGAATCAGTTCAGTCGGTAGACTATATTATATAGCTACCATATAATATTTGGCTTATAATTTTATGTATGCCTGTAAGAGTATTTAATCCACAGCGTAACAGAAGAATAATCTTGTAGTCTGTGACGTCACGTGCATGTTTATAGAACCAAACTTTTTGTTTTGGCAAATGGTTGAAGACTTGGCACTTTTTTGATTTTAGCAAATTGAAAGTAATTAACATTTGATTGGGATAGCCCGACAACATGGAGCTAAAACGATCACGCGCTGTCCAAATACCATTTAAGATTAAAGATACGAATGGAATTTTACGCTTATGAAGACTGATTAATAGAGCCCGCACTTCATGGCAAGTGCTTTCAAGTTTTTAACAGAGTTATTTCGAGGCAATGCCCTTGTCCACAATCTTATCAGGATTTCTCTCTCTCTCTCTATATATACGTATGTCTGGCCTAACGAGGTTGGTCAACAAGTCAATACAAATACCTTTCTCATATAGGGGGACTGTGTGTGGGGTAAAAAAAAGTGAGAGAGCGGAAAAATACTTGGCAGTAAGCGGGCCCTAAATTCCCACAGTTGATAAAAAATGCGTCAGTTCTTCAGTCTCTAAGTGAATCATTAAACAAATTACAAATTCGTAAGCCGGTTATAAAAATAGCTCCAAACAGAATTAGAAATAAAAAGAATTTCAACAAAATAGGCAAACAAATTGTTGTACATGTCCATCAATGTGGAACTGTAAATATTGGCGCAGCCACGAATGAGTCCAACCCACCCACAGTCGAGCGTCACAGGCACAGGCACCGGCACAGTCAGAGTCTCAGTCAGTCAACAGAGTGCTGGAGGCGTACGGTTTAGTTAAGATATTTCCAATGAATAAGTCATACCTTTTATAGTTTACAGCTAACGCAATGCACAATTTGTTTGTGTTATTTCGGGTAAGCCCAACAACAAACGTGAGTGTTCTTCATCGTCGATTACACATAAAGCCACAGGAGCTTTTCGCTGTATGCAAATAATAATACCAGGAATAGAAATAGTTTATACATGAATATAGATGCTAATAGTTATTGGAAATTTGCTTTGAATATAGACTATACTTATATTCGAAATTTCTTTAAATGATCTGTAGATGCAGAACTGTTGAGCTGTCGATTTCGATAAATATCGATTTGCACTCGATTTAGGAGTAAGCCTATAATGGCAGTGATCAATTTAATCACTCTCTGGCTTAAATATTAAAGATACACAGTTCTATATAATATCATCATAAATATCGATATCTATAAAGCTTCATTCATAGTTTTTCTGCAAGTTGGGCAAATATCATGTGTCGCGCCTCATTCAACTATCTGTCGATAGCACATTCCTCCACATTGAATTACTTTTCGTGCGACCCTCGCTTATGCAGCCTGTTTATAAACAATATCTAGGGACCGATCTTGCCCCACAAAACTCTTGCAGTTAGCCGCTTGTGTAAACAAGCAACAAAACATTTTCGTCTCTCTGCATCTCACTTTTCCTCGACTTCTTTATCTCGTCTTTTATTTCAGTATTGCAGTTATTTTGATTGATATAAACGCATGGAGATTTGTCTGGCGTAAACATATATATATATATATATATATTAATGTGTATATATAATTCCCAGACACTTTTCTACCTTTTTGTGCCCTGTGGTTGCGTTTTGTCCTAAACCAGTTTATCACCTCCTCCTCCCACTTTCGTAAACCACACGAAAACAACAACAAAAATTGCGTTTGCCCAAAAACCACACGAAGAGTGAAAAACCACAATAAGAATTCCCATAATTATAACAAACGAAATGATATCTCCAAGCGTCGCATTCGTCAGTTCCACAAACATGAAGAAGACAAAGAGAGAGAGAGAGAGAGACAAGAAGAGGCTAAAGAAAAACTCAAGAAATGGGCAGATGGGGAAGAATGGGAAGAGAATCAAAAAGTGCCTCTGAAATTTAAACTTTCGTGGTTACAAGTTTTCTAGACCACAAAACTTCTCAACCGAAAGCTAAAGTTCCAAAACAAAAACAAGAAGAGGCAAAAAAGGTGTGTGTGTGTGTCTGTGTGTGCCTATCTCTCCCTCTCTTTCTCGCATCTCTTATTTCTGAATGGAAACGTAACCAAGTCGGAAGAAACAGTCAAAAACAGACAACGCAAAAGTTTTCTCAGCTTTTTTTCTTCTTCTGTCGTATTTTCTTCTTTAACAACTTCCCAAGATGGATAAGAATTAAAGGCGGGCAGCAGCAGCTCCAGCACCAGCAGCTGTAGGCCTGATGGGCGGCAGGTGTGAGGGGGGCGTGACAGTAGTAGTGTGTGGATCAAATCAAGTTTACAAAGATAACAGAACATGTTTGAGGCGCAGCATGAGCGGCTAAGAGATGCCCTGTAGAGTGGAAAGAAGGAGATTTTATGGCATGAGATGATGATGGAATTGAGCGTAGAAATATATTTAAAAACATACACAGAAAATGTATAAACTTATACCAATATTTGAAACACCAAAAAATTTTTAAAACTTAAAAAAAAAAAATATTTTTAAACAATATTTAAAAGTATTAGAAAAATATCCAAAAATATTTGGGATTGGATTTATTAAAAAAAAAAATAAAATAAATTAAATTAAAAAATGTAAAAAATTATTTTTATTACTAATTTGAAAGATGTAGCAAAATATTGTAGAATATCTAAAAATGTTAGAAAATTATTTAAAAATCTGAGAAAAATTCTGAAAAATATTAGAAAACTATTGTACAGTATTGGATATAAATACATAATAGAAAAGCTGCAAATATTCAGATTTATAGGGTATCTTATAGACAAACAAGCTTGCATTCACTTAAAACACAACTCTGACAATGACAAAGCACAAAAACTGCGACATTTAAATCGAGCTAAAAGTCAACAAAAAAACAACCTTTAAATAGTTAAGAGGTGCTGGAAGATAGTTAAAAGGTGCTGCTGGCTAAGCCGGGAGTAGTCGAGAGTGCTTGAGAGAATGTGCCGTTAGTACAGTTGAATCAATTAAAATGTAGAGCTTGCCACCATTTTGCTGTCAACCTTTTCAATTACAATGGGCAGCGGGGAGCGCAGGAGGGGTACAGAGAGACAGAGAGAGGGTGCTGGTCGGTTCTTTAAAACGTGTCATGGCTTGCTAGCAGTTTGGACCCAAATTACCGCAGCTCAATCATTTGAGCCGCCGTCTGTCTGTGGCTCGCACCTGAGGATGAGTTTTAGTATTTGTTGTTTGTGGCATAATTTGTTCGGCTTCCTGCAACAAGCCGCTGCACATGCGCCGCTTGGCTACACACATACAGAGAGAGAGAGAAAGAGAGAGAGAGAGAGACACTCTCTGCTTGCAACAGGAGCAGCCAGTTGGTTACACTTTCGGGTTCAATGCGCTCCACACGCTTTTCGACTGTGGCTGCCGCAACAATGAAAACAATTGATAAAACTAAAATCATCATCAACGCCGCAGGGCCACAAAATTTATATATATATTCTTTAGCTTATTCTTTTGGCAAATTAAGGTGCCGCCCGGTGGCAGCCACGACCAGGATCATTGCATGCCTCTCATACACACGCACACACACATATACACATAATTTGTGGCAACCACTAATTACGCCCACGCCACAACTTGACCCAAAGCTGGCTGAAACACAAAGCAACGCACGTGCCGCGGATTTGCCGCCATATCGCGAGCGGGTTAACCAAACAAAATGGTTGCAAAAAGTTTCGTTTTCACTGGCAAACGTAATTGTTGAATACCCTATAAACGTGAGGGGAACTGAATAAATAATATATTTAATAAATAATATTAATAAAAATGTTAATGTGTGTTAAAAGAGAAATATAAAACAAATAAATAAATAAAAATCATGAAAAAAAATTTAATAAAAAAAAACTATAAAAAAATCATAAATATATAAAATACAAAATAATAAAAAAAATGAATAACAATTAAATTATATTCTCTAAAATTTATATTCTCCGCTTTTAACTTGGAATATTTATATCATTTTTCATTTCATTTTCAAAGCACACTAAACTTCAGCTTGATGGCAGCTATCAAATTTATATAGCAATCAAATTTCTGGTAGTCAATAAGCCTTAAATTGATAGAGTACATAAAAAGTTTGCGGCCATTTGGGGCGCTCTGTTGTAATCCGTACATAAAACCGTTTTATATTTTCTCAGACTTTTATGCGAATTTCGCAGTCATGCTTTAGTTATTGTTGTTTTATTTTTCGTTTTTGGTGTAATTTTCTTAATGTTTCGCACACGTTAGCGTTTAAAAAGAAGACGAAGACAAAGAGGTCACACACCTTCTGCCTGAATGTGTGTTCCATTGCCAAACTGTTCCCTCAACCCTCACACTGATTTGCACTAACTAACTAACCCCAAAAAGTTAAACATATAAATGTCGAGGATGAGCCAGCATGGCAGAGCGTAAACCAGAACCCTCGATCGATTCGATTGCACAGGGCAGGACTCTGTGGCGCAGGTGCATTGTCATCGTTTAACCCTCTACTTCAATTTCAATTTTGTAAATTGAGTTTGTATTACGATTTATTGACAAAATCGACGGCGACCACGACGACGACGACGACTTCTGCACTTTGCCAACTGACATTTATTGCCCTCTGGTTGCGTTGCTTAGCGCTTTAACGAATTATGTGAGCAATCGAAGTAAGAAAATAATAAAATTCAACGTGAAACACCGTTACAGGGCAACTCAATATTCAAAATGGCGCTTAGGATACAGGTTTTGTGATTGCTGAAAAAGGGGCTTAATAAAAGACTGAAAAAATAGATAAATAAAAAATATTAAATAAATAAATATAAAAATAAATAAATATTAAAAAAAAAATAAATAAATATTAAAAAAAAAATAAATAAATATTAAAAATATATATATATTAAAGAAATATATATATATATATATATATATATATATATATGTATTTAAAAAAAAATAATAAAAAAATAAATAAATAAATGTTTTAAAATAAATAAATATTTTAAAATAATAATAATAATAATAATAAAAAATTAAATACAAAAAAACATAAATAATGATCAAAATATAAAAATATGAATATGAAAAAATGATAAAAAAATAAAAGACAAATTTAAATTAATGATAAGCCTGTTTTTTTTATTTTTAAATTTATAATATTATATCTATAATAATATATTAAGCACTTAAACCTAACACACTAATTATGCTGAAATATGTTGCCAAAAAATAGGATATTTTTTCTTCCACACAAATTTTTCGATAACATTTCTTAGTCACAAATCCTCGCATAGAATTTCCAAGAAATGAAAATACTTAAAATAAATAGTTTGAAGAGCGCCTATCAAAAACAAGAGATTAAAGATCGGAATAACAGCTGCTGTTGTTGGCAAACAGCTCAGACAAAAAGAAAATATATATGTGTATATGTATGTGCTTATATATTCACATAGCCAAATTTCTGACTAAACGCAATTTGAGCAATCCCTGAAAAACTATGAAAAATGGAAAAACGAAGTGTCATGCTAGACGAGAAGATCGAGAAGTAAAATTCCAGAACTCTGGCAACAATGGCATACGCCACGTGAACGAACGTGTTGCACACAAAAAGCAGATGCAGCCGCACACACACACACAGAGGCACAAAAGAAAAACACATCCTCTGCAATCCTGTTGAAGGGAAAATTTCCACTTGAGTTTCCTCATGCATAAAAAGGGAAGAGAAAAATCGTCTTCCGTTTGCCCAGCGAAAATAGCGACATGTGTTTGAAGCCCGAAACGGAGACGGAGGCTGAGGTTGAGCTCATTCTCGGTGTCTCTCTTTCTCTCTCTTGCTGGCAGTGGCTACTCCTTCAGCATAATCTCAATTTTCATTTTTCACCTGCCCAAATGGCCCGCCTGCCCTGCCCGCATGCACTTAGCCCGCTCAACAATCTGCTGCCGCCGCTTATCAGCGGCAAAACGGCCAACTAAATAGCTACACAAATGTGCAGACGTGAGTGTGTGTGTGTGAATGTGTGTGAGAACATGCTTGTTGCTTTTTTTGAAAGGCAACAATTTGTCTATTATCTGGCCAGGCCAATTTCCCTAGCTGGCCCTCTCGCTCACTCCCTGCTGATGCTGCCTTTTTGATAAATGTGCCTGGCCGACACCGACACCGACGACGACGTCGACGTCTTGGTCTTTGGTAAATCCTCTCAAGCCTGATTAAGTGAACTATTATGCTCGCCCATTGCTCTCTCTCTCCCTCTTTCTCTCTCTGTCTGTCTCTTCTATTCTTTTTAACATTCGTCATGCATGTGTAGACACACAAGAAGCAGCAGCAGTCGCCGCCGCTAACGCCGCAGTCAAACAGCGCAGCCATCAAATATTGTTTATGTTTTCAACAAATAGCACACGCACACACACAGGTACACACACACACGCACATAAACAGAGAGAGCATCTGAGAGAGCATTTGGGAGAGCGACACGCATTGGACACGCACATTGCACTCTTTCTAATCAGCCGAGCGAGCGAGCGAGCGCTTGTTGCATTTGTACCTGCTTGACCTGCGCTGCAGTTGTTGTTATCTCTCTCTCTCTCTCTCTCTCTCTCTCTCTCTCTCTCTCTCTCTGTATCTCTTGCATTTGGCTGCTCGCTGCTGCTTGCTGCTCTTGATCCATTTCCATTTCTATTCATTTTGTGCGTGTTGCTCATTACGCGTCTCAGCGACTCGTTTGGCATTTGTTTCACATGCTGCCGCTCGCCTGCTGCTGCTGTGTGACCAGCTTCATTGAGCTTTGCTTGGCTGCAGTCACGTCAACGCTACGTGATTTATGCTATTCTCTGCTGTTGCTGCTGCTGCTGCTGCTCTTCAGCTGGGTGGTAAAATTAATCTAACGTTCTTTTTACCTGGAAATGAGCTACGCGCTCTGTGCAATCATTCAAACAATGCTGGTTTATGCGGCGCGGCGGAGACTTCGATTTAATTGCTGCTCCAAGTTGCATAATTGCAGATCAAATCAAGTTGTTGCAGCAACAAGCTTGAAGATTGCTTAGATTGGAATTAATTTTCTATATATGATATAAAGATCTTTATAGGCTTTCTATCTTAGATTAAGAATTTTCAAATTTGCACATATTAAATGGTCTCACAGTAGCTGCTAGTTAACGGCTTTTGTTTCGCATTCCAGTTGTTTCAACTTTGACATGCATGTTAAAGTTAAAGCTAAAGAATACTTTTATTTGGAATTAACTTATGATATATATTATTAAGATATTAATCAAGTCGGCAAACTACTTCTCTATTAGCCAAAAGAAGTTTCAAACTGCATTTGTTTCATATTCCAGGCGTTTCAGCTTTGATATGCATTTTAAAGTTAAAGCTAAAGAATATTTATATTGGAATTCATTTATGATATATGCTAAGATCATAATCAAATCGTTCATTGGCTTCCTCTAGTCGATATATACTAAGTGATATTTTATACTCTCAGTAGCTCTCTAACTAACGGCTTCTGTTTCATATTCCAGTCATTCCGCATAACCCATAAACTTAGAGTTTGTGAATACCTTCAGCTCGTAAATCCTTTGCAAATCTATTTTGTGCGCCAGTTTATGACGCAATTTGCAAATTGAATGGCCACACATTTTTATTGACTCGTCGGGCCCACCCACAGTGGTGTATGTTTTGGTCATAACATTTTGCCCATCTGTGCCCGTTTTTCTTGTAGAATGCGGCAAATATTTGTGCTTTTTTTCTGGAATTTATTTTGGCATGCAAACACGTCAACTTCTCATTAAGATAAGCGCAACCCGCTGGGTTTGATTTATAAGCTCCGAGCTGTGAGCTGCGAGCTGCGAGCTGTTAGGGGCTCTGCACTTTGTCTAAGCTCCGTGGCATGTGGCAAATCAGTTTGAGCCACCAATTGTGTGGTGCATGTTAAATGCAACTGACGCCGTTGCCGCCGCCGCCTGGCAACAAGGAATTTCAGTTGCCTGCAGGCAACGTCTTGAAGTTCCGGCTCGCGGTTGACTCTTATTCCTTCCTCTCTTATTTTTTTTTTTTGGCACACGCCAGCTGTCGGGCTGAGAACTACGAGAACTGCCAACTGCCTGTGGTGCGCATATATATATATGTATATATAGCATGCATATTTTACTGCCTCCTAGTCTATAACGTCCTAAGCTAGACGTTCCGCAACGTATGTCCCTTTTTATAAACAAACACTGAGAGAAATAAGTGCAACAGGATACAGTGAAAATGTTATTTGAGTTTAAAATAATAATCCAAAAAATAAAAATAATAATAGAAATAAAAATATATAAAACAAAAATTAAAAAAATTAAAATATAATAAAATAAAATAAAAATTAGATAAAATAAAAATATAAAATAAAAATATAAATATAAAATATATAAAATAAAAATATAAAATATATAAAATAAAAATCTAAAAATATAAAATAAATATATAAAATGAAAATGTAAAAAATACATAAAATATATACTAAATTAAAATATAAAAAAATAAAAATAAAAAAAAAAAAAATTAAAAATATAAAAAAATTAAATATAAAAAAAATTTAAAGGGGAAAAGTGAAAATAAAATAAATGAAAAATATAAAAATAAATAAAGGTATTCAAATAAGCAATCAATGAATTAAGACAAGGAAAAGATATTTCTATTTATTTATCAATTCTTTTAATTTGGTAAATACAAACAAAAAAGTTTGTTTTCAATCAACATGCTTCATAATATCTGTTCTGTAATGCATATGTATATTTCCATATTGTTTTAATTATATTCGCTATATATAACTTTTGGCTTGGAAATACACTTCTGTCTTATATACACTTTTCGGAGATCTTTCAACACTTTTCTCTGAGTGCATATGCATATGTCTATAAGTATGCATGTGTACGTATAAAATGTTTCTTTTTGGTAATATATTGCCGACATGCTAAAGCAATAAAATAGCAGCGCAGTCGTAGACACATTTGCAAATTTTCAAGTGTAGGGGCGGAACGGGGGGCGGGGCTGGGCGAAGCGGGGGCTTACCCTAGATTCCGGCAAAGTCGTTGCTGGCAATTCGCCAGTCACTCGCGCTAATTTTAACTGCCAACAAATATATATATATATATGTATACAGATATGCGAAAAACAAAAACAACTTGCTAAAATAACTGTTTTCTGTTTCTCTCATTGCTGTTGTTGTTGTCTTCCATTTGCTGCACTCTTGTGCAACTCCTACAAAATGCGACGACGCCTCCGGCAGAAACAATTAAACGACGCGTCGCCATCGTCGCCGCTCTGATAAACAAGGTAGATAACAAGTAGGGAAGCAAGCAGCAGCAGCAGCAGACGACCACACATAGGTAATGCCAGTTACCAAAGGTCCGTCACTCTCCTCGCCCCTGCTTAGCTGCAGACAGGCAGCATATGCTACTCATGCACAGACCTCACGTGGTACTTGGTTTCTTTTTGTTACCAATAAATTTCTTGAAATACCTTCTTAACTTACCGTCGAGTGCAATTTTTTCATTAGCGCTTCGTTTGGCTCAGTTAGGTTTACATTATTTTTTTGAAATTTGTTTTTTTTCGGTAGGGTCTGGCCGAGGGTCAAGTACGAGTGCAAACGTCTACTAAATAATTGCCACAATCGGTAAATTTCAACAACTTTTTAGTGGTGACTGGTCAGGCACGAGGTGTGCTTGATGAGTTGAAGATGGTGGATTGGTAGAGTTATGGAATAGATATTTTTTAATAATATAAAATGTGGGTAAACTTAATTTATTTTAATTTAAATATAATTATATAATAAAAAAATTATTTTAAATTTAACAAAATCTTAATTGTTAAACTTAAAATAATTTTTTAGAAAAAAATATGCGCTCAAGCCAAAAGTGTTTGGAAATACCCTTAACTTAAAAGAAAACAAAATCAATATACCATGAGTCACCATTATGAATGGCTTCTGACTAAATATATTTAAGCTGAAATAAACTGTTGATATCATATATTTCATATGAAATAATATTAGAAATTTTTTCTCTATTTTGGAATTATTTTATTCCGATTTAAAAGTTTTTTTTTTTCTTTTAGATAGAAATTCAATTTTTCTTTGAAGATTTGATTTTAATATATGAAACATATATATTACCACTAGATAAATTATTAATTAGAACTCACATTGACTTGCTGAACAGCCCTCGCTCGCATTTGGCAACCCTGTCCCACAAGCCCAGCTAACACTGGTCAACGGGGGCCCCAGGTTTTACAGGCAAGTGTAGAAAATGTAGCAGCTAAATTCCAAGCAACATTTTGTGGACGATGATAGTCGTTGCACTGTGGTTGCTGCCTCTGTTGCTGTTGTTGTTGTGGTTAGTGTTGGTTGTTGGTTTTTTAGAATTGCATTTTTATTGTCTGCCACTTTGTTGCTACCACTGTGTGTGCGAGTTGTTGTTGTATAAATAAACCATATGGTTAAAAGCGTAGCATATTCTTCTTCTTTTGTTTTTTTTTTCTGCTGCTGCTGCTGCTGCTCTTCGCTTCTCTCATTTCTTACTTGGCTGGCTGTCATCGTCTTTATTCTTGTTGCTGTTTTTGTTGTTGTGGTCTTCGACTTGGTGGTTACCTCGTGTCGTCGTCGTTGTTGTTGTTGTTGTTTGGATGTGGCTATGAAGTTTCTGCTTCAGTGCGTTTGTAAATGTTTATCAAAATGTCTTGTGCCGTTCTCTCTAAGTTCACCCTGCCTCCCCCTGGCTCTGTCTCTCTTTCTCTGTCTATATATCTGCCTTTCTCACTCCCTCTCGATCTGTTAGTACCTGTGCCGTTGTTGTTACTCTTCTACTCGCTTGTTTTTTTTTCTTTTACATTTGAAACGTTGGTCGTCGCACGATCATTAACCGCAAAACATTGTTCTTGTGGCATGTTGGGCTGGTTCTATCGCCAACTCGGCAACATGTTGTCTGCTCGCCCTGCCTGCCCCCCGCCCCCTGCGCAGCATACTGCTGCCCCTGGGGCTGTTTGTTTGCTTAGCGAATTCCTGGAAGTCAGGGCGCAAAATATGTCGCACCGCACATAATGCAGAAATTGATTGCAATGAACCCGAACCAAATCGTTCAAGCTAGAGCTGAGAAAACTAATGAGAATCGTTCGATATACATAGAAGTAATATGACGGGATTAAATTGGATTTGTAGTAAGTATTGAAGCATACTAAAAAGAATTGATTGAGCAGTTATCGATTTTTCGATAAGTATAGCTATAATACATTTAATTAGTAAACAGATTTTTATGTTATCAATAAAAATCTATAATCTAGAAGATAATATCCATAATTTTATAACACTTTGACATTGCGTAACAGTTAGCTGTTTATCGATATTTATTGATAGATCGCTGCTATTGGGTTCGATTAAACTATGTGAAGATATCAAAATTATCGATAATCTAAGAACAGAAGCTGCGAAGAATAAGAATTTTATACAAATAATAGAATTTCGTTAAAAATGTGGTATCGATAATATATCGATACCTTATGTATAGTCGAAATATAGTATTTCAAGTTTCAAATAAGCTTAAAGTGAACTCTTTAGAGTCAATCTATTAACCGTATATAAAAGGAAGTAAATATCTAAGTTTTCCACAAAATACCTCACTATACAAACAAATAATTTGCTTGCTAAACGGAATACCCCTACTCCAAGTGTAGTTTATCTTTCTGCTGACAGTTCTTCTGCTTGAACTTCTCACTTCATTTGTTAGTATAAATCATGGTCTTATGGAGCTTCCGTTGCTCGTTTTTAGGTGGCGCCGCTGTCACCTAAAATCTCTTTCGCATGTCGCACAAATTTTCACCAGACAGACGGCAGACGAAAAAGATATAAAAAGCGAGGCAGCAGAAAAAAGAGCTCAACATCAATGAAAGCGACGCCACAAAAAAGTAAAATAAAATAACACACAAGGCTACACAAATACAAAAGCTATACAAACACACACACACACACATCGAACACACATCGAACACACTCGCCGCACACTCTTGCATATGCTCACAGCGAGAATCTCTCCAGTTTTAATCGATCGATTTAATGCGCTGTGTGACACGGCTGTAAATCACACGGCGCGCACTTTTGTATCCATGAGATACATAGATCGATCGCTGCAAAACAAATCGAATGCAGCTCGAAGCTAATTACCAAATTAAAAGCTCATTAAAGTCTCTCTCTCTCTCTCTCTCTCTCTCTCTCTCTCTTCCCTCTCTCTACTTTTTCAATCATAAAATAAAAAGATTTAAGCTGTGAAAACACATTTGAATTGCGACTTGCGTCACGCCGCTAATAAAGTGAATTAAAAAACGTGGAAGTTGCAATCAGTTCGAGGAAGGAAAAACGAACGAATGAAACAAATTTTATTGTAAACAATTAAAATGTTTTTTTATTAAGTTTTATTTGGCGCTGACGCCGCTGGCAATATAGCCATTAATGAGCTTTTGAATTTAAAGTTGGGAAAGTGCAAGAGTCTATTGATCTCGGCGAGTGCATTAAAACTAAATTTATATTAGTTGCGGGCAATCAAGTGGGAATATATGCAGTCGAGGTTGATTGATTAAGGGAGTTAACGAGATTTTAAAAGGGCTATTAAAGTTAATTTATTTGCTAATTGAGAGCGGGAGAGGGGGAGGGAGGAGATAGGAGAGGGGAGAGAGAGAGATCAATAAATTATTGGCATATAAATGAATGTTTAAGGTGAATTTGAAGATCAGGCAGTCAATATATAATAAATTATATATATCAAATAATAATATAATATAATATAATATAATATAATATAATATAATATAATATAATATAATATAATATAATATAATATAATATAATATAATATAATAAAAATAATAATAATAATATAATTAATATTTTAACAAATTTAAAAAGCTTTTCATATAAGCCATTACAATACCAAATATATATCACATTTAAATATATATAATTTAAAAAATTTATTACTCGTATCAAAACGAAATTTCAATACCTTTAGCAATCGTCTCTATCGCTGTAAATTCCATAAAAATAGCCCAGCTGCAGCTTAGATTACAGTCCATGCAAAAAAAAAGAACGTTTATCATTTGTATGGTTGCAGTTGGCTAAATATATTACCTGCATTCATTCAGATTGAGCGGGCACATTCCGAGAATCATATCGTTTAAAGACTCCTGCAGAAGGTATCATTAAATGCAGAAGCAACAGGGTCGGTCGGTTGGTCGGTTGGTCGGACTGCATTTAATCACAGGTCCGGCAACGGCTTTGGCTATATGTTTCAACAAATTCCAGCAAATCAAAACATATATACACATATATATAAGACATACGACTTGGGATTGGGTCTGGCTGTGGCTGTGTGGGTCTCGGCCAGGAGCGCACGCGTAATGGTCAAATGAATGCGCAAATGGCTGAAATGGAAACGGGCGACGGGTATCGTTGGCTGGCCAACGTTTGCTCAGCCTTGCCCCAAGCAGACGCTGTAAGGAGGCAGCAGCAACAACAAGAGCTACGAAAAAACCCAAGCTGAAGACGTTATGGTTCATAAAGCAAAAACGAGCAGCAACAACTACCAGAATGAATAACAACAGCAGCAGGGGCAGTGGCAGGGGCAGCAGAGAAGTCGTTGAGGAGAGAGAGACAGCGAGAGAGAGAGAGAAACGCGAGCAAGCAACAGCCGCCCAAACATTGGAAAAACATCTGCTGCCTGCCACAGTTGATGAACTCGATTCGCTTTGCTCACCCCCTCTGCCGTCGCTCTCTGGATCGCAACCTGTGCTGCTGCTGTCTCTCTTCCACTCACTCGCTCTCCCGGCGTCTGTTGCGCAGGCGCACAGCCAAGTACCGGAGAGTATCGAGTACCGAGAGCCGCGAGTACAACTGACAGCAACTGCCGCTGCTTATGCCTACTCCTCCACCTTCTATGCTGCTCCATCTCTCCACTCTACTCCACCTCTCTGTGGCTCCATTGCCACTGCCCTTGCCCTGCCTGCTGCGCGTCAATGTTTTCCATTTATAATTCTCATGCGCTCTGCACCTCACCTCGGCTCCTCTCTGCCCCCCTCTCTCTCTCTTTCTGTCTGTCTGTCTCTGGCTGGCTCTGTGTCTTTTTTAATTTGGTTCACAAAATACCGCGCGTTGTTGTTGAAATTCTTTAGCAATCGCTCCGTTTCGTCTCAGTTACCCCTCGCACTCCACTACCGCTCCCTCCCTCTATCGCTGCTGCTCTACCACTTAAAGACTCGAGCTGCTGCTGCCGCTGCTGCTGTTCCTGCAGCACCACCGTCTGGCAGTGCTCGTCGCTCGATTTTTGACAGGTGGTGCAGTTTGTATTCAATTTCTTTTGGGCCGTCGCCGGCGACGACTTTTGCTCTTGGGCTCTTGTTGAGTTTTTTTTCTTCTTCCTTTTTTTTTCTCTTTATTTTGGGTACGTTTTCTTTTCTTGGTGTTATTTTTTTTTTTTTTTCATTTCTTGTTGAATGTATTTTTGCCTATTCATAAAACAGCAAATGAGTTCAGACAGCAGCCCAGCCTCAGACCTCAGACCTCAGACAGCTAACAAAAGATTACCAAGGCAACACACACGCAGCTTGTTTGAAGGATGCTGTACAGGCTCTGGGACTCGGCTCAATTTTGAGTTCAGTTCAATGCACTTTGCCAAATTAGTTTTTATATGCCCAGTGTCATTAGGAGCTAGTAGAGGGTATGTAAGGGATATAGAACAGGTATGATTTTTCAAATATAATCATATCTTTTCTTTAAGAGATTATGAAAATTAATTAAATAAAAATAAAACATTAAAAAAACAAAAAAAAAAAATAAAAAATAAATATTAAATTAAAAAATTTATGAATAAAAAAATAAAAATATAATAAATAAATAAAATATAAAAGTAGAATAAATGAATAAAAAATAAAAATATAATTAATAAATAATTACATAAAAAGAGAAATAATAAAATATTAAAAAAATAAATAAATAATCCTTAAAAAATATGTTTTTTGATTTAATAAATTTAACATATTTAAAAATTTAATAAAAAATAAGAAATGAACAATTAATAACTAAAATATGCAAATTATTCAACACAACAATTAAAAAAATATAATAAATAAATAAGTTTTTAATCAAAAATTGCAAATAATAAAAATACAAAATACTAAAAAATAAACAAAACTATTTTTAACTTAATTAAATTCTTTTAAAATCTATTTTAATACTATTAAATTCAATCTTCGATCTATTTCTTAAGATCTAATGCCTCTCCACATATGGATATATGTATCAAAATGATTATAGGGTATTATTAAGTCGAGTAGAACTCTCAATCATTAGTACAACTCCTTTTGGCAAGCACACAAAACTAATTGGATTCTCATTTACTTTATTTCTTGCAGTCGTGTCGGTTGCCAGGATGCAGAAAACGCGGCATTAGCCACAGCAGCCAACAGGAGAGGAGCTAAACTGTCACTACAGGACACTCGAAGCGGGAGTGACTAGCAGTGAGAGCGACAGAGAGAGAGATAGAGAGAGAGAGCGAGATAGATAGTGCAGGCTATATTGAGGAGGAGAGAATTGTGTTAACTATGTCACAGCAAGTGTATTCAGCGCATCCAGCGCTGGCCGCTGAGCAGCTGGCAGCGCCGAGCAGCTCCACAGTCGCCAGCGCCAACAGCAGCAGGCGGAAGGCCACGCCCAAAAAGTACACACTCAGCCGAAGCTGTGCGGCCCTGGCAGCTGCCGCAGCGGCGGCCAAAGCAGCAGCAGCAGCAACAGCGGCAGCAGCAACTGAAGCGACAGGAGCAACAGCAGCGGCAACAGCGAGTGGCAGCGAATCGTGTCACACGCGCAAAACGCAGCCAGCGCGAACAAATTTGGCGGCTGTGGACGACGATGATGACATCGAGTGCGAGGATGTGGACGATGTCAACTTTGGCCAGGAGCAGATGGTGAGGCAAACAACAACCAAAGACATGGGCTACGACGAGACGGATCATGTGCAGTTGCGTCACAAGCGCCACAGCCGACAAATGCCGCACAAACAGCTAGACAGAGGAGGAGGAGGAGGAGGAGGAGGAGGATTGGGAGTTGCCCCCACGTGTGCCGCTTCAACTGGTTCCATTAGCGATCTGAGCAGCGTGCTGAGCTCACCGTCGGCCAGCACCGTCTCATCGCCGCTGTCGACGCCCACGCGAACGGCGCCGTTGCAGCTGCAATTGCAGCACAGCCATCAGCATTGCTGCCACAAGCAGTCGAAAGCGGCAGCCGCTGCAGCGGCGGCAGCGGCAGCCACAATTGGAGCCACACACCACCACCACCACCAGCCACACCAGAAGCAACAGTCGAGCAACAGTCGCCAGTCGCAGCAACAGCAGCAGCAGCATCATCATCACCATCATCATCATCATGCTGCGGCCGCTGCTGCTGCAGCGGGCTGTGGCGCCAACGGCTCCGCCTCGTACAAGAGCAAGAAACTTGATCCGCGCTTCAGCCCGTCGCCGTATCGCCAGCTATTGCCCATCGCCCTGTGCCTGCTCTCGTTCGCGCTGGTCTTTGCCACGTTAATTGTTTACATGGACACGACAGGTGAGACAAAATATACACACTTCTAAGTTGTCATTGGGGCATATACACTAACCTGCCGAGGTATATTGTGAGGAGTATACGAGATAGGATAGTCAAGTTAATATATAGAGCTATGCTGTGGCTATATCTCTAAGAAGCAATCTTAAAAGTTTCTTAATTTATCAGAAAGGTCTTAACTGAGGATAATTTAGAATGGATTGCTACAGTATATATGGCATATAGATCATGTAGATCGTATAGATTATGTAGATCATATAGATCATATAGATCATATAGATCATATAGATCATATAGATTATATAGATCATATAGATCATATAGATCATATAGATCATATAGATCATATAGATCATATAGATCATATAGATAAGATAGATCATATGAATCTGAGTAAATGCAACAAATCTCAAAATGCAGTTCTTATATAAGCTGTAGATAGATATACAGCTTATCTATACTCATGTAGATATATAGTTCATCTATACTCAAGTAGATATATAGTTTATCTATAGTTCTCATATATCGCTTATCTAAACTCTTGTAGATGTATAGCTTATCTATACTCATCTTACATAGTATCTTTATCCCCCCTTAGAGTATCTAATCTTCGTTCTTATAAGCTTCATTTCTTTGTCAATATATATTCATATAAATATGATATCTTCGGCATATGTCTCATCTGTTTACCTTTTTTCTTCATTTAAATTTGAGTTTTTTTTTAAGTTTTCTTTTTCGTATTTTTTTCCGTCTCTCTTGTGTTTGCTTCCACCGGATGTAGGCTGTGTTTGCCTTTGGCTGTCTGCTGTCCTTTCCTGGGCACACTTTTCAGATTAGTTTACGCATCCTTCTAACTAGCCCCGAGTGCTCGCTGTCCTGGCTGTCCTGCTTAGTTTGTGCTTAGCGCATCTTTTGTCATAGATCTTTTTCTCCTGCCTGTTTTTTTTTGGGTCTCTTTATTTCTTGGCTTGGCGCAGTGGCGCTTCCTGTCAACAAAAAAAAAAAAGAATACATCAACAAACAACAAACAAAGTTGTCTGATGAGCTCTCACTTGGCAACAGCCGTGGCGCAGCTGCTGTCATAACGTCATCCACGGCGACACGTGCCTGCCTACAAAGGCCACCGCTGCAACGCCAAAAGAATTTCTAATTTGCCATTTGATGAATGGCTCAAAGAGCAAACAGCTAACAGCAAACAGCCACAGTCAGCAGGCTTACAGCTGCAGTGGAGCTTCAATTGTGGTTCAAGTGCTGCAAGTAAAAATGTGCGCTGTGGAGCTGAGTGTGAAACCTGAAGAGCTGAAGACATCTCTAGAAAGTATCATGGGCAGATATATATATTTTATTGAATATTTTTTTAAAAATATATGAAAACCTTAATATAAAGATATAATGCTATATTTTGCCAAAGATAAAACTTCACTGATAAACTCTTTCTCAATCTTAGAAACTGCTTAAGCCCATTGTGCTTCGACTTAAGCTAAGGTCTAGATCAGATTTCGGCTCTAAAGAATGCGTAACTTGAAATATATACTATATCTTCTATTATATTTTCTAAAACAAAAACTTTTGCTTTAATCAGAAAACTTTCCTATATTAAGAAATTTAGTTATCAAACAATTGCCCAACCGGCATTAGTCAGCTTCTCATACTATATATCCGCAGATTGAGCTAGGGAAGTGCTGTAGCTTTAATTGAGAAATTGAGAAACCTTGCCTTAATTGATACACCCACCTAGCTGGGCTAGTTAGTTAGTAAAAAGCCTTGTTTAGTTGATTTATTTGGGCATGAGTCATTTGGTTGCTGATTTGCTAGCTTTACAGTTACATCTATCCAAATTATATAGCCAGACAGAGGGACGGACGACAGACGCACAGCCCCGCATAACTGTCGGATGAGGCAATTTTCTTTTAATTCGCTAAATATTTTGTTTTTATTGCGTCGATGTCGTCGTCGTCGTATTTGGACTTGTCTCTCTTGCCTCTAGTACAGGGCAAAATAAATTTGCTTAATTTGCGCCGTTTTCTCAATGAAAGCGCTCAAGCAGCGAAATTGGTTTTTGCATATGAATTAAGAGAGTTCTCTCTGTGTGTGTCCCCACTCCCAGTGGCTATTTCGTAGTGCCTGATGGATCACCGCGCGCTGACTCATACCCCCAAAGTGACTAAGGGCGAACTCTACGAGTGGTTAAGAAAAAATAAAGAAAAATAAACGCGCCTCTTTCTCCTTTGCTTCAATGAGACCCAAAATATATCAATGGCAGGCCATTGTGAGTAGTGTGTATTACTGAGCAGCTGTGAAGCAGCTCAGCCTCAGCCTGATTGCACACTGACTCAAAGTGTATTTAATGTGGGGGCCAAATATATCAATATATCGAGTTTGATTTGATTGAGAGGGAATGGAGTGAGCAAAGCTAATAAGACTTATGTAGATGACTTTGATTTGTATAAGATTATTGTTTGTATAAATAAAATTCTTTTTATATGCGTAATAAAGAAGTAATATAATACGGTTTTACATCAAATTCAGCTCTGGAGTTCCCTGAGGAAAAGTACGATGATTAGGCTTGCCAAGCTATGTGAGATTAGCAATATTTCATATTGATATCTAGTCAAGTTTTAGTCAAGTCTAGTTTAATATACGTTTATATATATCAAGATATATGTATCTTATATATATTTATAGATTTGAAGTCACTACCTAAGTCATCGGAGGCTGACTCTTGACCATTTGCTATATATAAATCAAAGATTCAGAAATTAGTATCTTTTTCGCTTTATAAATTCACTAAATATTTTCATTATTGCCCCACTGTGCGTTGCTGGCACTGAAGTGCATTGTGAATTCCGTTCAAGCACAAGTAATTTTCGCAGCTCGTTGTCGTCTGTTGTTGCTGTTGTCAACAGCTTTCGTAGCTGTTGTTGTTGTTGTTGTGGCGTGCTTCCTTTAGCTTGGATCGATTCCTTCCGCAGCAGCGCGCCTTTGTCTTAAAATAAAAATTAAAATATATGCAAATTGAGCAGCGAATTAAAAGTCGATAAAGCCTCTGCCAAATTGCAGTTAGCTGACTGTCAGCCAACCAGGCAGTCCGTCAATCAGTCCATCAGTCACTCAGTCAGTCAGCTGATAGCCACCCACTTTTTAGGGCGGACTGCGGTTTTAGTTTTCTTTCTTCACATTTGCTTTTTCTTCTCTTCTCGTTTTTTTTTTTTTTTTGGCTCTGCCGCCACGTCGACTAGACGGGGCTTGGCTCCAACTGTAACTCTGGGGCTGCTGGGCGTGGCAGCTGCCAGTTGGCTGGTGGAACAGCTTGACAGCTCTCTTGTCGCATGAATGTGCCTGTGTTTTCTTTCTGCTTTTTGGCTGGCAGCTCTAGTTTTATGGCCCATTGATGGCTCTATTAGGTTTATACGCGCCATACGTCGGATTCATAACCCCATAATAATACAAATATGAGCATGCTGTGCATAAATTAGCCGAAGCCGCTAAGCCGCATATAAATTTGAACACGTTTCGCCCGTGTGGCACAAAGGTTGCGGCTGCCGATTGGGTTAAAGCCAGACGACCCAGACGAAAACTTCAAATCATTCAAAGTAAGAGCAGAAGCAGAGGGAAAGAATGTGAGCCCGAAATGCGCTTATTAAAGTGACAAATTCTTGTGACGGCTTCAAAGTCAAAGAATTTTCTGATCCAAAAAACAACCTCGACCATGACTTTACAGAATAAAAAAAATTCCAGACTAGACATCGGCGTTTATTTTGTTCTCTTTCTTTTCGTTTTTTTTCTAGTTTCATATATTTTTTGTGCTTGCCTACGCTGTTCTTGTTGTTACAACATTTCTCTTTGAGCCCGCGTCGCGTCCTCGGCCTCTTTTACAATCCCCGAGCTCGTTGTAAATGTCACGTTTCAGCTTTGAAGCGCTACTTGATCATGATCCATCTAGTTGATAATTATAATAATGTTGATGACGATGATGATGATGATATATGATGAGTGTGCGGTGTAGTTCAATCAAAAAATAAAAAAGAAAAACAAAATGATGAAAAAAAAAAAACTTTCTCGTTCTGTTTTGCATTTCTCAACTAATCTTATCTTCGTCGTTGCTTTTAATAACAGCAATTGCGTTTTATCTACATGTCTTATATCTAAAATACATATCTTATCTGCATGTTTGCTTGAACTTATTGCCAACAGCACAAAGACTTCTATTACCAATAAATTGTTTCGCAATAATCATAAAATAAACTTTTGAAATCGTTGAAGCGGCCGTATTTGTAGAGTGCGTCATTAGCAGATAATATGATATATATGATATATATACTAAATATCAATTGAAATGTCTTTAGCCTAACTTCATAGCTATGCATACGAAATTTCAGCGTTATATCTGCAAAAGTTCTTGAGATAATCCGAGCTCGTTACCTATGTTATCATAACCCATTGAACTTGCTTATAAAACTTGATTCATTGCACATTTGCATGCTACATTTTATGCTCAAGAGTTTCATGTTAACAATATATCCCCTTTCTCTCTCTCTCTCTCTCTCTCTCTCTCTCTCTCTCTCTGTCTCTCTTTCTTTCTTTTCTATCATCTCCTACTTTCTCACATTCTCTCGCTGTCTCTGCTAGACATAGCCTACTTAATGCATGCCCCGGCGCACCTTCTTCACTTAGAGCAAACTACACTTTGGCTACTGCCACGCCCCCCACTCTGAAATGGGCGGGGGCGCCAACGTTGCCACATTTCAGAATTGTTGACATCGCGTGGCCCCAGCTGCACGATTCTTGGCATTGCCTTTTTGCAGGTTGCATTCGTCTGACGTCTGGCAAATGTCATTAGCCCCACCTGCCGCAGTAGAAAAGAAAAGCAGCGGCACCAGAGCAGCACGAGCATAAATCGCATTAGCCCAAATCTTGAAACGTTGCCACCGCATTTGGTTGGTTTTTCCGAGCGATAAATATATACATACATACATATATATTATTTATTTATTTGATTTTCCTTTTGTGGGCCAAGTGCTGTGGGCGTGGCGTTTGGCTAATCGAATCACGGCGCATAAATCATGTTAATCAGGCATTAGGCTTCACACGTCTGCCAGGGCAATTTGCAAATTGCAGCCTTAATTGATATTTACAAGGGGAAAACGCACACACATTCGCACACACTCAGGCACACACACACTATGATGACTTAATTCCCGTTAAGCAGCAGCACGCTGCGACAAGTTGCATGCCCCGGACGACAATTTCGACGCCCCGTTGCGTTCGCCCGCTGCCATTCTAAGCAGTCTTTGCCACACGTATTACTATAATACGACCGACCCTTGCCCCCCGCCCACCGGATGTCGTTGCCGTCCTGTGGTATCGTCTAGTGATTCATAATTTTGTGCTGATATATAAATGTGTTTGTGTGTGTGTTGGATGTGCATTAACCACCCCCGCCAGTGGCGTCTATCACAGATCGGAGACGACTCCCCCACGAGCGAAGCGCAGCGAGTGCTCAATGTGAAAAGCAAAGCTCAAAGAGCATTATCACAGCATGCGCCGCCAAACAGTGTGGTTCAGCGGTTCAGTGGTTGCGCTGCCGTCTCATTGTGGTACGTGGTACGTGGCTTAGAGCCACCCGCATTTGGGTTTCAGGTTTTTTTTTGCAACCCCCGCGCGTTTCACTTGAGCAATTGCGCAATTTCATGTCTTGGCGGTGGCGTCTTCAACGTGTGAGGTTCACTTCTCTCCCTATCGCTCTTCCTTCCTCTCTCTCTTGCCCTTGTCTGATGAAAGTGGGCAATCAGTTGCGGCAATTGCCATGCGATAAGCCTTCGCGTCACGCAGCTATAATGCAAATTTGTTAGTTCTCTAGACCTTACTGATTGCAACATAATTAAATGATGTCTTCAATTGAATTTGGGATTTGAGGTTAGGTATAATTGGAAATGAAATACATTGTGTTAAACGTTTATCCACTGCCTTCGACGCCTTATCTCTGATTTGCCAGCCCATAAATTTGTAAAAATGTCAAATTCCATTTATATTGTTTGCCACTACTGGTATTTGTGGCGTGGTTCGGTATGCCTGGAACTGAAACACATCAAAATTTGATTACTAAAACCATTTCCTCTGCTCCTTTTATGCATTGTACGGCTGCAATAAAGTCGAATGTTAATTTTTTGGCTAAATTTTTCGCTATTGTTGAACCATTAAAGGCATTTCCAATTCCAATTCCAATTCCCAACATTGTCTATGCCAACCTCCCGCTTTATGTTAATTTTCGCCAAAATATATACACAGACACCAACAAAATATAAAAAATAAACTTTTCGGTCACAAAATGGCCATAAAGTTTATGATAATGCATATATATATATGAAACTGTTGCTGGCACTGGCTCTGGCACTGGGCGCTCATAAAATGGCCAACAACAATATTATTTTGTCTTTTGGCCAAAGCGACGACAATTTGGTAATTTGGTAGCCAATCCCCTCCGTCGTCTCCAGCTGCTGTTTCCCCCGCAGTCGAAAACGTAACGCGACGGCAATGAAACGCTCAAGTGAAAACTTGGACTAATTAACGCTGCTGCTGGCCGTAATTTGAAAGGAAAGTGCGCCAAGTTTATGAGACAAGAGCAGCGCAGTTCCATAAAATATAAATATAAAATACACAGAGTGAGACAGAGAGAAAAAGAAAATTTATGCCCACTATTAGTGGTAGAAATCTGATATCTGATAGGCAGAGTTTATTATTAGGAACGGGAGATCGCATTTCATGAACTCAACGGCAATCGGGCGATTAGTGGTTAAGTGGAATGGTTTATAAATTTGTCTGCCCGCAGCAAATGCGATATGAGCTAAGAATGTGCAGTATAATAAGTTAGGAATGTAATGGAATGGAACATAGGCAGCTGCAGTACAAAGGCATTGACAGATATTGAGTTACGCATGAGAGAGTAGAAAAAGAATAAATGAAAAGTCGAAATGGAATGTAATGGAATGGAGTGGATTCAAATATTTATGTCTAATGGAACTGGAACAGAGGTACAACTCTTACCAACTGCAAAACTCAAGTTGTCAGCGGTAAATGCACTTAGCAACGATTAACATCAGCTTAGCTGTCATTAAGCCTGCTGGGGTTAACCACAATTTGTTAACGCACCGAATTGAAATGAAGTGAAATGAAACAGCGACAGCTGCGCCTGAAAACCATTAAATGCGAGCATATGGTAATCCCCAACGGAACAATTATAAGCGAAGAGTGGAAAAAAAGGCGAAAAATAAAAGTGTAATCTGGCCGCAGGCGCAGCAATTTCGGTGTCAAAATCGCTGACATTTCTAATTTGCAAGGGACGAGGAGGGAAGAGGAAGGGTATCGCTGTGCGGTGCGTACAATGGGCCGCCGTCAGGGTGGCAAGACAAATGACGGGGCAAGACCCAAAAAATAATTCGAAGGAACAGTTTAATTGCGGTTAAGCGACCGACGGCGGCCGACTTAAAGACGTCAAACTCGGAGACGCGACGGCGACTTGAGAGAGTGATGTCTGGCCCTCGAGCGATGGGCCAGGACTTTAGCCGAGGGTAGCTGAGTTGTGCAACCACGCCCTATTCAATAACTCAACAAAAGCCACACACACACACAGAGAGAGACAGAGGCTCAACAACTTTTATGCATTTTCAATTACGAGCGCGCCTAAAGTTGTTTAATAAAGAATATTCAAACAGCAATAAAAGTGAGGGAAAGCTGAAACTTTTCTCTCTCTCTCCCTCTTTCTCCTTGTTAAGGGGGCACAATGTTACCCTTGTTGTGTAATATTTATATGTTATGTGCCCTGGATTGCGTGTGCCACTGCTTAGAGCCCCTGTTGCCCCGTTTGTCCCGTTTGCCTCTATTCACGTTTTTTTTTTTTTTTTTTTTTTGGGCCTTTGTTGTATAATTCATTTCTATTGCCACTTTTATTATTGATTTCTACAACTCCGCTTTGAAGTCCGGGTCTTATTTGACGTGTAATTGCTTGTTTAGCTACCATTCCAAATGGCTCGTTTCCATGTCGTTTCGTGTGTGTGTGTGTGTGTTGTCGATAAGCGGCATTCGTTGTTGTTAAATAGTTTTGCTGCTATGTTGTCTAGTGCCAACAGCTAATATATAACGCGCACAGCGCTGATTTATTGGCCTTAACGCGCCGAACCGTGCCTAATCTAACTGGGTCGATCTTCGAGCCGGCGAACGAGCGTCCCAAAAGCTGACTAACTACAGCAGAAGGCTAATATATAGCTAGGCCCAAAGAATGGCACCAAGTGCACAGCTGAAGCGATAAACCAAATGTGTGCGAGTTTGATTTATCGATTACCATTATAAAGCGCCATAAAACAGATTTAATGGGCTTAAAAATCAATGAAAGTCAAATAATGATATAAAAAATACGAATAGTCACTCATAAGTGCTTTTGAATAAACTTGAGAACTAATGGAAATATATAATAAATAACGTCGAAAAGTGTTCCATTCCAGTTTGCAGCCTTAATTTATAGAAATAAAAGTAATAAAACAAGTAAGAAAACTCTAGTCGAGACCGCTCGACTAGGGTATACCCTGAACCCTGCGAAGAACCGCAATTCCAAACAATCTCCGTTTCTTTAATATACATAAGTTTATATATATGTTCATTACAAACAACACATACACACACACATACACAGGCGCAAGCACTCACAAGCGCAAATCGTTGCGTCAGCAGTTCTTTGGCTGCTGTTTGCATGGCAATGCTATGGGAAATTAAATGTTTAATAACTTTTTTTCTAGAGTAACGATTTTGATCAAACTTGTTGGGCGTGATCACGTCATCCATATATATGTATGTGCCAAAGCACAAGTCTCTAGTATTTGATATACGGGAGTTACAAATTGGAGGCGAAGGGGGCGTGGCACCCAAAATTTAACAAAAACCGAAATTGCGTAAGACCCAAATAACACTAAATGCAAAATTTGAAGACTCTAGCTAGAAAGATGAAATAGATAGAATTTTTTAGCTTAATTTAGATTTTCGTTTTTAATCGATAACAATAAAACGATAACAGTTATCGAATTTCTGAAACAAACTCGATATGCGCGCCCTATACAGGGACCTACAAAAAAAATTTGAAGTCTCTAGCTATTGTAAGTTCTGAAATCGACGCGTTCATACATACGGACAGACGGACAGACGGACAGACAGACAGACAGACGGACAGGGCTAAATCGACTCGGCTTGTCTCCCTGATCAAGAATATATATACTTTATGGGGTCTGCCACGCCTCCTTCTGCCTGTTACATACATACGCCTTCCAACAAAAACATTATACCCTGATTACCCATTTTCAATGGGTTCAGGGTATAATGAGAATACTGTAATTGAAAAGAATTATAATATATTATAATATATTCAAATGGACATAAAATATTAATTTCTTAACTGTGTTCCATTTTATTTTGTACCTAACCTTAAAATTGAAATATGACATAAAACGGATTGAGCACCTAGAATGAGTCATTTAAAATATGTAATATAAGCCTAAGCTTATTCTTCTATTCACATCAATTCCATAACCATTCTATACCCAACCTAAATTGCACCTAAATTCATTGTACACTCAGGCAAATTGTTTTTGTGTAATTGAATCAGAAAGTGCTATTAAAATACGCCTCATAATTTACAGCTTACACTTTCATTTGGCTAAATGGCATTTGTGTTCCATGCCAAATTGTGCCTAACCTCACTTTGGTCACGACACGCCTCTCTGGCCCTGTTGGCAACCTGTCCATGGTCTCTCGAGCCACATGCATAACCCCTTCAGCCAGTTCTCCAAGCCGAACAACTTACCACAATTACGAGTATATTTTATGTTATAATTTCTATTGGCTTTTACGACGAGCGCTTTGTGCTGTTTTTGTTTCATTTTCTACTATTCGCTATGGTCAGGTAAAACGAAACAAAAAGTGTGAATTGGCACAAGGAAAGTGTGAAGAGCAAATGAAATACGCGAACTGAACCAACGAATGAAACTAAAACTTAAATTACAACAAATCGCTGGGCTTGTTTTCCATATACACCTAGATGCATACGTATATGTCCACTAAAAGGGCAGGGAAATTGGCTCACGAGCTAAATATCAGAGGCCATGCGCTCATTATATTTTATGTGCCTACCGGCCGGTCCCCAGCGAACGCGCTGCGGCTGCGGCATAGTTTCAAGGCTCTTGCGAGTCAGGTGAGGTCGTTGCCAAAGTTCTTGACGTTTGTGTGTTTTTTATTCCGCTTTTGGCAACACCATTTAACCTTCGACTTTTACATTTTGGCCAAAAACTAATGCCAAATAGTCATGTCATCTCATTAGCGAAAAAAAAAAACTGATTTCCTAATGCAATTTTTTCTAATTTTTCGCAATTTATGAGGTTAGATTTAGATGAAAGTTTTTAAAATGATTGAACCATGAAACAAAATTTATATTTATTATTCTATTTGGCTTAGTTCTTATTGTGCTCTAATAAAAACAAACTATAGAACGGCTAGATATAGCTGGAATGATTGGAATCGAAACAAAGTTTGGAATAACTGGTCATGAAACACCTCGATACAAGCTTACAACATACTCGGCATATTTAGCATTTAAATTCTAAGAGCAACAATTACAAGAATGTAGTATTCATGCTTGCTTCGAATGCTGTCCAGTGTTTCAATTGCCAAGACGTTCCACGTAGGTCTCCCTCGCGCGTGCTCAATTTGGCCAATGCAAATCTGGTCAATGCGCTGCAACTGGCAGCGGAGCGTATCGAAGTGGATGCAGCGCACGCCATCGTAGTCAAGGCGGCGTTGTTGGTGGTGCTGGTGCAGCGTCCAGTGGTGCAACAACTTTTAATTAAATCTAATTACTTAGAAGAGCAACTAAACAATGCAAATAGTCAAAGCTGCTAAGCCGGTTTTATGGTACCGAACCGGTTCAAGTTTTGGGTTAAATCTTTTTATATAATTTGAAATTTAAGGTGAAATATATGTGGGAGGAAGATAAATGATAAAGAACGAGTAAGGGAAAGAACTAACTAACTTCTACTTATAGTTTACAACTTTACTTAATAGTTCTTTCCGTTGTTCCTTTACAGAAATCCGGCATCAGCAATTTCGTCTGAATATGTCGCGCGACTACGAGCTGAACAGCGTGGCCCAAGACGATCCCGCACTCATTGCATTCCTGCGCCAGATCCATATGCGCAAGTATATGTCTATGGCCAAAAGCGCCGCCGTCTCCAGTTCCGGGAAGGCGCCAGCAGCCAGCGCTGCTGTACCGCCCGCCGGCACGGGCAATAGCAGCAGCAGCGGCAGCGGCAACAGCGTCTCCGATCAGCTGGCGCATTACGTATCCGACCTGGTCGGTGGCAAGCTGAATGGCGCAGTCATCCAGTCGTTAAGCGGGCCGCTGGCTCATCTCATAACGGCGCCCTGGCTGAGCGATCAGCTCAATTGGATGGGCGTGCTGGTGGAGCCGGAGCCGCGCTGGTATTTCGCGTTGCTCAAGCAGAATGCGCAGAGGCAACGCATGCAGGTGGTGCATGCCTGTGTCTCGCCCAATACCTATCCCAAAGAGGTAAGCATTATCATATATATTGTCTTATTATACAATTGATTAATATATATCTATTGCACAGATAACCATACACAATGAGGATGTGCGCATAAATAGTTTGCACGACGAGGAGACATCGTGGTTCAATTCGCGTGTTAAATGCTTTCCGCTCTACACAATCATGCTGGCATGTGAGCGCACCGAATACGATCTGCTCAGCCTTGGCGTGCAGGGCCATGAGCTAGAGGTACGTAAACTGAGTGAATACCCTATAAAAATGCATATTTTAATCAATTTCTTCCCTCTCCTCTTGCAGATCTTGCAGACGTTGCCCTTTGATAAGATCAAAATCGATATCATCTCGATACATTTGCTGGAGGATCACGAGGATGTGCGTGACTATGTGCAGAGCATAACAAAGTTCCTAGCGGGAAAATTTTACAAATTGCAGCGCAAAATTGGACGCAACTATTTCTATCAGCGGCTCAACGCCAGCGCCAGTCGTACGCGCAAAAAGGACATACTGCTGCTCAAAACGCCACAACATTAACAACAACAACAACAACAACAACAACAACGAATTAAGCACTAAAACTTTAAAAATAAATATGAAAAAAGCGAACAAAATTTTAGAGCAGCGCATTAAAGTAAAGAAATACTTTCGATAAACCCAAGAAACGTTTATGTTATAATGATAATTATTATATATACAGTCGATATATATAGCTATCTGCATACATGCTAAATATTATATACAACCCACACTGTATAACCATTATGATATACATTTACACATATATATGCATACTGTATGTTTAGTTTCTCTTTGTCTTTGATTTGACAGTGACATAATAATTGATTTTCGTTTTTTTTTCTACTCCACTTTAATTTTTTGTGTCGAAATTGTTTAATATTATATAATTTTTTTCTACAAGCATTAATTGTGTTTATAATGCGATATTATGCAGCTATAAAGAAACGAGAAAAGAAAAATAGAAAAAGAATAAGAAGGAGATAAACTAGCTCTAGCTAAGGTATTATGATTTTTGCTATAAGCTATGCTACCACATACTCTACACATATATATATATATATATAGTTATATACAAATATATATATTATTTACCGAAATATATATATTTATATAATTTAGGCGCGCCCCTAAACTTGTCTTGATTCATGTATGTATAAATTAAAACAATTTGCAACTATTGTAACTGCTTTTTGCTAAATATAACTATATATATATACTAGAACTTAAATACGATACAGAACATAAACTAAATAACTATAAATTATTAACTAATGAATGCTTTATTTAGTAAAACATAAGTAAACAACAAACAAGAAGAAGAAGAAGCAGCAGCAACACAACAGAAGAACTAAATACAACAAATATTTAAATTATATTAAATTATTGAACCAAAATACAAACCAAGCACATGCATACACACACACGCACACACATACCCATACCCTCACACACACACACACACACACACACATACACAATTATAATAAAAAAACAAACTCATTGCAAAATCTGCTTTCAAAACTCATTTCATACTCATAGTTAAAAGTAAGCAATACAAAGAAGCAGCATAAAAACTAAATTTTATAATTAATAAAAGTTACAAAAAATGAAAAATGAAATTGAAAAATTAAATTGCGCTTTAAAGTAATGAAAATGAAAATCACAAAAACTCACACTCTCACACACATGCACATTTTTTATGTATTAGCAAATAAATATGTATGTAAATTAAATGTAGAACAACAACAACAACAATTTATAATAATTATTACAATTGATATAAACAAAAAGAGTTAAACCACAACAAAAAACACGCGTATTTTAATTACATTTTTAGTAATTACATAATGTATTATTATTTTGTATATTTCATTGCACACACACACACATACCAATACACACGCACACTATGACGGTTGTTGTTGTGTTTGAACTCGTTGCACCTCGCACACACATACACACCACTCACCCACACACAGTCGTATATATTTAAATACAAATCAGTGCCTTTTACTTAGACTGTAAAGAAAAGAAACAAAACAAAAATTAAAATTAATACAAAATCAAACAATTTTTTAGCTTAAACATTTGAAACGTGCAACAACCGTCAACCACAAATTGCCGCCTCTTAAACTTGCCTTATAAATGTTGTCAGTGCTGGCCGATATATCAGTTATATATACACTATATAGATAAGTCAGCTGAAACAAGCATAAAACTCGCACAGTTACTAATCAAGTCCGTCACAACAATTTATTTAAAATTAAAAGAAACAAACGCTTTGTACAAAAGAAAACTCAACAACACACATACACATACACACACACCAACACACTAAACATCACGTTTAAATTTAAGCTTAGCGCTAATTAAACACAAGTTCTAATTAGTTCTAATAAATTTAGTTGTGTATTTTTTTTCTGTGTAAATTAGCGTTTAACCAAATTTTAAGTAGACTTAATTTACATTAAACATTAATGCATATACATACATACATACATATATTTAATTTGGCATCACACATACACATACACTCACAAGAAAAAAAGGCTAAGCTCGAAATTATTTATAAACGTAAGCAAAAAACGAAAAACAACAACTTGTTAGTTAATAAAAAACATAAATAAAGCAACGAAAAATTCCAAAAAAAAATCTAAAAAAATATATATTAAACGATGTAGTAATTTGACTTTTGATCTGGCACAGCATCTATATAACTCTACATATATACATACATACATATATATATATATATATATATATATATATATATATATATCATACATATATATATATATATATATATATATATATATATATATATATATATATATATATATATATATATATATATATATATATATATATATATATATATATATATATATATATATATATATATATATATATATATACATATATGTCTCGTCAAATAGAGGGAAATTGTTCGTCTTATGAAAACAAATGACTTGAAACCGAAAAACTTTTTCAATTATGAAACATGTGGAATATATTATCAAAAAACTATCTATAGCTAGACGCGTGCAAACAAATTGAGAAAACTTGCTTACAAACTAAAGAAAAACGAAGAAAATTAGATGGCGGAAAATACGAAAATTTATGAACTAAAACCAACAAAATTTACACAATGAATAAAATAAAGATTTACATTAAATGTAAAAAATAATAAAATGCAAATGTTTTCTTTTTGGTCTTCAGAGAGTTAAATGAAGATAATAATTTGATTATTAATACAAAGCTGGGATTTGGCTTAAGCTCCTTCATAGAAGCATAAAATATTTTTTAAAAATTTTCAAAATATTTTTTCAATATATTTAATAATCAGGATGCTAAATAATTTAGTCAAAGCTATTAATTTATATATATTTCTTAATTAGCTTACGTTTGAAGCAACTGCAACAACCTCTTCGGTTGGCTTATCATTTCCAGCCCATTTAGCTCAAATATACATATATTTATCGTATATGAAAATAAAGACTTATTATTAGCTCTTAAGTGGCAATCGCTTATCAATTCATTGAATTCGAAGACATTTCGATACGATTACATTCCATTGCTTTTCATGTTCCCTCGGCTACGGTTAGACAGCCTACAAAATGGTCGCATTAAATGCGCCCCCTAAAAGCAGGCAACACTTTTTGTAACGTTTCACTGAGTGGCAGGCGACAGCGACAAGAGCAACAAGAACAACAGCCTGTTGCGTCGCCTGTTAAAAAGCAAATGGCGTAAGTCAAAGCCAAAAAGCCAACACTTAGCTCAGCGGCTTAGGCATTGAGCGTTGAGCATTGATCCCCCCTTCTGAAGAGGCCAAAAGCCGGAAACGAACAAAGCGACGGGAAACTCATTAAAATGGCATTAGGTATGCAGTTGGGTTTTATCGGGTGCTAAAATTAATACGCTACGCGCAGCTATGCCAAGTGGCGGGTACGCATAGGGATTAGCACGGCCAAACAGAGCAGAGCAGAGCAGAGTAGGCAGCCAGGCAGCCAGGCAATGAGGCAGCGCTGTGGCAGCGCGACGCCTTGGCATGTAAAGAGGCACACGGTCATTGTCTGGGCCGCTGCCTTCCAGCGCAGTGGCGCCGCCGCTGCTTGGAAGCTCCCCATTACACACACATTTTCGTTTCTTTTGCTTTTTGCTCTGCACATTTGTATTTTGTTTTTGGCTTCGGCAACAGGCTGTTGGCGAAGCTTTTGGCTCGCGCACGCGTTGCGCTGACACACTAACACAGATGCAGATGGACAGGCGCAGTCGGCCATTGGCAGTTGGCAGCGTAGCGACGCTGCGCACGAAAGTGAAAGCTGCGACTTTCAAACTGTTGCGCTCCGCAAGCTTCGCTGCAAAATCAATAACAGCTAAGTGACAGCCAAAAGCAAACAGCTGTCAACCTACATCAAGCGGCAGCGGGTGGTTAGCTGCCACTGGAGTAGGGCAGCCCACGGCATATGGAAATTTGAGAGTTGTTGGCCATTAAAAAATGTTGCCTAAATAACATTAGCTTGCAAAGTAGCAAGATGAATGCTTGAATTCCCTTTAGAATTAGCCTAATAGCAGCCATGCCTACTATTTTGGCCAGCACTGTATGACAATTGACATTTAAACTTCAAAGTGGCGTAATAAAAAGTAAAAGGCAGCGGGCTTAAAAGCTCTCCCAGCGAGCTTTTGCTTGATGGCGCGTGTGCCTAACCTACAGCACACAAGCAGAGCTAACCACACACACACACACACACACACACACACACACACACACACACAGCAGCAGCAGCAGCAGATGTGCGTAGGAATTTGTAGGCAACAAACTGCTTTTGTTGTATGTTCCGCTGTGTCTGTGTGTGTGTGCGTGTATGAAACTCCGAAGCGGCAGCGCCGAGCCACAAGCAGCGCTGCAAACGAACGGTAATTTCAGTAGGACAGGCAGTCCTTCGACTGACGGTCAACGCGAGCAGCCACCAAAAAAGTTAATAAGCAGCGCCCCAAAAGAAATCACCAAAGAGCAGTGTTTTGGAAAAGCAAACGTTAAATGTGTGTAAATATATATATAAATATAGATTCTATATATAAACTTTAACATTAAATATATTGGTAAATAACACTAAATAAATAATAAATAAACAGTCAGTCGCTGCGCACGAGAGCTTTCTACACTTGGCCAGCGAGAGCGACAAAAGTTTTTCGTTATTTAAAAGCGAAAGCGAAATGAAAATTTGACACTGAACTTCATGTAGATAAGTGTCTGTGTGTGCGTGAGTGTGCGTGGGTGTGCATGTGCTAAATGATAAAAATAATAAAGCAGCCAGCCTAGAAGTATGCAGCAGAAAATGTTTAGCTCAAGCATATGGCGTGCTCTTGTTGCTATTTTTACAAGAAAAGCCAAGAACAGCCAAAACCGCAACAGCAACATCAGCAGCAACAGTGACGTGCAGTTTAATTAGAGAATTTATGTGACTGTATGTGTGTGTGTGTCTCCCTCTCTCTCTCTCTGTGTGTGTGTGTGTGTTCACAAACAAGCGACAGCGTAACGGACAATTTGTGCAAATACAATGGCAACAACAATAATGGGCATGCCAACTTGCCTTGTGTACACACACACACACACACACACACATGCATACAATGTATCTGTGTGTGTGTCTATGACAGCAGCGCCCGCTTATTGCGTCGCCATACGCTCTCACACTCGCGCCTTAGCTCACTCTCTCTCTCTCTCTGTCTGATGTGGGCGTGCGACAAGTTCTGTTACCATTTATTTTTCTTTTGGGCCAAAAGAAATGCAAACAAGCTGGCAATATCAGAGCGAGTGTCATAAGCATTAGCAGCGCGGCGCCTTCTGGGTAATTAAATGGCCAGGTTCCGCGCCCACTCTTACGCCCATTTGCACTCTCTGGGCATCAACGTCATCGTGAGCCTGCGAAACACCTGCGGGTCGCTGCCAGCCCACACACACAAAATACAAATACAAACACACACACACTCACACACTCACACACACTCACACACACACTCACACACACACTCACACACATACTCGCACAGCAACTCACTCATTCACTCAGAAATCGAATTACCGGCGCTCTCACATTGGCTTTCACACTCTCGCTCTCTTTGACTCTTGCTCGCTCTCTCTCTCTCTCTCTCTCTCTCTCTCTCTCTCTCTCTCTCTGTCTGTCTCTTTTCGTTAAAACTCATTTGGCTTAGGACATCGAGCGGGCGGTGCTGCTGTCGTCAGTCGCTGACGTTGTTTGCGTCAAAAAGAAGTTGTTGCTGCCGCTGCTCGCCCACAGGCCACAAGCCACCAGCGCGAAAAGAGTCAAGTCAAGTAAAGAAAAGAACAGTTTACAGTTACATTTACACTAACTGTTTGTTAATGGATAATTGATAATGGCCTAAAGTCAAATGCGTGTGTTTGTGTGTGTGTCTCTTTTCAGCTAGCCAATTAAAGGAAGTACAAGAATTCAAGTCAAGCCAGCCAACAACAACCACAACAACAACCACAATAACTACAACATTAGCAAACAACCAATCAAAAAACAACAACAACAACAGCAACTTCAACAACAACAACAATTTGCATGTCTTCGTTCATTTGCGCTGAATATGATATAAAAAACTACATGAGCAACGCGATAAATGTCAAACTGAGGTAAGTTGCCTACTAAATAGAACCGACTTTATACATACATACATATATATACACTATATACATAGTTATATATAGTTATACCTCATATATATATTATAAATGATTTTGCTTGGCAGAGGCTAAGTAATTTGACCTTTAATGTGTGAACCTCTGTGGCAACAGGTGCGCCCACCTGCCTGCCTGTCTGCTTGCCTAACTCGCCCTTGCCCGCACTCACACGCCATCTGCCGCTCGAAACTAGAAATGCAAAATGCAAATCGCTTACAACGCGCCAATTAACAACGCGTGTGGGCTTTCATTAAATAACTTGTATTTGCTTCTGTGCTTAAATATGCATAAGTAAATAAATACTCTCTTTTAACCTAGCCCAACTCACAAATTAGTCAAATATTATTTGTGAATAAACTAACTTTATATATAAAGAAGCTCGAGGGCAACTCTGTTCAGCCTGACTAACAAACAGACTTCATTCGTCTTGGCTATTGATATCTTTATAGTGAAATGATTAAGGAGAGATGGAAAACTGTATTCCTGACAGCTAGGAAACAGTATACTTTTTTTTAAAGCAATTTAAGAATTATATGAAATTATTTTTTATTAATTACAAAGGTTTTAAATAAAATATTTAATAAATTTTAATAAGTAAAACAAATATAAAATTATTTTAAAAATAAAAAAATATTTAAAAAAAAAAGATTTTTAATTAAGATTTGATTTTATTTAAATAATTTTATACTATTATATATTTTTATTATCATAATATTATATCTTTATTTAATTTGTATTTTTTGTTTATTTACAAAATTTATTTCTATTAAATATTAATATTAAATTTTATTTCATTTTAATCATTTCAAAATGATTTATGTTTTTAATTATTTTAAAATTAATGGTAATATAGAATATTTCTAATTTATTTTTATTTAGCTAAAAAAAAATTCAATAAAATAAATACTGTTTAAAGTTTAAATCACAAAATTACAATAAAAAATGTTCATGAGAAAAACTTTTTTAATGCCCGCTCAAATAACATAAATATTCACAATATTATGTATTAGGGAGGCATTACTTCACTTTACCAGACCAGACACGCCTTCTTCCGGCGGCTTTAAGAATTCTCTGAAATCCTGTTTACTGCCTTCATCCGGATTCGACATAAGAAAAAGAACATCAATATGAGCTGAGCTGAAATTATTTGCTTGCCTGCACCTTTGGGGTCTGAATTTTAGATAAGATTAATGTGATTGTTTGCTGAACGTTAAAGTTGGGCCTTAGGTAGAGCGATTGTTTACCTCTAAATATTCAAACAGTCAAATATTTTGAAAAATCTTTAAAAACTGCACGCATTCCTTAGGCTAGCTTCAATCAAAATAAGAATAATTTGCAGCGCATAAAAGTATGCAACAATTTTTTAATTTGGCTCATGTACGATCTGAAATCATCAAATGCTCTTAATGAAGCTTAAGTCTTTTATTTCATACAATATAAATTCAAATTTGAATGTAATTGTCTATTTTAAGCGCTGTTGTTAGCAGGAAGACAGGCTCACCTTCTAAAAAAGTTGTCAGTCAATGAAGAGTGAGCGCAGCTGTTGGCAGACTTTAGGTCGTTGATTGGCTCGTTGCTATAATAAATTTTCAATGGAAAGTGAGTCACGTGCCCCGGATTTTGGGCAGATCAGGTGGCAGGACATGTGACACACTGTGACTCGAACAGCAGCTGTCGATGTCGCAAATGCGTCTTTTGCAAACTTTTTTTGTCGCCGCATGTTTGCGCCTAAACTGGGGCCCGTGGGTGTTTTTCATGTACTTCATTTACTTTGATTGAACGCTGTTGACAACATCTGGCTGTGAGGATATGTGGCTATGTTAAATATAGCAAAACATTTCTATTCTTTGGAGATATCTATATATATACACATCTGGTCTCATGTATTTGTATATATTTGTGTGTGTGACACAGCGAGAAATTCATTTTGATTAAGACTTGTGTAAACAGAGCCGGAAGCTGTGCCGCAATTCCCCCGTCGCGCCGACACTCACTTTATAAATGAAACTCAAATATTTGTGTGTCTACAATGAGGCATATAAAAAAGCAATTCATGAAACGCCACACATCAAATTTACCAAATAGTTGTACCTAGAGCAGGCGCCAAAAGCGCCCAAAAAAAAAAGCAGAAAATATATAAAAGAAAAACTTATGAAAGGCACTTTCGCTTCATAGTTGAAAGGTTCCATAAACTGTGAGTCCAGCGGCAACATAAATATTTAACAGCCACATTAAAGGAGTCGCAACAAAAATGCATAAAATGTATACGGAAAAAATACAAAAACTAACAAACAAAATAATAAAACTAAAATTAAAGAGCTGAGCTGGTGTGTTTAACTTTAAGCTTAAATTGAGCTGAGCATGTTGTGAAATGAATTTATAATTAATTAATTTCATTAAAATATTTCATTTGAAGTTAAAAAAAAGTGAAGATATAAAAAAAGATATAATACCAAAGTATACGAAATACATAAAAATAAAGTAGATAATCAAATGAAATACTCTAATTTAATTTATTTATTAAATTTACAAAAATTTTTTTTTTGTATTTATGATTATTATATTTTTTATGTCTTATTATTTATTATTATTATTAATATTATTTTTTTTATTTTCTTTTTATTTTTATTATTTTTATTATTTTATACAAAAATTGTATTTCGGCTTTATTTATTATTATATTTTTTATGTTTTATTATTTATTATTATTATTATTATTTTTATTTTCTTTTATATTTTTATTTTTATTGCCCACTTTAATCCTCTATTTTTTATATTTACTATTATTCTACATAATTTTAATTAATTCTTTATATTTTTTATTAATTCCTTTATCATTTATCATTATATCATTTATATTTAGTGTTCCCTTCATTTCTCTATTATGATTTATTGATTTCATTAAGCTATAAATTCAGCTTTATTTACTTTATTCAAATCGATTTCGTATTTATGAGCTTGTGCGGCATTGGGGCCACATTACTTGAATTGAGGTAATAATATTCCATGACATGACTGAATGCACATATCCGCCAACAAGTCTGAAAACATATTTGTGCTCCATTAAATTCGATAGATTCACTGCTATTAGTATATATGTTTGGAATAGGGAATTCAATTTAATGACCAAAATGTGCTGTAAATAAATAGAAATTTACATGTATTTATATGTATCAGATAGTTCAGTTTGATAAAAATATACTTAATGAAGTAACTGAATAACTGAGTAAAGTGTATAAACAATGCCAGAGCCAATACCTCTTCGGTAAATAAAAGATTAAACTATTTTATTCAATTAAACTAATAATTTGATATACCTTAGAGGTATACCTTATCTGAGAGTTGTATGACAAGAAATAAATATATGGGACATTAAATTAATGTTATAAAAATCGATTCTATATCTCGACACACTTAAGATTATATAATCCTTGCTTGATATCCAAATCAGTATTCATATAGAATCCATTAAATTATGAATCTCAACCCACCAGTCAACCCCAATTCGCGCTGCCCCAAAAAGTATGCAATAGAAACTAACCATAATGAATATCTAATCGCTGCATAGTCATGTATTTACCTCTCGTATATTTGTTGACTCGCATCAAATTGAAAACATTGATTAAACCGTCCATTGCTATGATGAAAAGCATAAGCTGCCGCTCGCGGCCATAAATTATCGCTCGATATGGCAAGGGCTCAGCACCACTCTGGTCACACCACTTCCCTTCTCGCTGCTATTTGCGGAATTATTAATGAAACTGGAGGCGGCAGCCGTTGCATGCAATTAATTTAAAAACTAAGCAAATATTAATCATAATGCCCGCACGTTCTCAAAGTCCAGCGGTATCCTTTGGCCCAGTGCCACCAAAGGATATATATGCGAATGGAATTGTAATACAATGGCGTCATATGGCGCATCGCACAAACCTCAACGACAACGACAACGACAATCCATTTACTTAATGAAATTTCAAGTCGGATTCTAAACTAACCCTCGAGGCAACACTGAGGACCACTGAGGATCCTCCTCGAGCGGGCAAGTGCATTGTCAGCCCCCAAATCACATAAGAAATATGTGAGCCAAGTTCATTCATAAAAGGCGTCGCCAGCCGAAAAATAACAAAAACAACAGAAAAATCAATGGAGGAGCTGGGTGATAGGGGGAGGGAGGGAGGGAGGGTGCTTCCCTACGCAGGCGCTGCTTATAAAACAAAAAGTATGCCTAAAAATAGCTGGCAAATGTTGAAAACGTATCAAATTTATAAACTTCTGCGGAAAACAGGTGAAGTTAGGCCGCAAAGAATGGAAGAGGGAGAGAGAGAGAAGGAGAGGGAGAGTGGGGTTGGGTTGCGTGGTTTGTCGTGTAGTTTTTGATGGGCTGGCTTAAAGACGAAACTTGTGTAAAAGTTGCAAAAAAACATTTTGTTGAATAATCTTAAAAGAAAATGTGGCCGCATGGAAAGGGGGCGGAAGGAGGGAAAGGGAGGCGAGGGGAGGCAGGCAGCGGCAACCAGAATGTTCGCGCTGTTGCTATTTTTGGAACGAAGCGCAGAGTGAGAGAGAGATAGAGGGAGAGAGAGAGGGGGGGGGGGGGGTAGCGCGTGAGAGCGAGATAGTGAGATAGGGTGTGAGCGAGAAGGCAAGCCTCACACTGCAGACAGGCGCCAATGTTGCTGTAGGCGGCACCCCGGCCCCTGCCACGCAGCCAAGCTGGCACGCATTGCGTGGGCATGAAAAGCTGCACGACGCGAGCCGACGAAGCTCAAAGCTCTCGTTGGCGTGGGCGTCGCTGCCGACGCAACAGGAGTAACAGTTAATGCAGCCAGCAGCGGCAGCGCAAAAGCTTCGCACAAAAGCTTTGCCTTCACACACACACACACACACACACACACACACACACACACACACAGAGAGACAGGCACTGATTACCCCTGTCGCGCAGCTGGAACGTTGGAAAGCGTTACTTCGGCAGACGACGCAACGCTCGTGCGGTGGTCGTCGTGCCGTCGGCTGGCTGTGGTTCGGCTCGTGTGCGTCTACCTGATGCACGCAGCGAGCCAGCGAGTTCAGTTCAACCTGGTGAGCGCAGCGTGTTGAACGCTCCGCAATGTGTTGAGCGGTTAAATAAGAAAAGTGACGCCTACAACAAGTAGGCAAAATTCCCAGCTAGTGTTCTGCGCCAGCTAATTCAGCGATTGGCGTTCGAGTGTGGCCAGCTCCGCTCATTGGCTGTGTGACATCTTCCGCTGCTGCCGCCGCTGTCGCTGTCGCCGTCCCTCTCGCTGCCTTTTGTGGCAACATATGGCGCACAGCATTGGTGCCCAAAATGCAGCGCGCTTATCATGAGAGCTCTGCGCACCACCGACTCTGGTAAGTCACGACAAAAGAAAAAAAAAACAGATGCTTATGAAAACTTCAATGAAAAGACTGAAAACTTTGCAAATTGTTGTGCAAAGCGAAAGTTTTGCTTTGCTTCCGTTTGACTAAAAAGGGTTCTTTGCGCTGAAAAGTATGCTACGAATTTGTGCAGCATTTTTTTATGCAAATTGTGCGCGACGCCATTTTGTGCGATCGCTCGGAAAAACGGGCAATGACAGATTTTTAATGAAAAAAATTTACAATATATATATATATATATATATATATATATATATATACAGATATATCTATCTATATATCTATATATCTTTTTTCATAATTAATTCAGTTTATTTTGCAGCTCATTGTCTTAAACTTGTTATGAAAATAAAATAATATACATATGAAAATAATATATAATTCACATTCGTATTCATGAATTGTATAATTCCATTAAAATGCAAATGAATTTCATTTACTATATAATTAGCTGTTGAAATTGTGAAATAGGCTGGAAAATTAAGGCCTTCGCACATCAATCGTATTATTCATAAATTAATGATAAAATTACGCATTCATTATATAAATGTGACAAAAAGGCAACAAAATATGGCAGACATACCCACATTTAATGCATATCAATTTCCTGTTATCGCGCAGATAAGAAAAAGTTATAGATAAAGCTGCGGCTAAAGGTATGGTTATAGATACAGATGCGCACACACACACACACGGATACACACACACACACACACACATGCACACATGTAGGCAAGGTGCGATGCAACTGTAGTCGACAGTTACATGGGAAAATTGCCCCTGCAAGCGTATCTTCGGTCTCTTTTACAAACTGCGCAATTTGTTTTTGGAAAACTGTGAATGTTGATTTCCAATTGATATGCAGTTTTCCTCCCCCTCCTGCTGCTGCTGCTGACCAATTACAGATACACAAAAGCAGAGATACGGATTGTGAAAATTCGCCTGGCCTGTCAGCGCGCACATTAACAAGATTAAAAATAAATGAGAGTTCATAGCTCAATTTGCATTTTATTTATGAATTTTTATTAAAGATTTTTACTCGGAAAAATATCATAAAATATTGCGCAGTCAAAATTTGCTGGTGGGTTGCAAAAATCTACATATATATATATGCAGATATATACAGTTATACATATGTACGTATATATTCATAAATGCTCGCGCGTGCAACATTTTGTTGCAGTTGCCCAGGACAACAGCAACAGGAGCTTTCACAGGTCTCGCTGATTTTGTAAGCGGATTTGGCAGCGCCAAAGCGGATCCCATTCTGTAGCTCAGGATGTGCACAATTTCCATGCAGTTTGCTTTCAAATTGAAAAATGTTCTCCAAGCTGTTTGCTTCTAATTTGAAAATGGGTTGCGTGGGCGGGCAGGCGGCAGCATCGCACATGCATAACAAAATACAGAATAATTAGAAAACTAAAAAAAAAAACAAAAATATACTCAGCAACAGCTTAGAGAGCAGCTTGCACTATTTTTAGCTCGAATACTGCAAATTTTCCTCTTATTGGCTAAAAGCCAAAAGCGTAAAGTTTTCAAAAGCAGCTTATTGGGCTTAGCGAGCTTAGCTAGAGAGCCCGAGCTCTTAGTTTTCATCATCTCAGTCTGCGCTTTTTTAATTAGCCAATTGGCATTGTGATAAGATTATTTAAAATATTTTTATACTAAAAAATTAAATATTAAAACATAAAAAAATAAAAAAGGAGAAATAATAAAATAATTTTAAAATAAAACATACAAAAATTAAATAAACAAAAAGCAAAATGTAATAAACATTTTATTAATATTTTTTCATAAATTATTTACTAACATAATTCGGTCAGTAAATATTTTAAAAATATATAAAAAAAATTAAATAAATGTAAAAGTTTTTTGTCATGAATTATTTATAAGAATAAAAATGTAGAACTGTATATATAATATATATAAAATACAAAATATATTTGTATTTAAAGAACATATATATTTTTTATGCTTATATTTATTTTTATGCTCCATATTTCAGTTCTCTAATCATTTTATTTTGAAGAAAATATATGAATTCCAAGCGAACATTTTTGCATTCAAATTGAAGTCGCTGCAAAGCGAATTTTCTGCAAAACCTTGATAACTCAGTCAACTCCCGTCTACTCAGCTGCAAATCGAGCACAGCGACGCTCAAAAGAAAAGCGAAAATAGTGAAAGGAGAAGCGCAAATAGTCAAATTGAAAAGCCAAAGACATAAAAAAGACAGAAAGAATGTGTGCTAAATATGAAATCAGATTTTATTACGAAATTCCGAGCTTAATCAAAAGTCGAGCAAAAGAAATAGCAGAACAAAGGTCAACTGTTGGATTCTCATTTTAATTTGAAATCAAAGTAAAAGGGTTTATTAAAAGGGATTACCTCATGCAGTGAACAGCTGGAGATAGTCAGGCAAATAGTCGAGCGACAGGGCGGCGGGGGGCGAGGGGGCGTGTTGGCGGCACACAAATCATATCCAATTGCCACATTCAGCTGGCGGGCAGAGCTTATCTAATTGCTTTTCATTTTCCGCACAACGGAAATCCCTTTTCATTTTCACGCTGAGCTCAAAATATGAATGGTATATATACACGAATATATATATATATATATATATATATATATATATATATATATATATATATATATATATATATATATATATATATATATATATATATATATATATATATCAAACCTATGTTTGTATGGAAGTCAAAGTCAGATAAAAGCAATTTGTTTTGCCCGCAAAACGTTGACCGGAAAGAGCTCTAAATAATCCTCGCAGATACGCAGCTGTCTTTGTGTTTGTGCTCGGTCGAGTGCTCGCTCGATATGCACAATATTGTGGCACCGAAGAGCTCTAAAGTGCCAGGTGGGCGCATCTACCTGCTGCCAGCTGCCAGCACTTGAGGCTCAAGTGTGCAACCTTTGACCCGCAGCATTGTGATTAGCTCAGCAGTAAACGAATATTGAAATGGCTTAAGCCCCAGCCTCGTCCTGAATGATGAACTGCCTCCTGAGCTGGCAGCCAGTAAAGCGCATAAGAATCTTAAATAAATGGCTACACTGCGAGAAAATTGAGACATATGTTGGGGATCGAAGAATTTACTTTTACCAAGACTAACAAGAATTCTATTACTTTCGCTCCGAGCCGCATTTTCTTTAGCAATTTTCGAGCTTGACTCGAGAATTTCTACCATCGTTAACAAAATTCGAGGAATAAATTCGAAATTTCTGCGAGAAGTGTACTCCTTGTGCCCCTCCGCTCGGATGGCAAGCTCTTGACAGTTCTTGTTTCATGCTCAGACGCACCGCAACTGACAGCGACAAGCTGTTGGTCAGACGGAGCAGAAGCCGAAATCCTTTGCGGCTTTCGTCCAAGAAGAGCGCAACCAAATCAAATGTTCAAACGTTGAAAAACTAAAACCAACAACTGATTTGAAATATGCGCCAAACGCCGCAACAAAATTCACAAGTCTCAAAGGTAGCAAAACACATTTCAAAGAAGGGCGAAAAATAAAAAACAATTTTGGCAGAACAATTTTTCGAGCAGAAAAGCCACAAAACTTGAAATTGTTTGCAGAAAGTTGCAGTCGTTAGTGGGCAGCTGGTGGGGTCTGTGGCCAGCCACGCCCACTTCATTGTTTCTGGCTACTTAAGCTGTTTACTCAAGCGTAAGACGTGCGCCATGTGGCCAGGTGATGCCCGTCTGCCTGTCTGCCTGTCTACCTGACTGCCACGAATTGCCATCTGCCGCCGACGCCAGGGCCCATCACTTGGCATCTGTTGCAAAGTTTGGGGCTGTCAAATAAATTTGTATTGCGAGCGCGTCCTCAAAGCGCTGATTAAAACTCAGCGCGCCCAACTTAATCAATTTCCGCTTCAATTTACAATGCGCCAGCAATAGAATACAAAATGCCGCCTTGATTACCCTGTAAAAGTGATTAGGCCACTGATTGAGAGTGAATATAAATGTAAGTCAATAAATCAGTAGCGAATGCACAAATTTGTTGTAAAGTAAACGATTCGATTCAATGAATAAATATTCATGCTGACCAGCGTGGCGTATACGTAATGTAAAGCAATTTAACGCGACCAGCCGTGATACAGTTATTTTTGTTGCTTGCCAGTCTTAATTTTTCATTTCCTGCAAATTTCAAATTCATCAACTGAAACGTGCTGAAAAAACAATAATCATTGCTCAATGGGGCGTATGCGTATTTTTTCGTGCATGAATTTAGTTGACTGATATTTGATGAGCTAGGCATATGATATTTGGCTCAGGCATTGAAGGTATTGAGAGTCAAAAAAGTAAAGGCATTGAAGGATAACTATTATAAAAAATTTGATAAAAATATTTGAAGTTGGCTATTGGGGCGTATACGTAATATAACAACATGAACCAAACTTAGCCAAACTCTTACAATTTGTCTACAGGGTATTAGCAAGTCGTTAATTTATGACCAAGAATTTCGTATTATTTTTTTGGTAATTTTCACTCGCTAGAAATTGTTGAACGTGCCCTGGCCTGGACTGGGCTGGGGCCCCGGCGATTGCTGCCACAATGCAAAAACTAAAGTCCTTTTTACGGCTGCTGACGACAGCTGCAAATTGAATGAAATTAAGCCGAAAGTTAGAGCCCGCCATTTATTAAGTGGCTTTGCGCTGCGCTGTCGCAGGACGACTGCCTGGCGACAGGATGTCAAAAGAAGGCGAAGCCGTCCGCCAACAAAAGCCATTTTAATTGAATGAATACTTATTCAGCGCGTCCTTCTCAATGGCACCTGGCAACCAGAGGAGCAGCAGCAGCAGCAGCAGCAGCAACAGCCGCAAACAAACAAAAACCTCAACCAGCTGGAAAGCTGATTACTTACACCCAGCTACAAATAATGAAAATGCGCAAATGACGAAAACTGAAGAGAAAATCGCCTAGATAAAAACTTGGAAATGGAAAGAAAAAGAAAGTTCGAGTTGGAGCTGGAGTTGAGAGCAGCTCAAGGATGAAAGCTTCACAAAGAGAAATATAATGCGCAAAGAACGAGTTAAGATAAATGACATTTCGGCAGCAACAAAAGTTAATGCGGAAGTCATGCAGTTGGGCAAGGGTAAGGGCAAGTAAACACTGTATTACCTGCAACTGTTTGCCACAAGTTTTGAAGAACTATTATGTAAGGCCGAACTGTTGAGAAGTCAGAAAGCTGTTTTGTTGGCAGAGTTGCGAGAGGCTGGCCGGAGACTTAAATGGCTAAGTCTAGGGTTATGAAAGGTGAAAATGTGGGAACCTTTGTATGAAATTTGAGATGAGTTAAAGTCTAAAGAAGCAGAGTTGCAAAATTAGATATTAGATATTCGATGACATAACTTTTTTATAGTGAGTCATGTATTTGAGAAGGCGAAGCTCTACAGATAAGGCAGTGAAAGCATAAGCCTTCACCTAGTTGAAGTTTTTATTTAAAGGTTCAACTAAGGCTTCAAGCTATAATCAGATTCAAGTTATTGTATATAGAAATACCAGCGTAGAGCTGCTATATATATACTAGATATATTACATGTTGTATATTAGATATATATATATATTTGGTATATTATATGTTTTAGATATATTATATATATTAGGTGCAAGCAAGTTGCCGACGGGCAGCCGTGACAGTCTCCGAGACCCAAGTCAATGCAAAAGGTCCCAATAAGGCAGAAAACTGTTGTGATGCTTCATATTTGGCAATTTCTATACTTTACATAATTCAAAATAAATTTTAAAATGCATTTTTGTCGTTAAGATTTAATCTTTTTTATTTTATATTTTGTCTATATATTAATCTCCTCAGTTAATCTAGACAATGAACCATTTAAATTCCATTTTTTTGTTGCACATTTTCAATTAGTTCATTTAGAAATTTATAAAAATTTCAATTGGTTTATAATCACAATGCCAACTTCAACTACGACAGTTCAAAAACAGTAATGAAGTGGAGCACTTGGGCTCTCACTCCTGCTTAGATGTCCACGCCCACGGTCAGCTCCATGATGGCATTGACGACATCGCTCTGGTGCTTGATCAGTGCCTTGATTGCAGTGGGGCGTGTGCAGCCCGCCTGCATCTGCACCAGTTCAATGTCCTTCTCGTCCAGGGCACTGCCGAGTGCTTCCGTATCCACTTCTTCGCCTTCCTGGGTATCCAGCAGGTCCTTGGACAGCTGCGGCACACGCACGTTCGCGTCGTTGATGTAGCGCTCGGCTGCCTGGGCAGCAGCAGTGTTCGAGGAATTCTCGATGCGCACCTCGCCGAAGCAGATCAGAGTCTTGCTGTTGGGGCACTTGTACACCTCCGGCTGGTCGATGCAGAGCAGCACGTTCTTCGCCTTGCGCATTGTGACGCGCGAGACATTGGGCACCGGCTCCAGATCGAGCTTCATGAGCAAGCGACGGGCCTTCTTCTCGCCACGCGAATATTTCGGCATTGCGAAAATCTCGTTTGGCCCATCTGCCGAGAGCTTCAGTTCCGATCCACCAGCGGCTCCTGCTGGCGGCGTGTCGGGCGCATCATCACTGTCAGAGCAGTCCGAGCCCGTGGAGGCCGGCCCAGATGATGCCTCAGCCTTGCCGCTTGGCGCAGCCGACAGATTCTTGGCCAGACTCATCAGATTCTGCATATTGTCGTAGACGGAGCTAATGTGAGCCTTCTGATTGGTGTTCTCCGCGCTCTTGTCTTTGCCGCTGCCACTGGCACTGCTGTTGTTGTTGTTGCCAGCTGGAGCGGCGGCCTTGGCTGCGGCGGCTGCTGCAGCGGCGGCTGCCTTCTTCATCTTTTGTTTCTTGCCCATTCTCAAGCGTTTTCCCAAATAGTTTCCGCCCCGAATATGTTGACGAGCTGCAATTTATTTTAACATAAAGTTCAGTTTCACAAGTTTTAAAATTTGTTCGGATGTTTCGTGAAATTTTTTTTCGGGCTGAAAATAAAATTTCCTCGAGAGAGCTCGGGAGCTGTCAACGCGAATCGATTAGAGCTGAGAAAGGCAAACTGTGTGTGTTAAGTTGGCTGCGGCAGCAGCAGTGTTGGAAGTGCGAGTTGTTTAGTGTTGGCAAATGAATTGGAAATTTGTGTACAAGGGAAGTGTTGGGAAATGGGCAGAGGCTCTTATGATTAGGGGGTTTCTTAGTGAAAATTTAATGCTGATTCGGGTGTCTAGTGTTCTAAAATAGTGTTGAGATATAATTGATTTGATCTATTTTATATTTCTTTAAATTGATAGTATTTGATAAATATTCTTCTATTTTATTTAATATCAATTTTTTTTTATATTTTATAATATTTTTTTATTAATATAATTTTTACTACGAATTACTTAAGCTTCTTTTTTATTGAATCCTTTGCAGCAGTGTTGAGTAGCGCGTCGCGCACCTGCGGCCAGCACCTATTGAGTGGGCAAAAGTAATAATTCTTAGCTCCTTTTTTGTTGGCCCTAATTGAATTAAAAGTTTCCGCAGCTGCAGTTGGCCAACGACGACGTCAAATTTGTATTACCAAAGCCAATAAAATTTGCGGCTATCGCAGCGAATTTGATTGAAATTGATGATTGAAATTCAATGGAGGCAACTATCGAGCCAAAAATATGCAAGTCGAGGCCAAGAGCAGCCAGTGCGGGAAATGGGAAAGTGGAAAGTGAAAATGCTGCTAGTGACAAACTGGCGGAGGGTTGACTGGGCTGGGTTGGGTTGGTGCGGCTTCTGCTTCGAGTTGAGTGCGAATTTTAAGCGCGTCGCTTCGGGGCGCAATATGCGCGGATAAAAGCCAAACGGATGTGACTAGAAAGGCAATGGGTTTTGGCCAAAGGGGCGAGCAGCGGCTGCACTGTGGGCGAACGGAACTGGAGCGGAGCGGGCAGCACAACAAAAGGCAAAACAGGCCAAGCTGCCTGCCCCCCTCTCTCTCTCTCTCTCTCTCTCTCTCTCTCTCTCTCTCTCTCTCTCTCTCTCTGTGCAGCCGCTTGACAAGCGCAACAAATGTATTTAAAAGTAATTTCCTTGCATTTTAATTGCTGCAATGCTTGCAACGAGGCATGCGGCAGCCTGAGTGGGCACAGAGCGCTTGCTCTACTAGAAAGAGTACAAAATTTATAAAAAAAATTGCAAACAAATAAACGCATCGTGACAGCTGCTCTGGCAGTTGCGGTCTTCTCTGTGGCATGCAACAATGCGAGAGATTGAAAGGGGATATCAAGCTCTATGCAAATGGCTTTAAGCCGCATTTTGCTGTTAACTTAATTAAAAAATAGCCACTGCCTATTAGCTGCTGGCAAGCAGCTAAATTTATTATAAACGTGGCCAGCTAGCTAAGTAAATTAGATCAACGGATAGGCTAGTTGCAAGGGGAAATTTTTGCTTTTCACTTTTTACTGTTCTCTAATCACATTTTGATCCCAGTTGTTGCATGTGTGGCACAAGTGTGGAGGTAACTTTGAAAAGCTTTAAGCAGAGTTGACTAAAGTTTTTCCTACTCAATTTGTATTTGAGTTGATGTAAAGTAATTGAAGTGCTGTCGAAATTGAAGTGAAAATGGGTTTATAGGAGATATAAAAATACATAGACAATTTTGCGAGTCAAAATTCATTTAAAAATTGTACAATATATATGTAAGATACCATTCAGAAAAACATTAATTATAACAAAGAGTGAAATAAATAAATAAAATAAATATATTTATAGTCACAGATACTTTAGTTTCAAGGATTTAGTCATATTAAATTCAATTTTCAATACTCAATCTTAACCAGCCCTGAAATAATACAATAATCAACTTGGAAAGCTCATGACAGCTTAAAGCTATATAAGCCATAAACCTCTTCTATACATAGACTCTCCATACTCAAGTAGGTTATTATATGTTCAGCGAGCTTTTATCAACATCTATTATTATTCTATGATTCTTCTATATCTTTTCCACTCCCTAACATTTAATACTTAAGTTCATTATTTCTAGCTTAAAGAGCTTTCTTCCACCTTAGCCGAGCTTTAAGCACTTTCACATTTTCTGCATTAAAATCTTCCTTTTTTTATCCACTCAATACTTTTCGAGGCGATATATCTATGTCTAAAGCTAGACAAATACTTTGCATTTGCCAGGAGGCAATCGAATCGACTGATGAGTCCTCAGCCATATCAAATAAAGCTTAAGCAATTTTTAATGGATCAGCGCAAGTGAGCAAGTGCAGCTAGCTTCGAGCTTATTTATGGCTCTGGCGAACACCATTAACGGCACTTAGCTTACTTTTATTATTTTGTTGTGTTTTTCTTTATGTTTATTTATCTTTTACTTTTTATTTTTATTCCCTATTTGCTGATGCGCTTTGAGTGGGTCGACACTTTTAATTAAAGCGAGTGGCGGAGGCAGAAGGGGACGCGACGGCGGTTACATTATAAAGTGAAATGGCGAACGCTTTGCAATTATTGAGGCTCGCCTCGCAGGTGGGCTTCTAATTGAGTTGAATTGCCCATGGCAAATAGACAGGAGGAGGAAAGGGAAGATGACGTCAGTCGCTCAAATTGAATCCGAGTGGGTAGCTAATCAAATATTCCGTTTGCAGGCAATAAATTTCCCATAACATTCTTATATGTTTTAGTGGGTAATATTATAAAGAGCTTAAACAAGTTTCGCAGGAAGTTTTATGCGGCGCGCAACGGGTGAAATGGGCGAGAAAAAACTTGCGAGTCTAGGCACGTTCGAGCGATGATTAATTATGCCGCCGCATATGTTGCAATGTCACGGGGGCATGCGGCACTGGGGCGCCGTGGGCTCGTTTAACTTATTGAAGCTTAGTTTTGTTTAGTTTTGCCAGCTAACGCGACGGCTAAGACTAAGGCTAAGGCTAAGGCAAAGGCTGGGCTCTATGAAAAATGAACCCAAGGCGCATCGCAAAATCAATGTCCTGGGGAATAACTGTGTCAAGGCAATGGAGTCCTGGCCTGACCGCCGCCATTAATCACGCAGCTTATGCGAAATGATTGAAAACACATCATGTGCCATATCAGTCACTCATCTGCAGTCGTATATGAAACCCTTGCCAAAAGACGTCTGTCTGGCTTCGCTCTGCATTGGTACAACTAGCAGCCGACGGCTAGGCTCAGCTTTATTTATTCACAAGAATTTCAAAGTTAGCCCCGTTCGTTTGCCAATAGCAATGGCAAATAGCAAACGGAATATGTAATTAGGACTCTCCCCATTTCATACGCAATATTTGGTATTCCAGCCAATTTTGCAGTCGAGCAAACAAATGAACTTTGGCTGCCATTTATTAACTCGACTTCAAATTGGATTCCTTATTGCTTTATGGATGCTGGCATCCATCTATTTTTAAACTTTTGCTCATTTTGATTTTGCAGCTTTGAATTATTTATTTCAATTTGTATTTACTCCCTGAACCCATTCAAAATGGCTGAGGCGTGGTTGACTCTTTAAGGTACACATACACATATATTTATTATTGGGCTGATGAGGTGAGCCATCCTTCTTCCAAAATGTGTGTGTGTTTATATATATTTAATAAAATATAAAATAAATATGGAACGATGGGAATATCAGCTCTTCGCAGGGCTCACAACAGCCTCTGGTGGTGGGGTACAGCCAGCTAGAGCATTCTTACTTGTTCTTAAATATATACGTGATTTTAAACTTTATTCTTGCAAGTTTCTCATTCATTTTTAATTCATAAACTCAGTTTTTTTTATTAATTAAATTTCAGCTAGCCTTTTATACTCCCTAAAGAAGTGCAGACGAGTATATGGGTTTTATGCAGCATCCGCCTTGCTGTTCATTCGTCCAGCAGTCCGTTCATCTTGCCGCCGCCTGTTCTGCTGGCAGTCCGTCTAGCTGTCCGTCCGCCTCTCTCTCCGTCCGTCTATTTGCTCGCATTCAGGCAAATTTGCTCAACAATTTTACAGTTAATTGCAGAGTCCCTCTAGGGCTTTACCCACTGTTCGAGTATTATGCAATGGATGCTCCCACATTCTTTCCTCCTCCTTTTCCCCTGCCTTTTCTTTTCCTTTCTAGTTTTTCATTAATTTCTGATTAATAAACTCACTTTCTTTATTAATTAAACTTCAGCTGGACTTCGCTCGCACAATTTCTTTTATCTTGCTGCTTCATTGAATTCTTTGCCTTCGCCTTCACCTTTGCGCTTTGTGCAGAGATGAAATTCAACTTTTTCTTTTCGGATTTTCTTTATTAATTTTCGCTGCATTATAAATTCCTGTTAATTATGCAGCTCTCGCTTAATAGAAGCTTACGCCTGTCAGCAACCTCTGTCTATTTTTTCACTCTCTCTTGGTAAACTGTCAAAAGGGACAGCTCAACATTTGGGGAATTCACGGAGAATATAAAAAAATCAGATTCACTGAACGTCGGGGCCATACAAATCTGGCCTTTAATAGTTTCTCTTTTGGGAATTTGTCTGGGCTAGATTGACAGGTAATTGCATTTGATTCGCTTTTGTTTTTTTCCCGGGGCCTTTATCAAACCGTGCTCAAGGCCTGGGCGACATTTGGCTTAAGTCCGGGCGTAACCCGGCGACAGCTGCTGATGAGCCGATGCCAATGCCCACTGCCGTGCTTAACAATAATACAAAATATGTCAGGTGAAGCAAGAAAAAAGGGCCCCTGAGTGGTGGGGGGAACAGGTAACGACCAGCTCCATTGGGGCGGTAAGAAAAATCAATTTCCTTTTGGGGCAGCTTGAGGCGCGTAGCGCTTGCCGCTTGCCGCACTGGCGAAATGAAGCCTGACATTTATTACCATATAAACAGCAAGACTTATTTGTAGGAGCGCACAAAGAGAGCCCTGGGAACAGTCCGGAAACTGCAGCGCGGCAACAATGCTGAATAACTGCGCCGTGTGCCACGCCCACGCACACCCCCCACTTATATTTGCACATATCCGACTTCAAGGCGAATTGTGTATTGAGCGAAATATTGTATATACTTGTTTGTATACGCCGTATAAGCAGCGTCAGCCATACCGGAAAGCCGAAAGTTCCCCCCAACTCCTGGTTAAAGTACGTGCAAATGCAATTTTTCGCCCACACACAGTGGCTGGCGCACAGTGGTCTCAGAACTCCACTCATCAGGCTTGATTCTTCGTGTCATCGCGCCGCATGATAAATGTTTGCGAATTATTAAGTTTTTAGCCGCACGGCGTGAATTTATCACTCTCCGGCGACAGCTGGGCATTGGCGTATACAAATTATGCCTGAAATGCGATGAGCAGATAAACGCATAGAATTATATGAAGATAAATATCTCGGGCTAAATGAAATCCAATGACAATGCCAGTTTTGAGTCTTTAAGCTTGAGGCTGGTCGAATGTATAAATAGAAACACAAAATTTGAGCGTGTTTTCGTTTAATAACTTTAAATGAATTTCGCTTTAAATGAACTGAACTCAAAGAGAGCTTAACTTGAGCTGAATTGAGTTTATAGCATTTCTACCTAAGTCTAAGGCAGTTTTATATTTAAAGCATATTTTTTAACTCGCAGAGATGTCATCAATAAGATATAGACAAAGTTTTTCAGCTGACAGTGCCAAGACACGAGCTGTTGAGGCTGCTCTCAGGCTGTTCCCAGGCTAATCTCAGGCACGGGCTTGTTTCAGGCTATTCTTAGTAAGCAAAAGCTGTCATTTAATAATTATTAAGTACTACGTAATACGTAATTGGTATTACGTAATGCATATTACGCATTGCATAGTTCATATTAGGCGCTTCTGCTTCGTATTATACATACAGATCTATATTTATGACCATTTTATATATACACGCACTTCGTGCTGAGCTATCTTAAGGACTTCCAGCTTCAGTCTCTAGTGCTTAACTTGCAAGAATTTACTTACATCAGCCTTAAGTTTTGCCCCACTGTGCAGTGCATAACTTGTTCATTCAATTTCTTTCTCAATTTCCGCCGAGAACCGCAATAAGTAAGAAAACCTTTTGCTCATTCTCATTCGGATGCCTTATCGTTGCAGGTGGGCCGATTATCATGGCAAGCAATGTACAACAACAGCAACAACAGCGGCAGCAATATACAACAACTGAAGCGCAACAGCAGCAGCAGCAGAAGAAGCGAAGAGCAACAGCAACAACAGCAGCCAAGTGCGAGCAGCAGCAACGAGAGAGAGCATGCACTAAGCAGCAGCAACTCCGACGGGAACAACAGCAACAACATCAGCAACAGCAACAACAGTTGTCCCTGCGTGCTAAGGCGTCGCCATTGTCGCCCCGCCGTCGTTTGCTAAACGGCAAGCGGGCGGCCGCCTCAACGGGGCGTGGCTGCGGCCTGAGCCGCCTATGCTGCAACCTGGACGCACTGCGGCAATCGGCGCGGCAGCTGCAATTCGTCTCGCTGGCAGCGCTTACGCTGCTGCTGTTGCTGGTCACACATGGAGATCTTGTGCAGGCGGAGGGCAATGTTGGTGAGTACAACACACACAAGCGCTTTACAACACTGCCAGCGGCCGCTGGGACAACTTGCCTTTGACATGTTGTTGCTCCTTGTTCGCTTGTTATTGTTTCCCCGCTCCCACCTCACCTCTATGCGTTGTTTGTTTGCTTTTAATGCTGTGTGGCAAAACAATTTACAAGTTTAATTAAAAGCTTGACGCAAAACTAAATCCAAATTCCCCACAGGGCGCACCATGCCCCAACACCTGCCCACACACGTGCACATTCTAACAAGATTTTCAATGCAAATGTGTTTTCAGCCAGTTCATGCAGGCAGTGTGTGTGTGTGTGTGTGAGTGAGTGTGTCCTGTCATTCGATTATTTGACCGGAAACAGACAAAGTGCGCCGCACTAAGCCAGTTACAGTAGTCAAATCAAATTATCATCGCCAGTCCGAAACTGCGCCGCCATTTTGTGTGCGGCTGAGGTACAGTGCCGCCAGAATGCAGTTAAGTGTTGAGCAATGAAAATTATGTCAAGTGTTGTAAAACAGCACGCGCATATTTAGTCATCAGCATTAAAAGTGTTGTAAAATGTCAGATTTTTAGTTATCTGCCAGCACTTAAAGTGTTGTAAAACGGCAACTTGGACCGTAAACTCCTGTTTAATGACCTCAACTCTTTTGGCGTGGATTCTGTGCTCAGCGAAGTGTGGGAAAATATCCATAAAAATTTATTTTTCTTTGACAGCGTTTTCGTGGTGTTTCATAAAGCATTTTTGCAGTGAAATTTAATGTTGTCAAAGCAAAATTCCATTCAGTTGCCTTCAATTATTTCAGCTGCACTCTGCAGTTTCTATTCAAGCCATAATAATGGGAGGGAAGCTTGCACTCCAGCTAAGATTTCATGGGCAACAGAATATTGTTTAATTAAAAGTTGAACCCTAATTGGTGTCCTCTCAATTAGTGTTGCTGCAAGTTTTACGTTTCACTGGCTTTGCCACAAACTAATTGCACTTAAATGCCCAAAACTGCTGCAAATGGCAGCACCTGATAGTGGCTGCGCTTGGACGCAACTGTACTTTTCAGTTTCCATTAGGGAATGGAAATGTAACTGGAGCTGTTGCGCTACCCCAAATGGACGAACAGCTCTAAGGCCGGTAGTCATGACAACAACCAGTTGCTGATGCAAATTTTGCAGCTTGGACGTCAGCAATCAACCCTCATGTGTGCATGTGTATATGTATGTGTATGCATTTATGCATTGCCTTGCGCAAATATCAACAGGAGCTGGGTCCTGGGATTTATTGATTGCCAACTGCTGTCGCACGTCTGTGTGTCGCCCACGCATCCGGTTGCTGCTGCTGCTGCGGCTGCTGCTGGCATAGAGACTGTTGCAGAGACTCCCTTGTAGATAAATGAACTGACACTGCATGCTGTGGGCTGACACACACAATGCTCTCGCTGCCTGTTGTCCCATGTCATGTATATATTAGTAAGCAGGTTGCATTATCAGCAGCAGCAGCAGCAGCAACAGCAACATTATCATTAGCACTAACTGGCGCAAAGCAAGAGCACTCGAGTTACAACTTTTGTTGCTCGTTTGATGCATAAAATTTAATTAGTAGCTGGCTGCAACGCATGGCAACGTCAACGCATTGAACTTTTGCCTGCGGCAAGCACCACAGCAACGAGCGGCAGCAGCAGCAACAACTTCATTAAAATGACAGCAAAGCCAAAAGCGCAAACTTTTGTCACACGACAGCAACTGTTGCTGTTATCGATGATGATGCTGTTGCTGTTGCGGTGGTTGTTATTGCAACTGCTGCTGTTGCATTTATTCATTTTCATTTGAAAAGCAAATATTTGCGCACATTTTAAAAGTATTTTTTGCAATTCTAGTTGCTGTTGCTGCTGCTGCTGCTGTTGCTGTTGCTATTGCTGCTGCTGCTCTTGCTGCTGTGCATTTGCCATATATATCGCAAATTTAATGAAATTCCAACCCAAATTCTGTTTTTCTCCCATTTTCACATCAATTTGCGATGAATTATTAATTAGTTCAGTCGTGCAAAAAATGTATATATATATATATATATATATATATATTGCATATTTTAAATAAATACAGCGCTAATGGCATTTGCATTTACCACATTACGCATACGCCATGTGGCACTCATAAAAACATTTACTTATTGAAAACCACTCACGCAACGCAACCAAATCAGATTTGCAGCACTGCAACAGCGACATTCAGGCTGCTGAAGAGTTCTGTGGAGACCACAAAGTAATTTCATACAAAGCAACCCCCACAGGATGCAGGTCCTGTGGCCTGATTCCAGCTAGAAAATATATCAAATATTTATTGCGCAGATATTCAATTTGTTTATTTTACACCCAAATGCACACTGAGATGCAATTGCATAAAGGCTTAACTAAATTGAGAAGCAGCTTAAAAGAAAATACTAAAATGAGATTTTATCTCAATTTTATTTATTCACTTCTGTTTTATAATTGTCATGTGCTGGCTGCGTTTTATTTATTTCGCAAAAGTTTCGGCATTCAGCTTAAGCTGCCATCCACTTGTCTGCAATTGCCCATTGAAAGCCAGCTGAAAGTGTGTCGAAAACTTAGATAAGTGCCGCATTATCTGCTGCTCACGCTTCTTGCATGGAAAACTTTACGCGGCAACAGTTTTTTTTTTGATTTGCTGTATACTCTATATTCAGCTAGAAGATGTTTCAATTAGGCTTATGTGCAGGTAACGTCTGCTTTGTGTAGAATGTGAAAATATTAAACTGAAAAGTTTTGAATTTTTTTAAATTTTCAAAATTTCTAATTCCGGAACGGAAACTCCGATTTTAGTAAAATAAATTTTGTTGTATACCTTTAATTAGTAAGTTATGCTAAAAAAAGTTTGTGATCTCTAAATTTTCATTGCATATTACTTTTATTTATTTCTGCAAGCATATATAAACAATTTCCCTCTATTTTTAGCTCAAAAAAAAAATATTTTGCCAAAATATAGAAGAGACTAAAAAAAAAAAAAAAAAAAAAAAAAGATTATAAATATTTTTATTATTTTGTATATCGTATATCCTCGCTTATCCCTTTTTCATATCAAGTCTTATTTAATGCCTAAATATTTTCAAGACGGGCGAACTATGGCTATTGCTGCAGGAATTTGCGTTCGTGATGTAGATCATCATCACTGACATTTGACTTTTCTCAAAGTATTTCTTAGATAGGGTTTCAATCCTATCATCTATCATATAATCAGACAATTCTCATACCATGTCCTCTTCAGAGCATTTCATATTCGCTCACGCCTCAGCCATTTCTCTTCTCGTGCCAAGCTGCGCCAATTGTTAGTAATTGCGACACTTAAACGCTGCGCCGTGGTTTACCTACAAAATGTGGCAAGTTTTTTCGGCACTCGCAAGTTGCTGTTGTTGTTGGTGGTGGTGGTGCTGGTGGTGTTCTTGGCCAGCCAGCGATAGCTGAAAAGTTACAACTGTCTGTTGCGCCGTTTCGCCGTCCTGAAGCTTGCTTGGAGTGCAGTCAAAAGGAAAAGTCGAGCGGAAGAGTCGCATTTGCCGTGTCGCAATCTCTCTGACGAATGCACAAATGCTGCTCAATTGTGTCTGCGACTGGGGGCAACAATATGCTTACGCTGCCACGCCCCGTCCCGCCCCGCCCAGCATCCAGCAACGTTGTTGTTCCGAGCCATTTGAGCGGAGGGCGCAAATTAAGTGCATTTTCATTAGTTACAAGTTGTTGCATTTTATAAATTAAATTGCCGAGGCGCCTCAAATTCCAAGCTGCGCTGTGCAGCAATTATTTTTCAGTGCTCACATTCACTGTTAGCCTTGTTCGCATGAGCTGCACGCGCGCAGCCAGAAGCACTAGCGGAAGCCAGCAAAGGAAGCGCACGAGTGCCAGTGGGTAGCCAGAGATAGACAGAGAGAGGGAGAGGGCGGGAGAGAGCTGGCAACTTTTTTTTTTTTTGGCATGTTAACCAGCGGCTATCATTTGCAGTACTTGAAGCGATAGAAGCACACACAACACACACACACACACACACATGCGTAGCTGAAGTACTTGTTGGAAAGTTTTTGCCACGCGCATTAAAAGTTGTCTATTACCTGCAGCTAAAAGGAAGAAAAAGCTGGCGAGAGCAGGGCGAAGATTAAAGACGCTTACTTAGAAGAAGATATATGCAGATTTGATGGATTTTATATATACTTTAATATAGATACATATATATAACTCTATGCATATACTATATGTAGAATATATATCTACTTATGTATGTATGCTCTATATACATATTTTCTGTAGAATATATATCTTTTTATGTATTGCCCTATACAAATATCTGTAATATAATTTAATAATATATATAAATAAGAAATATATACCTCTATTCATACATAACCTCATATTTTAAGCATTCATCTATATCATATAACATGTTATAGTAAACCCATAAAACTGATTCTTATATATATACAACTAGCACATCTAAGCTGCATTTGAACCAAATCTTAAGTAAATCTACTCATTGAAAGCTGAGTTCACATAGGTAGAGAGCAGTTACAGCTTCCTCTGCAGCCGCAAAGCCTGTTTCTATTACAAAATTCGTAAAAACAAATAAATCCTCAGCAACTAGATTTAATGAAATCAACAATTTGAAGGACAAATGCGTATTATGAATCAGCGCAAAGCGAGATGAGAAGATGCGAAGATGAAGATGAAATCGATGGCAAAGTTTCTCGATGCGTCGATGTGGAACAAATGTACAAAGTTTGAATTGAGGCTAAAGTTGTCCCAAGTCCAATAAATAACTGTGGCAGCATATGCAAAGTGTCAGCCAGAACTAGATATCTGCTGTTCTGTCGAGTCTCTCAATTTCATGGAGATCTGCGCAGTGGCCAAGGTTGAAATTTGATTTTCTATTTATTATTTTGATTAAAAAATGGTAATACGAGTTATGTACAGGTCACGTACCTAGCATAGAAATTCGTGTATTTGATTTTGGAATTTATTAAATGTTTCTTGGAGCAGGGGCTGAGGCTTATCCCAGATTACGATTATTATGGCGTGAGATAATATTTGAGCCCAGCCGTGCTAGGGCAGCTTCTTAATGACTGTTGCTCATATTGCCGGCAACAGAATATGTTTATTATTAATAGACAATGCTGTCTTTAATAGCTTCGAGTTTCAATTGAGGCATCGGCGCGGCATGGGGGAGCCAAACATTGAAAGCCATAACAATTCAATTATGTTGGCTCGTAAAGTCGGGCGGGAGCGCTGTCAATGCGAAGGACATGCTCCTTAGACGTATCGAGTAACGGCAGCTACTCACTCACTCGCAGACTGGCTGCCAAGTTAATTAAACTTGGAGAGTTGAAGGCTGGCAGCGAGATGAAAATGTAATTAAGAGATAAAAATGAAACAATGAACACATGAGTCTGTAGCTAAAGCTGCGTGTGGGTGCACGTCACGCCCCCCCCTGAGCAGTACGCCCACCTGCATTATGTGGCCCATCAGTCGAACTGGCATGGAATTCATAATGAGCCGAGTTTAGAGTCGATTGTGGCGGTGGGAGGACGATCTGGCAGACAATCAAAAGAGCGGATACAAAAGCGCGGCTAATGACGAATAGCTGTAATCATCATCAAGAATCGTAAAAATGAAATGTGTTATAATGCGCGTCTGATTCGAAATTGGCTGCCAAATTGCCAGCGGGCATGCCATCAAAATTAACGTAGCCTCGTAAATATTTGCAGCCTGAGTCCACACACACACACATTGATATTCGCGCTGATATGCACTTATACACACATATACATATATGTATCCATATATCCATATAAATAGCCTTATGAGAAATGCTACACTGAAGTGCAAATATGCGTAAAATTGCGCACATATTTCGCAGCACACTGAGGAGAAACACACAAACACACTTAGACACACACACACACACACACACACATACACAGAAATACATTTGGCATATTAGACATAAAAATGTCGCGACCAACAAATGAAGGGAAGACAAAGAGAGAGAGAGAGAGAGAGAGTGAGGGAAGTAGAAAGACTGGCGACTGCCAGACTTAGACATACGCTGTATGAATAAAGAGAGAGAGAGAGAGATATAATGAATGAGAGATAGAGCGAGAGGGAGGGAGATAGACAGAGATAGAGGGTGATAGAGAGAGAGTGATAGAGAGGGATGAAAAAAGATAGAGAGGAACAGAGAGATATACAAGGACCTACAGGGAGAGATAGGCACGGAGAGTGATTGAGGCAGAGCAAAACACAGAGAGAGAGAGAGAGAGAGAGACAAAGAGAAAAACTGATAGACAGATAAAGAAAACGATAGGAAATGTGATAGAAGAAGCAGGAGAGATACAAAGGAGAAACAGGAGCAAAGAGAGAGAGAGGGAGAAAGAGAGAAGCAAATAGAGGAAGTGAGAGAATGTGACTAAAAACTAGAAGATAGAGTGAAAGGAAGATAGAAAGAGAGCGAGTGAGAGAAATTAGAGAAAAAGACAGAAGAGAGCAAAGAAAAAAGATATACAGAGAATTGGAGAATTGAAGACAGATAGGAGAAATTGGATGCTACAATAAAAGGGCAGACAGAGAAAGACACAGAGACTAAGGTGGAAACACAGGAAAATGAATAGAGAGAGAGGAGGAGGAGGAGGAGGAGGAGGGAGTGGGAGGTACGCCGAGAGAGAGAGTGACAGTTAGAGCTAGATGATAGCGAGAGACAAAGATAGATCGAGTAGGAGATACAAAGATAGATACATTTGTATATTTATATAGCGAAAGGGAGAGAGCGAGAGGAAGAAATTGGGAAGGAAGTAGCTGTATATTTGCCCACATCTCAAAATAAATTTAAGCATTTTATTTTTTCCCAACCACAATGATAATTTCATACTGGAATTAAGCCAACTTTCTGACATTCGCTGTCATATGCTGTTTGCCTCAAGATTTCGGCCTACCCCTTCGCTTCGTTGCCTCGGCCAGGATATTTAAGTAAAAGGCTGAACCAAACGTCCTTAGGCTGTTTGGCGTCTGCTGCTATTGCTTTCTGCACTTGTTTATATATTTACCATATGGCTATGGGCGTGGCAGTCGCACACACACACACACACACATACACACACACACACACACACTTAGCCATTGCCCGTTAGCCAAAGGCGCGCAATTACTTTGTTGGCACTTTGTTTTGGCTTTGCTTTTGAAGTGTTTTTTCCTGGCTTGTTTGAGCTCTTTTTTTACGCCGTCGGCTGTGGACCGAAATCTGGTGGGGAAACTAGCCGAGCCCGGGTCCATTTAGGCAGGCGCCAAAACTAACAGTCAACAACTACAACGCAGTAATAAGAACAACCATTCATATGTTGCATAATTTATGCAAATGTATTTATTGCTGCGCCGCAAAGTAGGCAACGGAAATGGGCCTTCAGAGGGCAGCAAGCTGCTGCTGCTGCTGCTGCTGCTGCTGCGGCTGCTGGCAAAGCAAATAAATGTTAATATCATGGTAATAGCACCACTGCCTTGGCCTGCCAGGTGTAACAGACGCCCACCTGCCCGGCGCCTAAGCCCCTATAAACTTCGAGTTGAGCTCGGAAAAACAAAACAGCAAAAAAAAAAAGCCAAAAGTCAACTAAATGTGTATTGATGTGCATGTGCTCTCTACATATGTGTGTGTGTGTATGCGGGTGTGCGTGCGTGCGTGTGTGTGTGTGTTGTGACTTGTGTTTTGCATGTTGCCTGCTATGCCAGGGGCGGGGGCGTGGCATTAGAAAACAAAGCGCCCAACACACAAGAAACATGTTAAATTCATTCAAGCAAACAGCAGAGCACTGACAGCAGGGGGTAGGGGTAGTTGTAAGGGGCTGAATGTGGAGCCTAGATATGTGGCGTCTGATTTGGCCCTGCTACCTAACCCCCTTCATATGCTTGCCTTAGGCGCAGGACCCAAATGCGTGGGCGTGCGGAAATTTAATAAGAATTGGATTTTTATGTTTTTGCGCGTTTGGATGGCATATGGCACACACAGAGAGGGAGAGGGAGAGAGAGAGAGAGTGGGTGCGTGTGTGTGTAGCTGAGTGTGTGGCTGCTCTATGGGGCGCACTTAATTTGGCATTAATACCCATGACAAGCGTGCAAACAGCAACGACCCAAACCCAAGACCGAAACCAAACCCACAGCAGTGCCTCCACCTCTACCTCGACCCGACCTTAACCTTTTGTGCTAATGATTTGATTTATTTGCGGCCAGGCAAACGCCGTTATTTGCACAGCCACCGAAATATGTAAATAAATATAAATAAATTACTTTCGCCCTGTGTGTGCACTGTGGCTCAACCTCAGCGCGCTGGCAGGTTAATTATTTTCATTGATTTTAAATGTTCGCAAATTAAATTTAATTCTCGTGTAATTAGAGCCCTTTAAAACTGTGCATAATTCAGGCACATACGAAAATCCATTTACGTGCATTCGAAAATGAACTCGCCTGTCGCTCTGCTGCCATTAATTAAATGTGTTGCCATCCGACTAGCATTAAGCACTTCATCCTTTTTTTTTGGCTTATATGATAATTAAATTTGGAAAATGTTTTGTCACTTTGGCACTGAATACAGCTGTTGCCATAGAGCAAAAATAAAGCCCTTGATTTAGCTAGAATAAAACCAAAGCTCGGTTTTGCAGTGCCCCAAGCGACTTGGGTCATCTGTAATGAAGAGCCAAAAAGGTAAAGATAAAGTAAAAATGAACACGGTAAGCAGATAATTCTCAAAGGAATCGAAAAATCCTTATGCTGGCTATAAATTTTAAAGGCAGAGCTCTGATAATGCATAACAAATGTTTGGCGGATAATGTGTGTAAATCGATATTTATCGATTGTGCAAGCAAAAAGCAAACTTACATTTAAGAGCAAGTTGAGTGTATTAGAATCATGCCGACAAGCTTATGCAGGTCATGGCTCAGAAGAAAGAGCTGAAAAAAGAGAAAAAATTTTAGCGAAGGCTAAGCCAACAAGGTGTATAGTTCGATATTTATCGATTGTTCAGATTTCAGTTAATAGCAAGTTAAACAAATAACAAGGATGCTGATATCGACAGGTTTAAGCAAGCTAAATATAATCATTCATGGTAAGAAAAACCCAGCTAATGAAGTCTGCAAGACTATTCGATGCGATTCGATAAAGATCGATTGCAAGAAAGGAAAGTTTTCATTTTAAAGCATATTATAAAGATGTCGACGGTGTTTTGCTAGTTAGATATAATCACCGATTCTGAAGAAGGAACTTTAAATATGTATACAAAACGCTCAGTGCATGAAGTCTTTAATCGATATTTATCGATTTCAAAGTAAAATGTTAACATTTCATTCCAACTTAAAGTTTTAAAGTCGCTTACATAAACTCATACCCTTTAATATTCATGCATCTCAAAAGCAATAGCCTCAGCAATTTATAGCTAATAAAGTCTGCAGCTCAATATCTATCAACTTTCCAGTAAAATGGAAACTTTTCATTTCAAGACAAGTCAAAGGTATAAGAAATGTGTCATATTCAGGTCTCATACTCGCTCGGGGCATCAAGGCCGTCAGCTCTATCTATCCCGCCCGCATCTGCTCGACGTCAAGTAATTGAAATCCTTGAAGTTGCTTCCTTTCGCTTATTACATAATTTTATGCAAAAGTTTTTTCATTACCTCCAGTCGATGGCAGCTCAAAGGGCTTAACTTCTTTGCGGGCTGAAATCATGATTAAATTTGCAAGAACACTTCTTGCTGATTTTCGATAAATTGTTATTGTTATCGATAATTTGCTCCTCTCATTCGGTTGCCTTCACCCGGAGCAGGCTGCTCGGAGCTTTTGCTGCTACTAATTTATGCAAAAATTCTAATGAATTTTTATGCCAGCGAAATGAAAATGCAGAGCAGACGCAACAGAGAGCTGAGAGCAGAGAGCAGAGCAGCGAAACGAGGCTAAGTAAATGGGGGCGTTGAGCGCACAGTGCGAATTAATGAAAATTCATGAACAATTCTTTTGTCTTAAGGAAATAGAGGGGCGTGGCTGGGGGCTGAGGGCAGACCATTAACGAGCGCAAATTAAAAGCGGCCCGAAAACATTAATTGCGAAAAGGCCGAAAACAAAACGAAATGAATTTGTTGAGAAATGTGCACGAAATTATAAACAATAAAGATTTGTGCATTACTTCTTAATGGCGCATGGCCAAAAAGCAAATTAATTGCACGATTTGAGCTGGAGCGAATCGTCTCGGATTCAATTAAATCACTTGAAGCGGAGCTTAGATGATTTTATGGCAGGTATTTCTGGGATTTGTTACGGGGCCTCGCCTCAAGCCAATTCCTGTGCTGGCGAGAGACAGATAAGTAGCACAGCCCGACATGCACGGCCGTAAGCCCACCCTGTCTGGCTGGAGGTGCTCTGCTGACGCACGCTGGCCCGCCCAGGTGTGCTATCCCCCCAGGCATTGGGTGCGAGGCCAGCAATCAGGCATTTCGTTAGAAATTCGATTTTGATTTTCCATTTTCCATTCTCCGTTTTACATCTCACATTTCACAATTTCGCATTTTCCTCAATTGCACGTAAGCCATAATAGCTCTGCTTAACTGCAATTTCCCAGAACTTTTCGGTCTGACCAGAACCCAACTTCTTCTCTCTGCTCTCTTCTCTCTGAGCAAGTTCCATTGAAATTATTTCTCGGAATTTGTGCACACAAAGCAGCAGTTGATGATGCGCTGCGAGGCCTGCATTCCGCATGCAAATTAACTGAATGGAAAAAGCCTTTGCCACTCTTATCAATTTGCTTTCTGATAAATAGAGACAAAGCAGCAGCAGCAACTGTAATTGCCGGAAAAGGCATTTAACATGAATATTTATGGCACGCAATTAGAATATAAATGATGTCGGAGTAATTATCGAAGTTTTTCCATGCGAGTGAGGGCTGCCATAAATTCTGCTGTAATTGTTATCTTTTTCAAATAAAGGCAGCGACATAATTTATATGCACTGGCAGAGGAATTTAATGGGATAATATGTGAAATAAAATATGGAATTATTTCTGGCTCACTCTGAGACTCAGCTAGTCCCTATGGCCTTCGACCACTTCTAACTCCTGCTAATGCGCACAATTTGAAGTGCAAAGTTCATAGTTCACAGTTAAGCTGGGCTGGGCAGCTTGACCATTTTAATCACTGCAAGGCGCTGTCCCTGCTGGCCGAAGACAAATGGAAGCCATCAGCTGTGGTCTCTCTAGTGTTTATGCTCCACTGCACTGTGGTTAGCCGCCAGCAAGAGGCTGCCAAGGACGAGTTTTGTGTGCCTAATCCAGTCGCTTGTTGCTGCCACGCACAAACACAAGAAAAAGAGAAAAAATAGAAGAAATTTAAAGTTTATATTTGAAGTGCAGCCTGATTGAGGGCCAACAAATTCCGCTAGATAAATCAACGCCAAATGGCCACTCAGACAAGACAGTCGACTTGCTAAATTTATGAATTAAATGAGTGTGCATAAATCAGCATGCAAAATGAAAAACTGCTTAGCTGGGCACAAAAATGCCGGAGCGCTAAAGCCGAAAGTCGTAAAGTCAAGCAAGGCGCAAAAGTGGGGCCCAGGCGCAATGACGCTGCTTATTTACACTTCATAAAGCTGAAACACAAAAGCCCCAGTCGAAACGTGGCAAAAGCTGAGCTTAACTGAGAAACTGAGAGGCTGAGAGGCTGAGAGGCTGAGAGGCCGAGAGCTTGCATACGTTTTAGCTGATGTCTATTGTGTGAGAGGAATATACATACATATATAGTGAGAGAGGCATGCCGATTCGTTTAGGAAAGGCGTAAGATGATATGATAATGATAATATATAAAATATTATACTAAAATCTGATAAATAAAAATTTTAAAAATAATATATAAATATATAGTAAGAGGGGCATGCCGATTCGTTTAGGAAAGGCGTAAGATGATATGATAATGATAATATATAAAATATTATACTAAAATCTAATAAATAAAAATTTAAAATTTAATATATAAAAGTAAATAGCTCGACTAGGCTCTTCTCTCGAAATTTATTGTTTCATAATATAGACTATAACTTCCCACTCAGAGCCCAAAGCAACTCTCTATTACATACAACTTGGCTAGCAACAAATGTCTTTCTCACTCCACATACATGTATCTGATGTATATTAGAGCATTAGATGCTCGGCAACTGCCTTAGCTGCAGCTGAGCCCATAAACAGCTGCACAGCATCGGAGGCTGCTGCCATCCGCTGGCATCCGTTGCTAGTCACTGCACTCACTCAGAGTCCTGGCTTCATTATGTTTTATTTGTTTGTTTGCTCTTGCCAGGCATCGCGCTGCGTGTCGCATGTCACTGGCAAGGCATTAAATGCTTGACATAGCACATTGCTAACGCAGAGAGAGGGAGGAGGGGCCGTTGGAGCGGGGTATAACTGGCGGCTCGTGTGTCTTGTTATGTTGGCCTTTAACGAGCTGGCCCAGTCGCCCCAGCTTTGTGTCTATCATTTCTCCCATAGCATGTTTAGGTGCCACCTCCTCTCCCATCCTCCTCTCGGCCCATTCCAGTTCGCATTCCAGTTCTCGTTTTTCATTGTGCTCCCCTTGTGTCTGCCGGCTGGCCTTTGCCACATATATTCGCATTGCCTTTGGCTATGCTCTGATTTGCTCCTCTTTGGTTCGGCTCCTGGCTCTTGTCTTTGTCGCGATTAATGGTCGTCCTGTTATTATTTATTTCGCTTTGTGTGCGGACCCTCTGACAGTTATGCCGGTGTCCTGGTCATGTTCTGTTATCCTAGCCCCAGCCCCAGCCCCTGCCCCAGCCCCGCCCATTGACACACGTTGTCAGCGCATTTTTATGCGAATGCCCCCGGAACAACATCATTATGGCAGCAGAACTCACATTAAAGCACACGCACGACCGCACAGTGGGGCAAAAAATTCATCTCTAATTGTTTGCGGCTTCATAAATTATATTCGCGCACAGCCCTTAAGCTAGAGAAATGCTCAAAGATATTTCACAGCCAAATTCATTTGGAGACTTGTTGCTAGGCCAGCCCAAGGCTCAATAATATCGCTCATTAGACTGACGGGCTGCACCACTGTACGACAGAGCCGCAAGATTTGCTGTGGTTTTCACTTTTTTTCTTCACTTTTTCACATCTTTTTTTTTATTATTATTTTGCGCACATTACACATACCACACGTTAGCCCGGACGCTTGTCCTCTGCTGCGCTCACACGTGTCGCTGCTGTGGTCGACGGAGCGGGCTGGGAAAAAACCAGCGTGGTTATGAAATAAAAATCTTTTTAAAATTCCTTGACCCGAAAGCAAATAGCAGCAGAAGCCACAGAGCGACTAAGTAAACAACATTTGCTGCCAGGCGGAGCAGAAACTGAACCTGGACCTGGGACCTGGGAGCAGGGACCTGAAAATTGGAACCTGGACGTCGAGGCTCGTGCATACGACCGTGGACATCAATCAAAAATGCGTCTCAATTGTGGGACGTAGCAGTGGCTGCTGGCTGCTGGCTGCTGGCTGCCGGCTGCTGGAATTTTCAATTTCGCCCTGCGGCAGAATTTATTAAATTGTTTGGGGTCGCCTCGCTGTTTGCCAAGTGGCCGAAGCCGTAACCGTAGCCATAATTTATGTGAAGAAAAATAAATAATGTTGGCTTAGAGACGTCCCCGCCCAGCTTCCAGCTTCCAGCTCCAGCTACCCGCTTCCTGCTCCAGCTGCCATTCACAAGGCTCTGCAGCTCGTCAGCTCTCTAGAGCTCTCTAGTCTTCTCTAGTTTCGCTCTGCAGCTCGTTGACAGTCGTTCGCCAACGTATCAATCACACGAATTGATGCAACCACAAAGGCAACAATGAATGAGTAATGGACGTGCCAGCCAGCAGCAGGCGCTGCTCCGCCCTAGCTGATACTTTAGCATTGATATGCACAATTTTGATTTGTTATGCGGTTGCAGTCAGAGATTGCAAATCATTTCAGAATGATGCTTAACTGCCAAGGCAAAGGACGTCAAGGAGCAACGTCTTTGCTATCAGAGCTGATTACATAAAAGTCTCATGAAAGTAGGCAAGTTATCATATAAATTATGTGATATAGTTAGTGTGCTTCCACTCTATCAGTGCCAGCTTCCTCTACTCCCATCTCTCCCTCTCTCTCTCTCTCTGTCTCTATATCCTGGCAAAACTCAATTTAAGCGCTGTATCAATGCAAAGAGCTCTCATAGTCCTGTGCTTGCCACTTGCAGCGGATTCACGCACTTTTTGCAGCCAATCGAGTGCAAATATAAATAAAAAGGAGGACGCCAGCAAATAACGAGTGGGCATAATGGGGCAATTGGTGGCTGCAACGGCATTTAAGGCAGTTAGCCTCGTTTCGGTTTATTGGGCGGCCATTTAGCTGGCCGGGCCACAAAGCGAGCTGCGCTCTACACACGTTTCATGCAGATTTCGGTGCGGTGCGAAATGTGGGATATTGCGCATACGCCACGTTGCGCCTTATCGGAAAAAGCACAGTGGCAACGGGCTGGGGCCGTGGCCCGCCCCGGCTCAGGACATGAGCCTGCATATTTATGAGGCTCGGCTAAGGACACTGCTTATGGGCTTTGATGTTGGGCGTGATTTGTTTTTGCACGCGCACCAACCATGTTGACAGACAGCCGGAAAAAAGGAAGGCGCAGAGGTTGAGGCGGAATAAAGAATGAACCGCATAAAGCGTGGGATGCAAGTTTGTCCAGCCGACATTTGTTTTCTTTACAGAGTGGAAATGGGCTAAGAGCCTAGGTGGAGCTAGCGAGTCCACAGTGCAGCGTGTAAATTGTAGGCTGTATGCCTATCTGAGTGGTGTACTAGGATAAGTCGTAGGATATAAGGAGAAGGTTAGAGTTGAGTGAAACTGAGCAGACTGGGGTCTAGGCGGATATAGCTGGAAATTGCATGAGAGAGAGATAGAGAAGAAGTGTTGGACGAAGGGCATAGAAGGTGTTCAAGCAGTCTGCTTTGGGATTAGGTTGAGTAGAGCGTAGGCCAGCCGGATCGGTCTACTTAGAGTAAAGATTTCCGAGGGATCTGGCATGAGGGAGCCTATAGTTAGCTCTAGTTGGAGCAAACTGTCTGAAAGGTCTTCCTGAATAGAATAATATATTGCAGGAAATGCTGGTAAATGATGCAAGCTGTTATACCCAGACAGGAGAGAGCTCCGAGTGCTCTAACATGATACAGTTGTGAACTCTACTCATAGTAAAGTATCTGCTCTTATAGTATGTATAGCCTTAGACTCCAGCTGCAGTCCCACTCTGTGAATTATCTACTCCTCCTCTCCAGCATGTTTGGCGCTCTTCAGCTGGCAGTTAGTCTACTTAGCTGGCTTCTGCTGCTGCTGCTGCTGGCAGAGGACAATTAGAGTGGCAACAAAATTGCTTTTGAACGGGCAAAGCGTTTTTGCTGCGTATCGCGTTGCAAGTGGGAGCCAGGCACGTCCCACATTGGCCTCGTTTGGCAGCTATTGACAAGCGCTCTTCACATTTATTGACAATTTTGGCTCCGTTCACGGAGTGCGCTTCAATCTGTCATGTTGACACAAAAGTCGTGAAATTCTTTAGAAATGGCACGCAGACATCAGACAGCAGACATCAGACAGCAGACAGCAGGCATCAGGCAGGCATCAGGCCAACAATGTTGCAGTTGAGTATGCAATAAACTTGTCCGCAAATTGACATTTGATGGTTTGACCAGCATGAAAATAAAGGACGTGGCGTGCTCAAAGGGTATATATTGGCTCTAAGCGCTGCCACTCGACTGCTTTCAGCAGTCACACTCACAATCGCCTGACAGATGAAGTCATTTGTTTCGCCCGCGCCTGAAGTTAGGCAACACTTTTTTAACAGACTCTCGCTAAAAAGGCTACCTAATTTGTAATGGCGTGAAAACGGCTAAAAATTATGCATATTATTTGGGACGCTTATCAAAAAAGGTCCAGGCCAGTGGCATAATAACGAAGTGCGAGTTTGATTATGATGTGAACGACTAACGAATACCCTGCAGGTGGCTAGAAAATGGTTCAAGGTAAAGGCAGGATAATAATTAGAAGAATCAGAATGTTAAACAATAGTTTTTCAATTTTTAAAATTTTAATGTTTATCTCTTGCCTTGAGGTTTTACTAAAGAACATGTTGAAATGCTTCTGCAAACTTAAAAAAAAATTTATTTAAATTTTCCAGCTGCAGCTTGAGGCAAACTTTAACTTCAAAGAGATTTTTTGTTGCCTTCAAGCATTTTTCGATAATTTAGTTTTTTTCTTTGGTATTTTTAAATTAATTATGAATCTCTCCCTAAAACTTTTCTATTTATTATACTTTTATTATTTATTATATTGCTAAAATAGCTGGAGCTTCTCAACATTTCGCTCCTGCTTTGTTCAGTTGCCTTCTCTCTGGCGGCCCACCAAGACCCGGGCCCAGGGTACTGCTGTTTGATTGTAGGGTATATTAAGTGGGCCTCAAGAGATTAATTTTCACCCATGGTCGGCCTGCAATTATACAACAATTAAAAAACAAACGCCTAAAGTGCTCAGTCCGCGAGTCGGCTGACAGTGGGAAGGGTCGCTGAGTGCTGTCGGGGCTGGGTGGGTTTTTGGAGGGTTGGCAACTAACCACCCACGGCTGCCCGCACACAAATTACTGCGGCTTAATTAATGGCCAAGAAATGTTGGTGCGTCAACAGGGCAAAGTTGAAGCGCGGCCAAAGAAGCGTGTGCGTGTTGACAACCAAAACAGAAAACAGAAAAACAAAAAACAAAGTTCTTCAACAGAGTGTGGGAGTCGCTGCTGAGGAGCGGTTGCTTTCTGCTCGTGTAATGACAGCCGTTGACGGGGCCTACGTGAGCTGCTGGCTCATGTGCGCGCCGTCGAAGATGGCGACAAGAAAGTGCCACATTTTTCAGTCTCTGTCTTGACGTCACAGCCAGCAGCAGCAGCAGCAGCAGCCTGGCAAGCTGCGCTGTGTGACTGAGGAGCATTTTTGGGGATCCTGTCGGGATATTTTTCTGGGGTACAGCTGCGTATGTGTGGTGTGTGGTGTGTGGCGTGTGTCATGTGCGACATGCTCATAAAAAGCGTTTATTCAACCAAGAGTCGAGCAAGTGCTACATGACACCAACAACAACAACAACAACAGCAACAACAACAGCAACAGCAGCAGCAACAAGCAGGCAACGACAAAATGGCGACGTGCCAAAACTCTAAACCGTTTGACGCTGCTGGTTCGAGTGATTCGGGTGGTGCCCGGTGCCTGTGTGGGTAATGCTGATTTGGCTTTTACCACATTATTATGTCTTAACTGAAACTTGCTGTTGCTGTTCCTGTTGTTGTTCTTGTTGTTGTTGTTGTTGTTGTTGGCCATTATTCTTGGTCTTTCTTTCGCCTACAGTTTTTGTTAACAACTCTTTCATGTGGATTTCGTTCTTTGTTTTGCTTGCAGGCTGCCAGTTTGTTAGGACGCTTTGCATACCCCACACCGAGGTCTGCTACGATGGTAAGTTAAGATATCAGCGACAACAGTCGATTAACTCTATACACACATACATACTATACATACAACAACAACAACGACATCTGATTGTGTGTTTATAAAGTGTCAGCGAGTGTCTTTATCAACTGTGCAAAAATATGATGTTTAAAGTGGGCGAGGGTTAGGCAATAGATACATATCTCGCTCTTGTTTGTCGTTAATGGCTTGAAGTTTGCCTTTGGGGTGAACAAATTTATAGCCATATAGGGGAGGTGTGTTATAAAAAATATATATATACACATGTGTGTGCGTGTGTATTAAGTGCAGTTTTTTGTAGACAATGCAGAAAAAAACTGATATATAGAATATATATTTTAAGTGCAGTTGGTGAGAGTGTTGTATGAAAATAATAAATATTGTTGTTAATGTAGATTATTTCTGTGGAGGGCTGTGAGTATTTAAAGTGGGGCAGTTAGCAGTTACCATACCAATACCATATAATACCATCTAATTATGGGTTTTAGAGATACATAGTATTAGTTTAATTTACTTTAGAGTGGGAGCTAGCTTCTGGAAAGTATGACTTAATTAAAAAATAATTTAAATTATTATGCATGAAAAATATATATTTAAGTTCATTATTGTAAAGAAAAATATTTTTATTAAATCGAAATCATGTATGAATATTATTAATAGTTATTATTTTGAAATAATTTATATTTGATGATCTATTTTTTTAGATTTTTTTAATTTCAATTCAATTGTCAATTTCAGTTTAAATTATTCTAATAAATTTTATTTATTTATTATATAATTACATATAAGATTATTATATTGATATTATTTATATATACTGAATTATTCAATTTTTTCAATTTTAACTCAATTTTATTTCCAAATTTGTTTTTTTTTTTTTTGTGAATTTTATAATGAATTTTTAAGAATTTTATAATCTTATAATTTGATTGAAATTATTTTTCTTTAATTCAAAATTAATATATTTTACAGCTGTATTTTATTATTATATATATTTTTTTTTTTGGGGTCTGTGGTTTGACTGACAGAAAAAATTTTCAATATCTGCTGAAAACATGAAAGGGGTAAACGACAAAGCTAATTAAATTTTCCAAAATATAATCAAATATTCTAACAAAATTTTCAAGTGCTCTCAAAAGCAGCTGACGATGCTCTTAAGAGCAGACCTTGCCCAAAAACCGGCACACAATTCTGACACACTTGCAACGTTTCCATTTAGAGATATTTCCTTCAGCATTCGAACTAATGACAGGCTTTGATGCGTTATCCGAGTGAAACGTGGTCTGCACAGCCCGAGGGTGCTCGATAGCGCTAAGTGCTCAATAGCAGGCGAAGCTGCTGAAACCATTGCACACCCACTGAACGTGTGTGTCGAACTCTCCCTAGTCGGAGGGGCAGCAATTGCGAACAATGACCAAAAATGCACTTTGGACCGCTGGAAGAAGAAAAAAAAATGGCATTTTGTGGGTCAAATTGCAGCTGAGTTTTGGGAATCATTTTCTAGCCGCCGGCCCCGGCCTGAAGTATATATTTTCGTATTTGCCAAGTGCTTCAGAGCGATGCGCATTCAAAAGGCGTAAAGAAAGGACAAAAAGCAGACCCCAAACAAAGTCGGTAGCAATGGCAGGACTCAGGGGCTTGGGGTTGACTAACAGTGCATTATCGAGAACACACTCAATTACTTATGTAAGCGCTGTGAAGTCTCGTGGACGCTGGGACGGACAGAGAACAATTGCAACAGCTGCAGCAGCTGCTGCTGCTGCTCGGGCAGGAGATGGAGAAGAAAACCTGCGAAAAATGGTGAAAATTGCAAAGGGAAAAACTAGAGAAAGAATTGTTTGACCCGAAAGCGAAAAATGTTCGCGCTCAAATGTAAAAGGGGAAACTGCACTTAGGAAAATTGGGTACAGACTGTGTAACGAATATGAAAGATGTGGAAAGTTAAGGCAAGTTGTGGCAAGGTTAGCTATATAATAAAAATACCAAAGAAAGTGTATTTGACATATGCATGTATGACATATGTTATGTCAAGAAATTGTATGATAAAAGAAGAAGCACTCAAAATTATACATAAACTTAAAAAATCAATATTATTTAAAAAAAAGGTATATAAAAATAAATATTCATAAAAATAAATAAAATAAAATAATAAAATATGTAACAAAAATTTATTAATAAAAAGAGTAAGAATATATTAAAAAATAATAAAAAATAAATAAATAAATATTATAATAAAAATAAATAAAATAAAATTATAAAATGTATTTTTTTAAATATTGAAAATAAAATATAATAAAAATTGATTAATGAAAAAGTAAAAATATATGTTAAAATAAATTTAAAAAATATTAAAAAATAAATAAAATATATATATTATAACAAAAATTAAATAAAAATGTCAGGATGATTTAGCATATATTTTTAACAGTGTATACATAAACATATATATATATTAATAAATGACAAATTATAATAAATATCAATTGTCTCAGAAAAAAAGCATAAAAATTAAAATTCAAGGCTGGCTCACTAAGCCTAGTCCACATTTCTGGCAGTGTAACGACACAAGATTAGAAATTCTAGGATGAAATTGAAAGTGCACTCAAAAAAACGACAAACAGACTTGGAAAACACATCAAAGCTCAAAGCAGGCCACCTACACCCACGTGTGAGCAGTCGTTAAGCCGCAGCGAACTATATTTTTTCTCAGTGCATTCACACACATGTCGAGGTATTTATTATAGAGCTGGGAGCTGCAGTCAGTTTTTCAACCCAGACCGCATTTGCATTATGCAAATGAGGTTCGAGACTAGCGGCAAGGATATGCATTTAAACGCTCGTAAATCAGGGCGAAGACAAAAGGTGGCCAATGTGTTGTGTGTGGCAGGTAGGGGGGAGGGGGGAGGGGGGATGGGTGATGGGTGATGAGGGGGAGGCAACATTGTGTTGGAGGCATTGTTCGACACGCGCTATTAATGCAGTTACACGGCCTATTAAAACGGTGCATAATTTGCCTTTCGCAGACAACATCTTCGGGAAGTGCATCCCAACCACTGGAGTTGACGTCGAGGACATTGAGAAGTAATTATCCTTGTCGCAGTTGGGTGTGAGTGGAGCGCTAATTGCGTGCAATTTTGTGCGTGTCTCTTGCAGGACACCACTCACCGAGGACCAATCACGTCTGCTGGCCACCATGCTGGAGGAGCTGCAGGGCGCCGGCCTAGGCTGGGACCACCACTACGTGCAGTGCCGGATCCAGGGAGCGCTCTTCTCGCTGCAGCGCCAACAGCAGCTGCCGCCCAATCTGTGCGCCAACTTGGCGCCAGCGCCACCCGACTACGGCGATCCGGCGAGCGCGTTAGCCTACGTGCGGTTCACCCCGCCGGAGGCGGAGCAGCTGGAGGACTACTACGATCAGACGCAGCCCAGGCAGCAGGCGCAGTTCTATCCAGCGCTGCACAAGAAGCAGCCGCAGGACAGCGGCTTCAACAGCATCCTGCACCAGTTGCAGCTGCAGGACCGCCGCCGGCTGCGTCACGATCCCGGCGAGTTGGAGCACTTCGGCAAGCTCGACGGCCACATGAAGAACACCCAGCTGGAGCTGCCGAGCGTGATGGACGCCTTCCTGGACACGGAGCGACAGCGCACGGAGCTGCGCCTGGCCGAGCAGGACGCCCACTCGAAGGCCGGCAGTCCGCGCAACCGCCTGGAGCTCTACCAGATACTGGCCGCCTCCGAGCCCGACCCGCAGCCCTACCAGCGCAACCAACAGCCAGCCAACGCCATGGACCAGCTGGAGGCCATTGTCGAGCAGCAGCAGCAACAACAACAACAACAGCAGCCGCAGCCCCAGGACCCGGATCAGCCGCCCACAGCGCCCGTCTTCTTGCCCGAGGAGCTAAACGAATCCAGCGAGCTCTACTTCCCGGACAACTATGCGCCGTTCAAGCGCCGTGGGCAGCAGGGCAAGCACTCCTTCTTCCGAGAGCTGGCCAACGAGCAGGGCCTGTCCCAGGAGCCGTTGGCCCAGCTGGCCGCTCAGCCGGAGCTGATGAAGCGACGGCCCAGCGAGAACGACATCAATGCCCAGGAGCAGGAGCTGGCGTTCGAGAGCAGCCTGCGGCGGAACTCGCTGACGCCCTTGGAGGAGGAGGCCATGCTGGCCTCCAACAGCTACCCGCGCGCCCTGCACAACCAGCGCGTGTACACCGAGGGCGGGCTGCTGCTGGTGCCGCAGGACGAGCTGCAGCAGGACTCAACGCAGGCCGATGAGCCAGCGGACCTCAAGCAGGCGCTGCTGGCCAATATGCTGGGCTTCGCGCGCCACGAGCGGCTCGACGTGAAGAAACCGGGCCCCCAGCTGGGTCCACCGTCCTCCGAGCCGAGCAGCCAGTTGCAGACGGAGAAGCCTCAGCACGCCAAGGACGTCAACAAGGAGGTGCTGCCCGCCCACATCAAGGGCGGCGACGTCAACGAGCCATTCAAGAAGAAGAAGGTCGCCAAGGAGCAGCACTCGGACGAGGATCATGCGCCGCACACCGTAGACACTGAATATGCTCATGTGTTCGTCAAGAACCCGTAAGATTCGACTTAATCCCAACTCAAGTGGATATCCTACTGAAGTTCTTCTTTCGTCCTTGCAGCATTGACAGCTGGTACGATGGGCAGCGCATCATGAATGAGTTGGCGCAAATACTACACATGCAGGGATACTTTTCTTATTTAACGTAGGTGCTAAAGTTCATGGTAAACTAACATTAGGTGTAAAGTACATGGTAAATCTGACATTGAGGCTAACAGACTATTTTAAGAAAGTTTGAGCAAATAATACTACTACAACTATTTAACGTAGCTGCTAAAGTTCATGGTAATCTAACATGAAGTGTAGAGTGCATGGTAACTTTTAGCAATATCAGATTGGACTTTTTTGATACATAAGATTCTTCTCTTCATCATTGATCTCACATCCTTGTTCCACTTCCTGCAGCGTTCAACCGCACGAAGTCAGCTTCCGGGTGGACTCAAACAACCCCGAGCGCAAGACGGCCGCCGATGTGGCTCGCTACATCAATGAGAACCGCGGCGTCAAGAACAACATCCAGCGACGCGTCGGCTTCTATGTGCTGCACGCCGGCGTCGGCGATCGGGTCAAGGATCTGCGCGATCCGAGCATCTCTGCGTCGCCCATCGAACTGGCGGAGCAGGGACCGGACGTGACCCACATCATGGCCTACATGTTCGCCGGTGCAGGCGCCGCAGCTGTGATTGTGATCTTCGTCACGCTGATCCTGATCAAGCGGCACGACCGCAAGCGCGACAAGCTGGGCGGCCTGCAGACGGGCATGTCGGGCGCGGAGAGCTGCAGCAAGGACTACCAAGAGCTCTGCCGCGCGCGTATGGCTGGGAAGAATGGAAACGCAACGACTGGCAGCAGTGGTGCTGGCGGTGCCGGCGGTGCTGCCAACGATCAGGCGCACAGCGGACGCATCACCTCGCTCAGCAAGGAGAACGAGGGCCGACCGCCATCGTCACGCTCCAGCACCTCATCATGGAGCGAAGAGCCAGCGTTGACGAACATGGACATCTCAACCGGACACATGGTGCTGGTAAGTGGAGGTGGACCCAACTCATCCAAACGTTCCCAATATACCCAAACTTCCTCTCTGCAGTCATATATGGAGGATCATCTGCGGAACAAGGGTCGGCTGCAGCGTGAGTGGGAGGCGCTGTGCCGCTACGAGGCCGAACCCAGCGCCCGAGATGCCGCCTCCCAGCCGCAATGCGCCAGCCTGAACCGACCCGGCGCTCCGCTGCCCTACGATCACTCGCGGGTGGTGCTCAACCACCTGGCCAACGCCGAGGGACTCGACTACGTGAATGCATCAACTATTGTGAGTAGCTAGGAAAAAACTTTGACTGACTTCGGGAAACTAACTCCAAACTGTCTCCTATCTCTTCACTCCCCACAGACCGATCACGATCCTCGCGCACCCGCCTATGTGGCAGCCCAGGGCCCGTTGCCCTCGACCTTGGCGCACTTCTGGCAAATGATTTGGGAGCAGGGCGCTGTCGTCATCGTTGCCCTCTGCCGCCTGCAGGAGAACGGAGAGGTGGCCTGTGCGCGCTACTGGCCGGAAGAAGGTGCTGAGGTTTATCACATCTATGAGGTAATGCAAATCTGACTCTCTGCCCCGACTTGCCAAACTAAACTCCCTCTGTCTTCAGGTTCACCTGGTTAGTGAGCACATTTGGTGTGACGATTACCTCGTACGTTCTTTCTACTTGAAAAACTTGCGCACTAGCGAGACACGCACCGTGACCCAGTTCCACTTCCTGTCCTGGCCGCAGATGGGCATTCCGCCGCAAGCCAAGGCGCTGCTGGACTTTAGACGGTGAGTTGCTGAGCATCACTTGACCTATATAAATCATATGAAAAGGATGTCCCAAAAGTCACGCAAGAAACAAGAGGTGTCCCAAAAGTCACACAAGACATTATTTTGATAGAAAACATGGCAGCCAACAATTTATGATTATTAAAAATGGAATTCTATACAACAAAAAACAACGTATAATATATAAATCAATAAAGAATTTACAATTTTTAGTTAATAGCCATAGTTTTCTATCAAAATTACTTCTTGCGTGAATTTTGGGACACCCTTTATATGTATATGTATATATATCTATATTTTCTTATTCATGTTCATTCCCTCCGCAGCAAGGTGAACAAGTCTTATCGTGGTCGCTCCTGCCCCATTGTGGTGCACGGCAGCGCTGGCGCCGGACGCACTGGCTCCTACATACTGCTGGATCTGGTGCTGGGCCGCATGAACAAGGGCGCGCGCGAAATCGATATTGCCGCCACGCTGGAGCATTTGAGGGATCAGCGCGCTGGAGTGGTGGCCACGCGCCAGCAGTTCGAGTTCGTGCTGATGGCCGTGGCCGAGGAGGTGCACGCCATACTGAAGGCTCTGCCGGCGAACACGTCGGGCGAGAAACGTGAGCTGGACAAGGACAATGGCGCCACCAAGGAGCCGCTCAAGGAGGACAAGGCCCAGGAGGCCGCCGAGGAGGAGGCGCCCACCAGCAGCGGCAAGGCAGCAGCCGCCGCCGCCGCCAAGGAGAAGGAGCAGGCCAAGGAGTCCACTCCCAAGGACTCCAAGGCGTCCGTTGAGCTGAAGAAGAAATAGGCGCGCAGATAACAAGAAAACAAAAAAAAAAAAACAAAAAAACAAAACTAAAAACCAAAATAACCGAAAAATAATAATTCTTTAGTTCGAAATGACGACGTTTGTTGCAGCGTTTCGGGGGTCTAATTTAGTTGTTGTAGCTAGGATTAAAGTAAACACACAATTTTAGTTCAGAGGTCTAAGCACTTGGAAGGTTCGAAAAGGGCTCAACACGGTCGGCCAGAGTTGGAAACACTTTTTAGCTGTTCAGTTCAATTATATATATATATAAATATATATTCAGAGAAATATATATATATACATATGTGTACATCTTAAGCCTATGTTCAGCACAAATTGCACCACTCGAGCGCAAGCGAAAGTGAAAGAAAAACAAAATAATTTTATAGCGTTCGCGGTGCGGGCGCAGGGCTTGCCCAGGGGCCAGCATGCTGCAACGGGTTCGCACACCAGCCCGTGTCATCCGTTGAGAGCGTCTCTGGCTGGGGTCAACTCAAGCCTGGGGTCGCACCGCGGCGCGCCGCACATATATTTCTATCCAGTACATAAATATAAAGCATATATGAGAAACAAAATTTGAGTGTTATATATATATACATATATATGTGTGTATATATATATATACATATATATATATATATATGTATATATATACATGTGTAGCTGTTAAGCATTTAAATTCAATTATGAATGCATTTTATCTATCGATGTTGGCATAAAACATTTAAAAAGAAAACACGAATACGAATATCCTTTACTTTTTGGTGTGAATATAAAACTCTAATCGATGTGCTTGAACGAACATAACGGAAACTAGTAACAGAAACATCAACAAGAACAAACAACAAAGAAACTAAATGGTATACATATGCCAACAGCAACAACACTCCACACACCCACACACAACATACATATACAAGAGCAGACATATGCATCTCAATGATTTATATATATATATATTCCGCAAGAGGATAAATGCAAAATTTGTACCTAAACGAAACAAAAATACGCAAAAATTTCTATTTACAAAAAAAAAAAAAACCAAAATGCAGATACAAAAAAAAGCTATTGATGTGTACGACAATTACTTATACAAGTTTATTATATATATACATATATATATGAAACAAAAAACTCTACAAATTAAAAATTATATATATACACATTATTCATATACAATATGGTGAATGTCAATATTTATATATATATCTGATATCGACTTACTACTATATCTGAGTGTAATTTTTCAGCAAGACTATTTGAATATTGTTTTACCAAACCATATGTGTGCGATTGATTGTCTATATGTATATATATATGTACATATATATACATATATGTCTTCATATATACATGCATAATCTCTCTATTTGTTTAGTTCTTTCATTAAACCAAAAATCCAAAGAGAATTTATTTCGAACCAAATAAAAAAAATACGAAAAAAAATACCAAATCGACACTAGGCTGGGCGAGCGCGTGCTGTTTGTGGCTGGCGCTTTAAACTCATGTATTTCTCATCTGATTTCGAGGCAGCTAAAAGCGCCGCTCGCAAACCGCTCGCCCTCGCCCTCGCCCCCCGTCGAGTTAAACGTTTAGGAGGGTGTGTCACACACATATGTTGAGAAGAAGAAGAAGAAGAAGAAGTAGAAGAAGATAGCGCAACATCTAGAAATCGAAGCTTTAACAAAACTAAAGTTGTTAATAATGCTTTCGCCGGCATGCAATAGAACATGATAAGGAAACACTAAAACTACACACGAACACGAACAAGAATACATATACACACGAACACACACACATCACGAGATACTATCGAAACTAAATGAAATCCCCACTCAGGCATGACCCCTTTGAATGATTCAAATGGACAAATAGATAAATGACAAACAGGAACTTAACTAAGGACACATGGTTTAGGTGCGGTATCTTAAAAATACTGCACTACACGCTACACTCAACACTAAATCAAAACGGAATCGCCACAAAGATACAAATGACAACAAAAGATATCCCCAACTGACTAAAGAAAATACAAACTAGTGAAGTAAGTGCAAATTATTCGAAAAATGAAACCAAAAAAAAGTAAATAAATAAATATATATATATATATCAAATATACCAAAATACATAATAACTTCCTTTATGGATAGCAGAACAGGAGCAGCTGAGTTGATTAAACGCAGTGTCTGAAGATGTATGTATCTAAATGCAAATTGCTGCAAGTTAGCACAAAAATTACTGCAAAAAAATACCCATAAACAAAAGAGCTAAAATACTAAACTATTTAACAGTTTGCTGTAGCAGTTGGTGTTAAAAATTAAAAAACAAAATACACGCGTTATTTGTAGTTCGAGAAAGTCTTTTTGAAAAACAAGAAAAAACAAAAACAATAATGTTAAGAAAATATCGAAAACGAAAAACTTTAACTAGACGCAATGTTTGTTTGTTAGCATTTCCTTCGTTACAAAGACAAGATTCATTAAATACCAAAAAAGAAAAAATAAAAAATACACACACACAACACAAAAGCAAAAAACAATATTACAATAACTGTGGCAGGCCCAACAACAACTTGGGGCTTGCAAAAATCTCTTAATAACTCTTATTACGTGGTAGAAAGTATTTAAAGAAAAAAAATCAAAGAACAATTTAAAGTTTACAGTTTAAAAAGACACTTAATATTCAGTAGTGAGTTTTTTCCAATAATTTAAAAACAAAATCGTTTTTTCAGTGTTAATTAAATACAAAATACAACAAAATATTTCCAAATGTTCTTCGACAAACAAATTAAATAAGTGTACTAAAAACTTGAAGACGAAGAAGACGAAAATCTCTAAATGTATTGTAGTAAAAGGCATATAAACTATACTTAAAACAATTATTATTGATGTATATTCGACAAAAACAATTATATTATATTCAAAAGCAAACAACCATGCGTAGCAAATTGAACGGAACTTACACAAATAACACAACAAAATTATTCTATAATATGAAAATTATATATATATGAATATATATACATACATCTATATATATATTATATACAAATACATATATATGTACAATATATATGTTCTGCATACAATATACGCTATGTATGTTTGTGTGCATATTTCAGGCACGGAAGTTATGATTTCTTTCAACTATTTTCATTGATGGTGTAACATAGATATACAAAGAATTATTCTGAAAAAAAAAACAAAACAAAAATACTAAATTGACAAAGATTTTGACAATGCTTAGGCAAAAGCAAAGACGTAAACGGTACAATATGACCCCGAAGTCTTGCTCTCGCCACAACTCCCGCTGGAGTGCAGAGGGCGAGGCTTCCCAGTGAAAATAAAATTAATAATTTTAGTATGCTAAAAATACCAACAAAGCATGCATCAATTTGTTAGCTGAATTCCAGCGAGAGCAAGCGGCGATCGCTGGCCCGCCCACAAGACGCAAACCCTGGACAGACCTGGACAGACTTAAGTGACCGACGAACTGCATACAAAATGGTTTGAGTTCCTAGATAAACGCAAGCTGACTATTACGACGTCAACGTGGACCGACGGACGTTCTGGACCGGCTGTAAATACGCACATCTCAACATTGGACGCCCTGAAAAAATACTACAAATAGTAAGACAAACTACCGACCTGGACGTGGACAGCACAGAGATAAGAACCTACCGAAAGAAGAAAGAGATTGAACTGGTTTGGCGTTGTCTTAGAGGCGTTCATCGATTCGCTTCTCTCGATGGAATTCCGAGTCAGCAACTTGAGGCTGCATTGTTTCTAGATTAGTGTGAAATACATATGACGTTCAACATGATTTAAAAAAATACTTGACAACTTATACTTAACAATCTTTGGCTAATTTCGATATGTTAATTGATTTAGTTTCATAAAAATATAACAAAAAAAGATTAAAAGAAAATATACAAATACAAATAAATACAAAAATAAAATATGAATATCCATTTAACATGCATATTTATCACACATTAAAAACTATGCGTGTTGTAATTAATGAAAAAAAAAATATATATATATAAAATAATGAAAATCCAGAAAATTAAATATATATATATATGAGAAAATATTGGTGTATATTTCAATTAAACAAATACAAGTTAAGCAAAGTCAAATACATAGCGCAGGCTTTCATACATTTTTGGAAAAGAAATGGAAAACACAAATTATGAAATTATACTAAATAAGTTTGACAAATATCGATGTGTATAACATATATAAAAATATATAATTATTCAGCCACTTGGCGAAATTTGTGTTAAAGGAACTAAAAAAAAAATACATAAAAAATATTCGCAAAAAAATTGTAAAACCAGCAGAAAAAAATTATGCTGGCTGAGGCCACTTAAAAATATACTAAAAATATATTGAAATAAACACGAACACGATTACACTGAAAACGAAAAAAACTTACACACATTAACATAAACAGGCAACAACATTGTTTATGGTCATACCTATTAAAAGTTTTTTGTGCATAATTAAGAGATCAATCTACATATATATGATATGAATATATGTGTGAAAATAATAATAATATATTTAAATTGAAATCGCTATGCAATTTAAATATATACATATATATATACAAAAGCTAAAAATTATATATAAATGTATACTTCAATTATTTACGACAATTACATACATACAAAAAGAAAAAGAAAAAAATATATATAAATGTTATATTATTCAGCAAAAAAAAAAAACAAATATTGAATCGATCGATATATATAATTAAACGAGAGATCATATATATCTAAATGTAACGCGCCATTGTGTAATATGCGCTACATATACTAAATAAATAAATATATATGCATATATATATATATATATATATATATATATATATATATATATATGTATAACTGGATGTATAAATGTAAAAAACAAATACAATTCAAAAAACATTGATGAATAGCAGATCAAGGAAGCAAAGACAATTGATTATGATAAAGATGTCATCAATTATGTAGAACCGGTAATAATTACGATTATTATTATAATACAAAAAAAAAAAACAAAAACAAAATAATAAAGAAACCCTTAAAAACAAAAACCTAAACCAAAGGCAGATGTCCAAAACAAAAAAAAAAAAAAAAAAAAAAAACAATCCAAACTAAATCGAATCCCCATAAAAGTTCACTCAAATCGATTCTCAGTGTATTGCACTTAATTGTGAAACCGAATAGCTGCGAGCACAAAACAAATATATTAGTAACACACTGTCTAACAAGAGTAGGCGAGGTCCATCCAGATGGCCGACAAGCTACCAACAAACGCTGTAAACACAACACCACTTAACTTTCCACAGTAAGGCGTGCATGGCCAATGCCATCGCACCCATTGCTATACATATAGGTAATATCTCTCTAAATAGTTTGTAATCTATCTCTGTTCAATCAACAGTTGCAGGATTGGAGAATCTCAATCAACATAGGCACACCTACACACCCACACACACACGAATACACGCGCCCTTTACAACACTGGTTAAGGTAACACAACACTTTTTACTTGGTTCCGACTCCAAACTCTTTTCCTATGGCTAAACATCTATATGTGAATATCATTTTTTTCAGCTTCCCCTTTTTATTCAATTCTTATGGCAATTGGCAACTACTCAAAATTCATATATTGAAAATTTAAATATTTTTGAAAATGCAAAAATATTTTCATATATTCAAAATTCTGATTGGTTGAATTTAAATCAAAAATATTTTCAAATCTCATGAAATGTTCAAATATTTTCCGAAATATTAACATTTTATGTATTTTTAAAAATTTCAATTGGCTTTAGGAAAATCTACCCAAGTCCCAAATAATTACAAAATTATCCCAAAAAATATTTTTCAAAAAATTGGCTTTTGAAAATACGTATATTTTATCCCAAAAATATTTTTTTGAAACCCGAAAAATTGGCAATTGGCGCTTGATTTCAAATTTCTATGCTTTTGAACAAAAAACCCACACAAATAGACAACTTGGCCCTGAAGTATGTTGGCCAAGTTGTGCGCATATCTCTAATCTTAAATCGAATATGCTTTTGCATTGAAAAAATAAATCAATTAAAGCTTCCAAATGGAGAAACTAAGAAACTAAGTAAAGCGCACGGCAGCGCTAAGGCAGAGGCACTAAATTGTTTTTTTGTTGTTTTTTGAGAAACATTCGGCCACAAATATGAAATACACTTGAAGAAAGCAGGCGTAACGCATGTCTAAAGAACGTAATTTAAAATAAATACGATCAGCATACTCCATGCTTGACAAATATATATATCTGCAGAGAACGCCGAGTGGCTATAGCTACCGATCGCATACAGAATACATATAATAGTTTATAGGCAACTCAGCGATCGCAGTTCAATTTCTCTTGGGAAATTCCTATCGATCGCAGCACATACTAAATATTGGGGGTGGGTTAAACCAGTAGGTTCCTCGCCTTAGAGTTTTTTTTTTGGGATACTCTGCGAAGAGTCCCATCCTTAGCAAATGGAGCAAGTCCTAGCTACATACATAACCAAGAAAACAGGTGTTTACACTGAACGAAAATATATATATTTAGCCAAAAAAAAAGCAAAAATAAGAAGAAAAGAAAAGAAAAACATTTTATGCACATTCACTATGCAAAATATTCGTTAATCAATATATATATATATATATGTAGATATATATAAAAATATTCACATATTTAATCCATTGGTGTAAAGCAAGCATTGAAAAAATACAACAAAAAAAATGAAAAATTGAGAAAAAAAGAAAATAAGAAAAACCCCTTTGAAAAAAGGAAAACAAAAATCTGGCGACATTTTTTTATTTGCATAGATCGGAGTCTATATATATATATATTTATTTATATGTATGTATGTTATTTGGATCACAGGCGAGCACAGTTACGTTTCACCACATTTTTTAATTTCGTTATTCTCATGATACGTGCCAGAAGCAGTGCCAGAGCAGTGAGAAAGGAAGCACTTGTGCCCGACCTGCACAATGTGTTTCACTACAGACACGCTGCACGCCCCAGACACGCCCCCAAAGTATAGCAGCCCTTGCCAGCCACTGCCCATTTGCCGATTGCCCATTGCCACCGCCACTTGCCACCCCTTTGCGCCGCTTCGCTGTGCACAATTTTCAGAACAAAGCCAAAATACCGCGCCAAAAAAAAAAAAAAAAAAAAAATTCAAATATAAATAAGTAATAATGTACCTAGCAGAAAATCGGGTCATAGCCAATTTTATATGCTAGCAACGGCTGTGGTGGTTCAACCGCATCCGCACCACCCTGCCCCCTGTGTGCATGTGCGTCTCTCTCTCTCTGTGTGTGTGTGTGTGAGCGAGAGAGTGTGTGTGTGTGTGTTATTTTCGAGTTTTCGATTTCATTTGGTATTTTGGCACAATTTCAGCTTTCGTCTGTTTGCTGTTCGCCTGTTCCGTGTGTCGGAACATTTCTTTGAAATGCCGCAATGAAAGGCAAAAAGCCGCCGTGCGAACGCTTTGATGATTTTCCGCATGCCGCCGCACCACCACCAACCACCAACTGCCAACAGCCAACAGCGGCAACAACACCAAGCGACAGCCAGCGACAAGGAACGTTTTGATGACCGCGTTCCTCTTTCTCTCTCCCTCTCTCTCTCACACACTCTCTCTCTCTCTCTCTCTCACACACTCTCTCGCTCTGTCCTTCCTCTTTTTTTTTTTTTTGGCCCTCTGATGATGATGTTTGTTGCTGTTTGCGTTTGCATTTGCCATGCCCGGCATATCAATTTAGGGGAGTGGCATGCGTGACGCTTAACTGAACGAGATTATAGAGTCTTCTCACTACCAGTGCCCAGGGCCCAGGGCCCACAAGAGACCCCCGACCCACGGGCCGGCACTGAGAGCCACAGTTTGCGGCAAGCTCTTTGTTGTTTCCCACTGCAGCTGGGCGTCGCCGTAACAGGAGCACGAGGAGCGGCACTAGCGACAGGAAGAGGAAGAGTAACAGGAGCACCAGACACTCAGACTCGACTCACAGCTCGCAACATCAACAACAACTAAAACAACAACTGCAACAACAACAACAGCAACAATTTCGCCCCAGAGCAATTCACTTGATTGCGGTTTTGATTTACTTAGCTCGCTTTAGTGCTTAATTCATCAACGCCTTCAGATAGGATGCGTTTGATTGTGGAGCTAGCGGATGGCATATTGGGCAGGTAAGAAGGCTTGAAGCAGTGAGTGGTCCAAAGGCTCTTGGAGCAAACTTAAGCAATCCCAGTGCTTTCTCTCGCTGACAATATTTATACTAATAAAGAGCAGTCTGAAAAGTCAACATTGAATTTTCATAATATCTTATCTTTATCTTTATCTTATCTTTAATATTTTTATTCTATTTTTTATTTATTTAAATAAATTTTTTTAATATATTTTGTTTTTGTTTTATATATATCAAAATATTTTAAAAAATATAATATATAAATGTATTTTTATTTTTTTATGTTTTATCATATTTTTTATATATATTTATTTAAAACGCCATAAATGTGCTTTACTTTGCCCACTGTGCTCAGTGTCTGCGCCAAAGCTAAATGAATATGTTTACACATCAGATATAGATGGCGCCACACAGCACTCTGTTCTGCTAATCACTGTTCCCTATTAGAAGACGTAAGTAAAACTGTGGCTACTCTACGAATTTTAGCTGCAAGAGTAGTAAGCTTAAATTATGTATTGCAGAATTTTATTAATTATTAATTTTGCCTTAAAGTTATAAAAATAAACAATTATGTATTAGGATATAAATATAAAACTCAGCCATTAAAGTTGCAACTTAGCTAAGGCAGCGTAAACTGTGCCCAGCTGCTGTGCAGGTTGTTATCTTAGCTAAAATGCAAAGCAAGCATAAACTGTTCCCGAATTCTCTGCAGGATGCTGTCTTAGCTAAACGGCAACACAAGCATAAATTGTGCCCACATTCTGTGGTTGCTGTCTTGGCTAAAGTGCAAAGCCAGCATAATTTGTGCCCAAACATTGTTCACGTTGTTGTCTTAGCTTAAATGCAAAGCAAGCATTAACTGTACCCAGGTTGTTGTCTTAGCTTAAATGTAATGCAAAGCATAGCTGTCAGAAGTTACTGCCAGTGGCCAACAGCTGGCGCCACTAGCTGCTCGTTACTGTCAGTTGCCCACAGCTGGCGTCAGTTCATGCACCTCGTGAAAGTACACAAAGAAATGTTTTTAAAATGAAATTGTCACAAAATGCGACAATTGCATGTGATTGAAATTAGCTGGTCTAAGCAATGAATTTCTCGAGAATTAATTAAATACTAATTTTGAGAGCTAATTAAATGGATTTAGCTCAGGCTTAGCTAGTGTTTGCTACAAAGTAGATATTCAAATATTCGATGAAATGTTTTGATGTCAAGGTGTTGACCCAATAAAAGTCAAATAATTCATATGCACAGCCAAAAACTCGCGGTTCGTAAAAAATTAATTCAGAAAATTGAATAAATTACGCGAATTATGTAACAGGCGAACAGAAATCGATGCCAACAGGCAGCAGCAGCAGTCGCAGCAGCAGTCGAGGCGAGGCAGCAGCAGCTATCGCTGAAGTTGAGAACCGTTTAGGAGCACTCAAACCAGCACACACACACGCACACACTGGCAGACACATTGAGCAACGGAGCACACACACACACACACGCAGTGGAGGAAAATGCTTTTCCTCCAAAAAGTCAAATGAAAATAAGTATGTGAAAGAAGAAGAGGAAGCAGCAGCAGCCGGCAACACTTGAGGCAGATAAACTCAGTCGAGGGGGAGGGTGGAGGGGAGGGGCAGCTGCTGCTGCCGCTGCCATAAAACATTTTTCATGTGTCTGAGGGGTGGCCGGCAGCGCGAAGAGGGGGTTGCAAATGTCTCGTCTGGAAAATGAATGTTCAGAAGATACAGCCAGCGGCCAGAGGGAGACGGAGAGCCTAGAGAGAGAGAGAGAGAGAGAGAGAGAGAGAGAGAGAGTGCGAGCTAGAGCGTGCACTGCGTGGAAAATCATCAAAGGTTACCGCTGCGGCGTTTTCGCCTTTGTGCCAAAATCCTCAAAGGAATTTTCCGATATTTGTAGCAGGCGCGCAGCAAGCGCCAGTTGGAAAAGTTGACCAAGAAAAGCCAACAAAATAGACACTCACACACACACACACACACACACACACGCACACACACAGTCGAACTCAACCAATGAATTTTCCGACGATATGTATTTATTTCTCTTTTTTTTTCGCTCAGGGAGAAAATTCGCTTTTCATGTGTGCCAGCAGATACACACACACACACTCACACACACACACTCACACACACACACACACATGTGATTTATCGATGAGATGCTGCGACGTCAGCGCTGACGTCGATCCATTTCGGCGAGCGGATTTTATTTGGCGATTTTCCCTCACGTTTTCCACAGTGATGTCACTCAGCCAGGCCAGTCAGTTGGGGAAAAACCCACCTGACCACTGCCACAGCTCACATTCAGCTTTCAGTGCATTGTTTCCCATTGGCTGCGAGCTTCGGCATTAAATTGTCATTTTTATTAGCCGCTAAGCCTCGCCGTTGCCAATTTTGGTAGCGCATAAAAAATCTATTGATTCAAAATTCATTCACAAATGGACAATCAGACATCAGCATAGAGCATAAAGAACATAAAATGATTCAAATAAAGAGGAAGACCTAATGGCGGCGTTTAGACTTGATAATGGAATGTGTGGGGTGCAGGAGGATAGAGAGGGAGGGGCACGAGGCGAGTGGAGTGGATATCAATAGATGACACATGAATGGATCATTGATTGAGTCAAGCGATTCTGATGAGTGCTCTATGAGTGTGTCAGGAATGAGTAAAAAGAGGGAGACGATGACTGCGAAATACCCTATAAAAGTGTAAATGCAAATCTGCTTGGAAATAATTTCTATGTATTCAATTGTTGACTTACAATCGAAAATACATATAAAATGTAAAATTAAAGAAAAATATATATATTAAAAATAAAAATATAATATATATATTATACTAAATATTATTATATATTATACATTACTATATTAAACAAAATAATAATAATATATGTATTAAAAGTAAATAAATAATAATAAATAATATAAATATATTAATTTTATTTAATTTGATAAACTATTTTTATTTATATACTTTGTAATTATTAATCAAATTATTTTAATGAATATTTTTTAATAAAATTATTAAAAAATTATATAAATATATTATAAAAAAATAAAAGTAAATATAAAAATAATATAAAAGATATAACCTTAAATATTTAAAAAAATGATAAAAAATAATATAAAAATAAAAACAGTAAAAATATGATAAAAAATAATAATAACAATACAAATAAAACATATAATAAAATTTAATAGATTTAATATTTAAATTCCAAGTTTTAATTATGTTTAAAATTATTTTTAATTATTTAATCATAATATTAATAACAATGAATATTTTTAAAATTTTTAATTACATATATATTTTTTTCATAGTTTAATTATTCATATATCTTTTATTTCTCTAGTCACAAAGATCAGGTAAACAGGACATATTTACGCTTTATAGCACGCATTCCACAAATCCCTCACACACACTCATTTACAGGGTATAAAACGATTTTGTAAACAGCTGGCAATTGCGAGACATTAAGCGAGCCATATAGATGTCAGTGTCAGCCGTTCGCCCCCAAACATAAGTCAATAAAGATGGACTTATTTTTGGCACGTCTGGCAGCTGGTCCAGCCCGTCGTAAGGGCACAGGCGATTATGGTCATGATTATGCGAATCAAACGCAGATGCAGTTGCTCCAATCCCATTCGAGTTCCAGCTAACGACGAACTCTCAGCTTGGCGCGTGCCTCGCAGCGCAATAAAAAGCAACAAAAAACTTTGGCTAACAATCTTTGTTTAGTCTGCTCCTCCTATAGGAGGAGGGAGGGGCAGGCCACAGGCGGGGGCAGGCCACAGCATTCGCGTTGGCATTTCAAACAAATGTTGCAATCGACGAGATGTGCCGCAAATAAAGATTTCGTATTATTTTTAGATTCATTTGATTTTTTGTTTTCGCAAAGGCGACCAAATGTCTGCAGAAAAAAAGCTGTGCTGTAGCTAGTGGGCGGGGCAGTGGGCGCTGATTGTGCAAAATGCTTACTAATGGATCTCTGTTTATGTGTATAAATATATACGTTGTGCTCAACGATTCACAAAGTTTCGTGCGCTTGATTAGTCAGCTGAACAAACACAAAAAATCTAAGCACAAATTTTGTGGACGACTGCGCAAAGTGGCAAACGACAAAGTTGGCCAGAGTTGGTGACTCTTAAACTGTAGAGAAGGAGCAGTTGCATTTAAACTGTGGGGAGCAATGGGAATTAACTTGAGAGGCTAGAAAAGTTGAAGGACTCTAATAGGAAAATAAAATAAAAATAAATAAAATAAAAATAAATAAAAAAAAATAAATAAAATAAAAGTAAATTAAATAAAAATAAATTAAATTAAAAAAATAAATAAATGTAAATAAAATAAAAATAAATAAAATAAAAGTAATTAAAATAAAAATAAATAAAATAAATTAAATATTTAAATACACAAAAAGACTATTTTTTTTATCATATTTTCAACATAACAAAAATTTTACTAGAATCAGATATTAGGACATTTAAATCAAAGCTGAAAAACTATATTTATATAATAAATATATAAATTATATTAGACTCTTAGACTGCTGAGCTCTGCATTGCTACAGTACTAGTATATATATTTCATATTAATTTTTTCCACATATTTAAATGCTAAATAATTTAATAAATTTTGCAAATTATAATACAAAATTTATTATTTATTCAAATTTGATTGGCTACAAAATGGCTGCTGTCAGCAATTTGCATATACATCCACTTCAGACCTTCAGACCCACTCCCGCCCTCTCTCTCTCTCTAACACTAACAAAGGCAAAGGTCTCACCGGTTAGCCAATTAGCTGGGCCAACACCTTGCCCCAAGTGGCGGCAATTGGTGCACTCGCCTCGCTCTGCCAATGCAAATGTCAGTTGAAAAAGATGGAGAAGAAGCAGAAACTGCTGCAAATTGCATTATTATTACCCATAATTTAATGGCTGCCGCAATGTGGCATGCAACATGCAGTTAGATTAGTTAATTCACATTTTGCTTGGCGTGCTGGAATGTGGCCAAGAGGCAGCCAAGAGCTGTTGTGGGCGTCGCATGGCCCACAGTTAACAGTTAGTCAGCAGCTACGCCAGACAAAGTCTAACAAGCAGCCAACTAGAATAACAACAACAACAACAACAACAACAGCAACAACATCATTATCATTGGCCACAGCCAATGTCATTATTATCATTGGGCCATTGTGCGCATTGCGACATTGCAAGGTCGCTCTGCTGCTCGTGCAGCTCCCCAAAAACTTCCTGCCTGCCACTCATTGCACTTAATTGCTGGCATTGTCGTAGTTGTTGCTCTTCTTCTTGTTGATGTTGTCGTTGCTGTTGTTGCTGTTGTTGTTGCCGTTGATGTTGTTGTAGACATTGTCATTAAGCAAATTCCTTTTGATGCACTCACAGAGAGTAATTTGACTCCAATATTCTTTTTTAACATTTTTATTATATTTTACATTTATTATTTTATATTTTATAAATTATATTTTATATTTTCTATTTTATTTATTATTATTTATTTTATTTATTTAAATTTTATTTATTTATTTATTTTATATTTCACATATTTTATATTTGGTTTTAAAATATATAGTTCACATATTTTAATATTATTTAAGTACATTAGCAGTCTCAGCAACAGCCACAACAACCTCAACACCGACGTTGTCTTTTTTTGGGAATTTCAATTAAATTTTTGCGCTCGCTTAGTTAATATGATTACTGTTAATGCCCCCTTACGCCTTTGTCTTCGATTTGCTTATTGGCTTAACTCTGACTGCGAAATAAACTTCGACTTAAACAGTTCTCGGATCTCGCCTCGCCTTGCCTCGCTCTTGCTCCTTGCGTGCTGTCGGCTCTGCGGCTTTTGAAGTAGTTGTTGCCTCAATTAGCTGCCTGAATATCTCCGCTTTTATTGATATTTATTGAATTGTTGTGCTTTAAAACAAGTGTCAATTCGCTCGGTTTACTTTAGTAAATTGTTTACTGCTGTTGTTGTTTGTCCCTCTCTCTCTCTCTCTCTCTCTCTCTCTCTCTCTCTCTCTGTACTTTGTGCATATTCCTATCTCTTTCTCTCTCTGTGGGAACTTATTGTGTTAATGATTTTTCGTGCTGTTGGGAAGGAGTTAATGTAGAGGCTATGTACATATCTAGATGTAATGTAGATATGATGTAGAAGTGATGTAGAGTTGATGTCGAAGTAATATAGAGGTGATGTATAGTTGATAAAGAGGTAATGTATAGGTGATGTAGAGGTGATTTAGAGATGATGTATAGGTGATGTAGGGCTGATGTGTAGCTGATGTAGTGGGGATGTAGAGAGAGAGAGAGAGAGAGAGAGAGAGATGTTGAGGGGCTGATATAGAGCTGATGTAAAGCTGATGTAGAGCTGATATAGAGATATAGAGCTGATGTAAAGTTGATGTAGAGTTAATGTGGAGCTGATGTAGAGGCGAAGTAGAGGGGAATGAGAGCTGATGTAAAGCTGATGTAGAGCTGATGTAAAGTTGATGTAGAGCTCATATAGAGCAAATGTAGAGCTGATGTAAAGCTGATGTAGAGCTGATGTAAAGCTGATGCAAAGGCGAATTAGAGGGTATGTAAAAGTAACCGTTAATGATGAAGAAGTTGTCTAGCTATGAGATATTATTATATATTATAAGTTGATCTTCAAAAGAACTGTTCTGCATTAAAGCAATATCTTCATATAAGTCAGAAGTTATATAAAAACTCAATATCATATAGAGAACTTAAGAGAGTTAAATTTATGGTATTAAAATGGACTCGGGTCTTCGGCAACTTTCTTTTCCTTATACCTAAACACCCAAGAACCTTCTCACAGTACTCCAAAAACCAATTTCCTTGCTTCGAATTTATGCTTCAAGCTGAACTTTGACCTCAGTTTCGTTGACATTTCGGGCCTTCAAAGCGGCTTGTTGTGGCAAATGCAAATGCGAAGGAAACCAAAAATGGAAACTAATGGACACACGTGATAAAATCTACTTCCGCAGGATTACACAAGTCAGCGCCCTAGAGTCGGAGTCGGAGTCAGAGTCGGAGTCGGAGTAGGGATCGAGATCGGGGTCAATTTGTTTGCCGAGCAGCTGCCGTTGCGCATGCGCGGACAACGAGCCTCTGGGATTTCGGGCTTTGCCATGGCAACACTCGAAGGCATGACAAACAGAAAGAGAGAAATAAATAACAAAGGGCTGGGCGAAAGGCTTGCCGCCGGCAGGATAATGTGTCGGGGGTGAATATAATATGTTGCAGCAGAGCGCGAGTCGCGCTAAAAGGATTTACAGATACTTTGTGTTTACTTTAATTGGTTCGTCTACCAGCGCCACGCGTCGCCTCCTAAGTGGATTTTAATATTGGCCTTCGAGTTGGGCTGCCTGATTGCAGCAGCAGCAGCAGCAGTTGCAGTGGCAGCAGCAACAGCTGTTGCTGTGCTCATCAAACATCAGTTGGCAATTATGCGCCGTTGTTCGTTCACATCCTTGCCAAAAAGTCAGCCATTTCACATCCGTGCCGACCGCAAAAACCACAGCAGCGGCAACAGCAGGGCACAAATAGCCACCGAAAACCAAAAGTCGTTTAATCACGCAAGCCACAAAGCTACGGGAAGAGGAAGTGCTGGATATGCTTGACTGTGGGATACCATTGAGGGGAGCAGGGCAGGAGGAGGAAGTGGCAGACGCTTAGCTTGAGTCAGTTGCATATTTTTGAAAGGAAAATAATTTGGAATGAATGATGAACTATCCATAGGTCTATTTATCATTGAACAGTCCTGAACAATTTTGAATTGCACAAAAAAACAAACAAAACAAACTATTTTCAGTTGAAGAAAGAGCATAGAAGATGAAATATTATATATTGAAAAATATTTAGAGCTAAATTATTTATACCAAAAGATCATTATATTTTAATTCCTAAAATTATCAAAATAAAATAGCTTCAAATTAAAATAATACTTTAAAATAAAAAAAAAATTTTAAATGAAAAAAAAAAATTTTTTTGTAGCATCAAATTTTCAGCTAATATATTTTTTTTTAAATTCTATAAATAGAATAATTTAATATATTTTTCTTACTTGGTACACATAAATAAAAATGATTTATTTAAATATTTTTCCATTTAAATATTTTGGTTCACAAAAAGGACTTACTCTGCTCATAATGCCTGCAGCGAATGCAGTTTATTGCCGTCTCTTGACAAATTTGAATAAAACTAAAATTCAATGTAAATTAGTTCTTTACAATTTATTGTCGCAACTTTATGTTGCCCCTTCTTGGCCACTTTGCGGCCACTCAGCGTATTACAATGGTTCAACCCCCGCTCGATAAAAAGTATTAACAATGGGGACAGCTGCAATTGGAAATTGCGGAATGCTTCTGGCTTAGAGCGTGCTTCATTTGCCTAACTCGGGCTGTGGGTGAAAATGCTGACACTTGTGGACAATTTGAAGACCAACCAAGTACAGGCTGAATGGGGGTGTGAGTGCGCTAATTGCTCGCAGTTGAGCTGTGAAGCTGCGCATATGTTTGCGTCGAGAAAAACTAATAGAAATGGAAACCTTTGAGTTGTTCCCGATGTTCCGATGAGGCTTAATTTGTGTGTTTTGATTTACGCTGAGGCAATGCCAACAGCTGGTTGGCCATTTGACACGCCAAGTGTGTATTGATCTTTGGACAAGCAGTTGCTGCAGCTGCAGCTGGCAGCACTTGGGTCAAGGCGTTGACTGCGTGTGGCAGGCACAAGCGGCAGCAAATGCTGCGGGTCACTTGGCCGCATAATCAACCCCCAGTTAGACAGCTACCCTTGCGCCTAACTCTAGCAGCAACCCCTACAATGCGGCACCACGTGCGTCACGCGCAGACGCGCAGCCACTTGCAGGAGGAACCGCGACGGGCTCATAATTCGGGATCGGGATCCGGGCTATGGGTCGGTGCCAGTGCCAGGGCTCCCCCTGCCGTTACAAATCGAACAATGGGCTGAAAAACCCATTAAGTGCGTTTTGAACATAAATAAAAACTAGCAGCAAATACTCCATTGTACATGTGTGAGTGTGTGTGTGCAGTCTCTTGTAAATGGCAGGAAATGTGCACTTGAGTGCCAGCAGCAGCAAGCAGCAAGCAGCAACTACTGCAGCAGCAGCAGCAGCGGCAGCATCCATAATTGCCCCCGCGCTGCACAAAAACTTCAAATTACAAAAATAAAAGCAGAAGAAAAAAAGAAAACACATTTTATTCACAATTCGATTTGAATGCACTCTAGAATGAAAAAAACATGAATATGAGTGCTGCAGTCGGGTGGCCATGGCTAGAATATGCCCTACAATTAATACAGTTGCCTCTAGAACTCAACAGAGGCAAAGAGCAAGGTATTTCTTATATTTATATAAGCATATTTGCTATAATATTTATGGCATGTATTATAAAAAAAAAACACAAATAGATATATCTAAAAAACATTTGCTTTGAAATTTTTAGATTCTACAGAGTCTATATACCAAAGAAGTCGATGCTTGCTTTCAAAGCTTTCGAGCTATAACTAAAAATCAAATTTTATTTAAAAAAAAAAAATTTTTTTTAATATTTTTGTTTTATTATTTGTCAATTAAATTTTTTTTTTATATTTTTATTTTTAATAATTAATAATTTTTTGTATTACTTATTAAAATGTTTACATACTTTTTCATTCACATTTTGCAACTCCAACCTGAACTCCACACTGATATGGCCTCTTTCAGCTGATATTCCAAGCCCGCAGCTGACAGCATTTTTTATGCATTATTTAATTTAAGTTGGCATATTTTTTTTTGTATTATCCGGAATAATTAAAATTGCAATCGCCATAAGAAGAAACGCGCGTAGGCTAAAAAAGTATTTAAATAAAACAAGAAATCAAATATATATATAAAGTAAAAACTTGTTGGAGGCATTTGAGATGTTGTCTCCATTTTCATAGCCTTGACACAAAGTGCGGCGCCAGCTGTAAAAAAATAGATAAACATATGTATACATATGTACATACATATATAGTTAACTAGTATATATAGTTTATATATATATATATATATATATATATATATATAAATCATGGCTTAACTTAGACAAGTTTAGCTGGCTGCCAAAGTTGGCTGTCAGTTGGCAGCTGAGTGAATGCGGCGTTGATTTTGCGCTGATTTATGCACAATAAAGTTGTTTAAGTGCAATTGTATAAAGTGTTAATAGACGTAAGTCGGTTTTAATGTGTTTTTAAAAAGGGCTGAGTGGGCAGTTAGATGACAAAGCTGAGAGATAATAGAATATTGAGTCTAAGAACTCATTTAAAGACAATTGCTTCACATCGACGCATATCATAAAGTCATTATTGATTCTCACAATTAAGATATATCTATATATATATATATTCTTTCTGCTTTCATAATCCAATAAAACCCCATTTTAATTGCTATTAAACTTGCTTCATCTAAAAGCTCACTTAATGGCACCACTTAACGATCTTCAGCCAGCCTTTTATGATAGGTAACTTTATATCACGTATCTATGCCACATACCCACATTCCCGTTATATATCATATTTATTTATACAGCTCTCAATTAGACATGACCACGGGGTGCAGAGTGTGTGTGTCTACATAATGCTTAGCACCCCACAAATTGTGATCACTTTTTCTCTTTTTACCAACAGCTGACGCAGTCACATGGCTTGGGTCAACAGATAAAAGAGCTCGCCGCTCACCCCCGCTGAGGCTGGAGCGGGGCGATTGCATCAGCAATAGCTGAGTGTGGCATAATTCATTAGAACATCAGCTCACGTCAGATCTACATAGAGAGATATCTCGCCAGGCTACCCACAACAGGACCAACTGTTGGAAAAGTGTTGTGGTTGCAGACCTTCATAAGGGTAGGAGCTGCTCCTAAGCCAAATGTTATTTTTATCAATTCAAAACTAACTTTGCAGAAAAACAGAAAAATAGAAAATTTGCCAACATATGTGAGAGAAGTTTAAGCGCATTACGGACTACTGTAAACCATCTGTCATAGCTGAAGTATGCTGAACATGCCTTGACGAGAGGCACATACTTGTTTAAGTGTTCCCACGTTTACGACACGTTCCAGAAGCTTGCCGCCCGAAGCTTAAACGGAACGTCTCGGAAACATATCATACATCATGGAGCTGGCGCATACAGCGCTGAGCAGGCTCATCAATAAAACTGTCTTTTGTTTGGGCCTCGAACTCAGCCAATCATTAATCTATTTCTCTATTTATAACGCTGATGACTTGACAATTGCCGGCTAATTATGCAGCCTCAAGAGTGGAACAGAAATGAATGGAAGTTCAGCTGCCGAAGTCTTTCGTCTAATGAAATTAGAAGACGCCTCGTTGCAGCTGACTTCCGAGATTAATTGGTCTGGGCAGCGATAAGATCTATGACAAGCTCCCAATGCACTTATAGCCCAACGTTTACTCAAGAACAATATAAGTAGCCATTATAATGGAGCATAGATTGTGGTTGAGATTGTCTTTTCTTTAAGAAGTTGGCCTGAAGACTCATGAAGTATGATTGTTTGTGCGTCAGTTGGAGTTATGCAGTTATCTTGATCTTCAGTTGTGTAAGCAAAGAATGTGATTCTTAAATATATTTGATTTTTATTGCATTATTTAATAGAATTCTAAACTCAAATTTATTTTTATTTATTTATTTATTTGTAATATTTAGCAGTAATTAAAATTACAGCCAACTTAATTTTTTTTTAATATAATATAAAGAATTTTTTAAAATTATATACTTTACTTAGCTTTAATTTATTTTTTAAATATTATTCAAAACAAGAAATTTTTATTCAAACTTTTTCTTGAATTATTTATTTTAATTTTTAAATTTTAATTAAAGCATAATAAAGCATAAATTTCTGTAAAACTTTAGATTTTCACTATAATCAATAAGAATTTAGCTCTAAAATATTTCGTTAAAATTCTTTAATTTTATATTCCGTTTAAATTCATTTTTAAATATAATTAAAAAATATTTCATAACTCTATTTGTAAACTACTTTAAGTTTTTATTTAATTATTTAAATTAGTTTTTAATTTGAAGTTATATTTAAAATAAATTCAAATATGAACTTTTGTGGCCCTATATCAACTTCATTAACTTAAGATCCATATATTATAACTTTGGTATCTCCTCTTATTCCTTTTCTCTATTCTATCTCTTTCCATCTTACATCATATATCGAACATAATAAGGCACATTTTCATACTTTGTCAAAAATTTATCTCGTAAATAATATAATAATATTATTAATATATATTTTTTCATTCATCACTGAAAATGGCTGAGCCTAAAAGAACTTTGCGCTACTATCTCATGGATGAGATCGTTATACATAATAAGAAGCTTGACTGTTGGGTGGTCATACACAAGAATGTGTTCAATTTGACGCCCATGATTATGGATCGTATCGATCACTGGAATCGCGTAGGTTTTACCTCACCTCTATAACTAATCTCCTCTATAGCTAATGTTCCTTTCTAGAACATGGACTATCTGGTGGCCCATGCTGGCAAGGATCTGACGCATCTGTTTCATGAGAACGGCGAGCCACGCACCGAGATCTCGCCCATCACGGGTCGACCCCGCGTGCTCTTCCCACCCATTTTGGAGGTGGCGATCAGCGAGTTCGCCAAAACGAAGCACGCCATGTGGAGTCAGGACCCGTATTATCACATAGGCTGCATCACGCGACGACCGCGACGCATACGCCTGATCAACGCGCTCACTGGCCACGTGCAGCACATGACCGTCTGCGATGAGGACAGCATCTACGACATACAGCAGAAGTACAAGGCCCGTTACAATCATCACGCGGGATCCTATGAATGGCGCAAGTTCTCGAATAGCGTAAGTCTGCCAAGGGAACTTTACTGAGCAGCTCAACTAATTTCCTTCGCTCAGGCCAAGCGCTGCGGCCTGTTGAATTTGAATGGCACCTTGGATGAGAACGGCCTGACAGATGATGAGGATTGCGATGTGGAACTGCCGCCGCCCTCCCTTTGGCTCTACTACACAGACGACTTGACCATCGCTTGATTGGGCAGTTGGCGATTCGCGTTTTGGGTTAGTCGAAAATTTGTTGTGCACGGTGCAGGTAAAGAAGCATTTCAAGCTACACTGCGTTCGCCTCTTGAGCATGGGCATGGGCATGGGCATGGTCGTAGGTATGGGCTATAGTTGGGCTTAGGTCTGGTTCGCGCAATACCATTTATTTTCGTTTTAAACAAATGTCATGGTCGACATGAGCTGCTAATAATAACAAGCCCAAAAGTGCAGCGGACTTGTTCAGGGCCGCTGCTGTGAAGTGCACTGAGAGAAATTAGGGGGAAAAGTGGAAAATGAAAAGCTGAAAAAAGAATTATGTATAGTGGATGGTAGTTAGTAGTATATATGTATGCCAAAGACTTTTGCTTCTCTTTATTATATTATTATTAATACATAAATTTCTTTCAGTGTATGCAATGCATTTACTAAATGTGCCTTATTGCTTTGGCTTGCTTAATATATGCGGGTTTTTTGGTTGGTTGGTTGGGGCTGGGATGATGTGGATGTGGATGTGATGCCTGTTAACTCGTGTATGACGCCTGGCAGCGCCTGCAGCTGCCCAGCTGCCCAGCTGCTCAGCAGCCCAACTGCTCGTAGGTGACGCTGGCACGCGTTACAATCGGCCAGCAGCTTCGCCTACTGGCAGTCCGCTGCTCTAAGGGGGTGCCAACTGAACTGTGAACACTCTTTTTTTTAAGTGAATTATGCCAAGTTTGTGCCTTAAGTCTTTCGTTTCTGACGTGGATTATGGCACGGATTCTGAGCAGCCGCCCATTGTCCGCCAGTCGCCATGCATAAGTAATTCGTTTCAGAGCCCCTCCACTTTGATGGAGAAAGAAAACACAATTAAAAACACATTTTAATTGTGAAAACCCGTTCGCCGTGCTGGTCCGGTTCTAAGTTTAGATCCGTAAATGGCGCCGCGCTCGCAATTTACATTTACAACGAGCTTCGCTTGCGACACGGCCAGAGGCCACAGATACCAATAGCAATTTGCACTTCGAATGTTGTGAAATACTTCTAAACTAATCTCCGTTTGGAGGCGCGTCCCAGGCAGCGCCATTCCCACGCAGCAACAAATTAACAAATAGAATAAAACTGAAACGGAGCCTGCGACAGAGACAAAGGGCCAAAAGGAGCTGAGCTTAACGCAAACTTGTGAAATACTTGCGGCTGTCGGACGATCGATGAAAAAGAAGATTCTCTACCTTGCTGTTCTCTTCTGTCTACATCCGTGACTCATCTCACGAACAAGTTTGTTCGGTCATGGGAAAAATAAGTCTAAAAAAAAGTAAGAGGAGCACTGCGTACTTAAGCCAGATTGGCGAACTGGCAAAGAGACAGCCAGACACTAGCCTTCCAGCTAGTGGGAGTCGCTCCACACTTGGTAGCTGGCATGAACAACCGTTGCACTGGCCGCTGTGCGCGTGAAATAAGCAAAAATGCGTTTGCCTTTGGCTTTGGGCCAGAACCAGTTTTTGGCATGCGTTCCGCCAAGTTCGTTGCCTAAGTCTTTTGTTTGCTGCTGCCTATTAAATGCAGTCATAGAGTTCATTGTCTGCACACACACACACACACCTGAAACTAACTTCATGTCTGTGTAACTGTGAGCAATCAATTGTGACATTTATGGTCACTTCTCTCGGCTATAAACTGACAGCAATATATGTACTACTATATAGTTGGGCTATAGATGAGAGCTTGCCTTTTGTTTTTATGGACAACACTTAAATGTGGTGAAATTGATTATGAAGTTGGTTAGAAATATGTGTATATGTATATTTAGAATGAAAGACAATTTGGTAGATTTTTATGTGGTGTATGCGAGGTATGTTCGAGAAGTTGTGGAACTTTTTAATTATTTTCATATATAAATTTATTTTTTTAATTATAAATTATATTTTTATCGCCTTCATAGTAATCAGCATCAGATATAAAAAATATAAAAAATAATATACAATTTATATATATACATATATTTCTATATAAAGCAACACAGACTCTCCCGCTCTGTTCTGGAATTTCTAGTCTACATTTGCCCCACAAGAGCTTCTCATGCCCGGCTGCCTAAGCTACAGTGACAGCTCGCTATGACAGACTATTAGCTCTGACTACACACACATTTCTTCAGCTACAAATTGAATATTTCGCCGTCATTGCTTAGTGAGAAGCTGCACTTGGAGTCGTGGGCGCCCGCAACTAACCCACTTCAGTGCACTAACTAAGTTGCTCTGGTATGCAAGAGAGCTAACAACGGCTAGCCATGACCCATTCTCACAGGCGTTGAGCTATGCGTAACTAAATTCTATGGCATTCACATTCTTTCCCAAACAGCCCGGAAGTTGGCAGAGTCTCTGGCGCGACTGGGAATTTATAGCAGCTCAGTCCGCTTTAATTTAGACGCCAAAAGCTTTACATAAACTTCAAGCCATTCCTGTTCCCAGCTAGAAACAGAAAGCACTTACCCAAAAAAAAAAGAAATCAAAACAAAACCTGGCTCAAATATTTGGCTTGAAGGTCACGCTGAGGCTTTGAGTCTAAGTCTTTGGCCATAAGGAAGCCCAGCCCAGCGACTGCCACCAAAAGGGGCAGACGGCTTGAACTTCCTTTATGGCTATGCGTGTCAATTTTCATTTTCTTTTTATTTTCGTTGACACTTGGTTTTGGCCAAGTGTGTGCGCGTCGACTTCCACCGGCATTTGCATTTGGCATACAAAACATTTCGAGTATAATGTTTGGCATTCAAGACTCGCCTTAGTAAATTAAATAATAAATAATGAAAAAAAAAACAGCGAGAATAAATAGCGGAACCAAATTAGGAAGTGGCCACAATACACACGGTAACCAACTGCCCGCTGGCCGCTGGCCACTGGCCACTGGCCAGAATGTCTGGCCATATTTGGAGCCCAAGCAACAACAACAACAACAAATTGAGTCGAGTCGTCAAGTGGATTTTTGTGCGGTTGGGAATCTAAAACGTTGTCATTGGCATATTAAACACTCTGCGATCCGATAGATATATGCTTAAGTTTGGGTTTCCCATTATGACTGTGGATTGCTTGGAGTGCGGTTCGTTTGACATACAAATATGCGCTATCAAAAGTTTATAGTTTACGAGATAGTTCAATTATGGCCCCTACTTTATATACAAAATTGTTATTGCCAATAAAAACAAGCTGGCTTACATTTTTGAAATATTTTGTAATATATTTTCATTAATTCATTTTAATACAAGAAAATATATTTATATACGTATAAAAAATATATTTATATACGAAAGTCGTATAAAAATTATTAGAGAATTTTATACCAAAGCCCTTTGTCAATGCATATTATTTTGCATATTATTTTATTGCTTTAATATACATACATAAATAAAATAAATAATTATAAAATAATTTTATGGCTTTCGATATAAAATAAAAATATTTAAATGTAATAAGCTTTTGATGATTCATAAAATTTAATGATTTATTTATTTTCCAAAATTTTAAATTTTAAATTTTCTTTTAGGTCTTAAAAGTGTTTTAAAAAAATTATAAAATATTTTGTATAAAATATAAAATATTTTGTATATAATATTTTGTATAAAATATTTTGTACATTTATTTACAATATAATTTATTAGCATTTAAAATAATAAAACATTTAAATAAAACAAATCTTTGTTAATTAATACATATGTCTTTATTTTTAAAAATTATTTATTTACTCTTAAAAATACAACAAATTTTTTTTTAATTTTGACACAAATTTGTTGTTGATCAAATATAAATTATCTGAAATTTTATGAGCGAAGACCTCTGCAAATTCATATTATTTAATTGAAATAAAATTACCTTTTACTATAAATAACACTTATAAAACAACTATAAATTCTATAAAAAAAAAACTCCCATAAATCAAAAATTCAATAACTGCAAATCAAAATACCCCATAATATTCATAAATCTAAAAAAAAAATTGCCAACTCATGAGGCATCGATATACAGCAAATTAAAAGAAGTAATCGAAGAAGAGTGTGAAAATCAAGTTCTGCATAATTTAAAGCCTTTCACACAGAATTTATATGCACATTTGGCAGTCAGGCAGAGAGAGAGAGAGAGGAAGAACTAAAGTGATTTTCATAAATTATTCAAAGCTTAACTGCTTCCGTTTTGGGACACTTCGATTGACAGTCGCACATTGGGTTCGTCGTCTCGGGCATTGGCAGTCGGTTTGACAAGTAGTTAAAGTAGTCACATGCCCTACAGCTGGACAGTTGGCCAAGCAGCAGCAGCAGCAGCAGCAGGCGAAGCGCTGAGAATTGAGGCCTCGACGCTGGCGCTGCAGTTGCGGTTAGCGCAGCTGTTTGTATAAATTTACAGCAGCTACTGCAACAGCAACAACAAAGTAGCAACAACAACAACGACAGCAGAGTAACAACAAGTTTATTTAACATTTTATTGTATAATTTTCGGATGTGGTTTAACGGCTAACCAAAGCGAGCCGCAGACGCTCCACAGTTCTCTGGCATAAATTAACGCGTGCAGCTAAATAAAAATACAAATAAAAACAAGAAAATACAAAAAGAAAACAAAATAAAAATAAGAATAAAAATAAATACATATATTTATTTACATTGAGAGCGCGTCTCGGGCCTGGGCTTGGGCTTGGGCACGGACCTGGGGCCGAGTTACGCTCGAGTGCGCCACAGGAATGTCGCAGACAATGGGGCGGGTTCTCGTTTTTTTGAGAAATATTCTATGCAAATTGCATACGAACTGAGTGGAGAGCCTAACTGACACGACAGACTAGTCAGCCAGGCGACAGAAGGGTTAAGGCTTGCATTTTGCTCTGAATTTATGGATATTAACACAATATTTGTTGGGTGCGTTAGTTAATTACCCAACACGAACAAGCCCTTTTAACGTGGAAAACTAAACAAGGTGTGCTGCCAGGACTAGTATACCCTGTAGGGGATGTTAGACTAGGCTTTAAAAGTGTGTAATATAGAGAGCTAGCTTTAAGCTTTCATATTTAAAATATTATTTAATAAGTAGCAGCTCAGACTGTTGAAAGTATTTAAACTAAGGTAGTGCACTTTTTAATGAAATCGATAAATATCGATTTAAGCTTAGACCTTAAACCTTCCTTTTGCCACAAATATAAAAGCTTAACTTGAGTGAAGTTTTCATTAACTTCATAGTCAGCAAATTGCAGATTAACTAATGATCGATTGTACCCAAATCGCAGATCAACTGATAATCGATAAATATCGATTAACTGTGCCATTTATGAAGCCATTATTAGAATTATTCATGCTTTGTATATAAGATCTGTTTATCAAGTATGCTTTAATGCTATTCTAGGTTTTCATTTCTCATATATGAATATATATTTCGCTTATAAATTGTCGATAAATATAATAAAATTCCAAAAAAAATATCAGATAATCAAAACTTGTATATCTCATATCAAATATTTCATAATTTAGTTTCCTTCTTCAATCATCCTTAGTCAACTAAACAGGGTATTATCTTGTGCTGTAAACAGTCTAAATTATTGCTTTCGAGTTGCTTTCGTTTCCCATGCAAATCGCCTGCCAGAAATCAATTAAAAGCACACGTGACAGGCAACTACTACCCATATACCATATTTGTATCCTTTCTATATTAGAGTTGGGTTGTTTTTTGTTTTACTCTTTTAACTGACCGTCGCTTCCTGTTCCCTGGGGCACCGTTAGCTTGGCCTTGCGGTTCTTGCTGCCTGCGAGCGTGGGAGCGGCTTTTTGAATTTTCATTTCAATGAGCTCGACTTAAGTTCCATTGATTTATGTCGAGCTCTGTGTGAAAGTCTGCGGGCTTTCAATTGATTTTTTTCGTACATCTTTTTCAGCTTCTTCTCTCTCTTACTCTGAAGTGTTCGTCGGCTGCGGCTTATCAAATTGTCATCTCTTTGCCGAGGGGTTGCTGCTGCGCCGCAGACTTTGCCAAAATTAAATTGTTGGAAAATTTACAGAGGGATTAAATTGATTTTGATTTATGGCGGACAAGTGCAAGCCATTGGGGTTAGTTGGTTTAGCTATGCAAAGTGAGAAGAGAGAGAGAAGAGAGAGAAGCGTGCATGCAAGTGAAATATCGGCTAAGAGTTTGGCATTATGTGGGCGCCCAAAGTGGATTTATGAAAAGGGTTTGCGTGAGGGCATGAAATGAAAATGCAAGCGTATTTCAATAATTGATTATAATTTATGGCTGTTGTCTCTGGTGACTATCCCAAACATGTTCTGATGAGTACTTATGTGCATCTCTTACTGCTATATAGATTGGAAAATTCTTTCTATCAATTATAATATATAGTCCATATATATGGAATCTCGCCTATTCTATCTCTAACATATTCTGTTCCCACATATATTTGTTCTTCACATCTTGTAAACTTCTTTAAAAGATTTTAGCTTTATTTTCTACCTCTTCCCAGTTGAGTTCAGTTCCCTATTCAGTTCACCGTAGGGTAGTCTCACTGTCATCTAACTACAATAACTTTGATATTAAGCCAGGTCGACTTATTCTTATTATTCTTCTTTCTGCTTTGCTGGCCTCTGCAATAACATTCCAGCTCTGCGCATTTGCATTTCTAATTGACATATTCTTTGCCTACCTTCGGCATGCTACCTGTGCTCCATCTCCGTCTGCGGCATTTTGATTGATTTGCAAGGCAGAGAGACCTTGCCAGAAATCTGCTTAAAAATTACAACAGCTCATTGTATTTAATAAGTGTCGGAGACAACGATTTTCAATGGGTTACATAAGATCCTCTTGCCGCCGTTTCCCACGCTTCGCTGTCAGAATTCATCACCTCTGGCACAGTCTCAACTCGTTTTTTCGGGTGGGGGCTTTACCTGGGCAGGCCATATGTATTTATATACCCATAATTGAAATCGGCTACTGGTATTTTGATGTATAAACAAATATTTTACCTAAGCTGCGGCCCTACGCGCCCTTTAAAAGGCCAAATCATCTATGCCTGGGATTCTCTCTTGCTCCTCCTCGTCGAGCTAAACAAATGAGTTGCCTTCGGCGCTGTTGTTGTTGTTTTTGTTATTGTTATTGTTTTTTTCTGCTATTTCATCGTAATTATCAACTTGAGAGAAAAAAGTGCTCATTACTCTGTGTGGAGAAGGGAAAAACAGCAACCTGCCATCTAATCATGTTAAAAAGTGATGCGAGCTGCCGCGGAGCTGTTGCTGGCAAACGAGTTACGCGAGTCTAGCGTCTACAATCTGAGCGTATCTATAGCCAGTTGAGAATAGCTCAGTTTCAATTTTATTTAGCAATTTTCGGTTAGAAAGTGGAAATGAAAGGGGTTGACTTGGCGCAACTCGCCCACACGCAAAAGAGAGAACGAAATTTGAGTCGCCAAATGGGATTTCCCTTTCAAGGCAGCAAAAACCTAAATAATGAAAATAAGAATTTTGTATAATTTTTTTGCTTATAAAATATATATTTTTCTATCTTTTTATGGGGCTTACAAGATAGGCAAAATATTCTAGCTGAATTAGCTTCAATCTGGTTCTTGCAGAGTAGTAATATGCTTCAATAGTCTATCATGTTTTTTCCCAATTGCAAATGAAAAATTCTTGATCAGGACTCACGCTGAGGCGAGCTAGTATCATACGTCAGTCAGTCCGTCTGGTCTAAGAAAATTTAATTGTCAGATATTATATTATACAGTTTATACATATTTTTAAAGTAAGGTCGAGGTATCTCCTAGTCGCTCACACCCCACTAGAATTCCCTTACATGCCTTCTGCCAGTTATAACACTGCCACGCTTAGCAGCTCAAAACATGGCTGCTCCGCTGATTAGCAGTCCGAAGATCGCAAAGTTTTCATTTTCATCAAAAATTCATAATAAACATAATTCGTAGTTACAGCTGAGTTTTTTTTTCGAATTTTCCCATTCGCTGGTGTTTCCCAATTTAACAATCTTTTTTTTCCATTTTCTCTCATTTTCCATAAGTTTTAAAGCACTTTTTAATGAGACAAATTATCAGACAACTAATTTAGAGATAAACTCCCACCAGCCTCTTATGGCTTAGATATCAAATTAGCTACACACAGAGAGAGGCACACGCACACGCACACTCTCAGATACTGTGGCGTTTTCATGTCTTGCAGCCATTATAATTATCACGTGCATATATATATTTTCTTTACTTATCGAGCATTTTTTAGCCCGCTTTTCATTACATTTAATGCCACGAAAGAATTTGAAAAGCATAACAAAAACTTAAAGACGTCAACGTCGCTGCTCGCTGTCGCAGTCGGCGTCGCTGTTGCAGTTGGCGCTGTTAGCGGCCAAGTAGAACTTGGTAATGGACGCGCACGGTTGGCTTTCATGGCTCAGTTGGGGCAGTTAGCCTAGCTCCAAACTTGTAGCATGTTTTGTTTTGCAGTTGTTGTTGTTGTTGTTGTCGATGTTGCTTCTGTTGTTGTTGTTGTTGCTGCTGTTGTTGCAGTCATTACCGGCATGACAAGCACAAAAATGCGTTGTTCGTGCGCAGACGCAGTCGCAGTCGCGGCCCTTTGCAAAAAAAAAACAACAAAAAAAAGTACTTGCATTTAACTGGGCGGCAACGAGGGCTAGTCTAAGCTACTAGCTAGTAACAAATACACTGCAAAAATATATGTAAAACTAATTCGAATGTAAATGTAACAGAAGAAAACTTTAACTGAAAAATACAGCTATAAATGCACTGAAAAAATGCTAACAAATTATTATATAATTTTTAAGTAATGTGATATGTATGTAAACACAAAATACACTGTAAAAAAATATTTTAAAAATTATTTGATAATGTTTAAGTAATTTCAAATTGAGCTAATCTATGCAACACTTAAATACACTGTACAAAAATATTTTTTAAAATACTAAGATATTTTTAAACCATATAAAATAGAGCTGTTTTATAAAATAATTGAATACACTGTTAAAAATAAACTTTAAAAATATTGTAGAACATTAAAACGTAAATTTAAACTAAATTAACTATTGATAACAAAATTTACTGATTATATGCATAATATACTACACTCTACACTGTAAAAAAAAGTATGAGAAAAATCTTAGGAAATTTAACAAGATTTAAAACCTAAACTACAATTCTGACTAAAAATTTCATAATAAATATTTATTTAAATTAAATGTCTAAACATAAGAGACTGCCTAAGAGCCACCATAATTTCTTACAGTGCAGCAGCGCTGCGCATACAAAGTCTATCGATTAATAGACTGAACTCTGTTGAACTCTAAGCAACACGTGTCACTCAGCAGCCAGACAGGCGGGCTGATTTCCATATCTTTGGACGCACTCGGCTAGCTTCTCTAGCTCCAGCTCCAGCTCCAGCTCTGTGAGCAGGTGCAGCCAAGCGTGTCCCTGACCAGAGTGTAGACCACATTCAAAACTGAGCAGCCAACAACAAGAGCAACAGCAACTTGGCTGCAAGAACAACTAATTTGGCAGCAAGTTAAGTGCTACGGCAAATTCAGTGTGACCAGAACTGGGTGTGACCGCAAAACGAGAACCTGTCGCTGAATATTTGGCAACAATCTGTTCCAGCAGCAGCAACCTGATCGAGACGTGGCCTAAAGCTGTTGAGATTCTAAATATCTATATAATTATAAGGAAAAAATGTCTGCATATTGAGTCTGACTTCCGTTGACGAGCAACTCATCCTGTTGCTATCGTGTTTCAGGGCATGTTGCTGCCGGCAGCAGCAGCAGCAGCAGCAGCAACTTTTTGACCAGATCTTTAGGGCTGTTACCGCAAAGTGGAAACGGAAGTGTCGCCGTGTCCAGACAGCCTCAGCTATTAGCAATGACCTTTAGAATCTGCTGGCACAGAAACCAAAGCAATGCACAGCAGCAACATGCTCGCAGCGAACCAGCAACCAGCAACCAGCAACCAGCAGCACAAGTTTTTAGCCAGTTGCTGCTGCTGCAGCCTGCAGTAGTTCTGGCTAATCATTTAGCTGCAGCAAAAAGTAAGCTTTGAGTGGTAAATGACAGTCTGAGCAACTGCAATTACATGGCAACAGCTGCTGCTGTTGTTGCTGCTGCTGCTGCTGCTGCTGCTGGACTGGCTGCAGCCCTTGTCACGTACTGCGCGGCCTGGCATACATGGGCATACTTAAGGGGCATTAATGTAGTTTATCATCAGAGAGCATGCTAGATGCACTCCATACGAGGCACTATTATGACAAGGACGAGCAATTGGCAGTGCGCAATGGGCATTGGCTCGATGCTTGATTAGTAAGCACCGCACACAGCGGTTTGCAGTTAGAGCTAGAGCTAGTGATGACAAATTCTTATATATAATTATATAAAAATTTGAGTGTAAACTTCTTGTTATTATATATACATATAGTAATTTAAATGCTTGAATTTTATTTTTAGGGCAATCAATTTTTTTTATTAAAAACCTGCGACACAAAAGCTAAAAATCCCAAAAAAAAATCCTTTCCTGTTGACTTTTGATATATGGAAATTTGAGCATATTTATGACAGCTTCTTCGGGTATCACAAACCAACAACTTTGCACTCTCGTTGTCAGCTCTGATAGCAGCAAAGTTGTTGTTGCTGTTGCTGCTGTTGCTGCTGTTGTTGCTGCTGTTCGCAGCTGAAGTGAAGATCATTAAGAATGAGCAAAGCGCACATCCGTAGAAGGACATCTGATCGCTTTTTGTTGTCGCATTACACAACCGCAACACAAAGAAAGAGACAAGGAGAGAGGGAGAGGGAGAGGCAGAGGGATGGGGGCAGCTCAATAAGACGAGTATAAATATAAGTATAAGCAGCAGCTAGAGAGCTTCAAAGGCAAAGTGCGCAAGTGAGGAGAGAATGAGATGAAAGTGCAGACAAAGCGCGACAAGCCCCCCGCTGTGGGCTCCCCTCGAAAGCTGGTGATTGTTGTTGTTGTTGTTGAGGAGATTGTTGTTGTTATTGAATTGGCTGTTGTTGTTGCTGCTGTTGTTGCTGCTGCTGCTGCTCGTGTTGCTGCTGCTTCTCTTGTGGCTTCCTGTGGCTTACGACGTGTGACGACATGTAGAACTAATTGTCGTCCACTGGCAACGGGATTGGGGAGTGCACAGCAGCAACAGCAGCAGCAGCAGCAACAGCAGCAAATACAACAACAACAACAACAGCAGCAGCAGCAGCAGCAGTTGCTGTCGCTGACGCTGACGCTGTCATGGGCTGCACTGCGCCGCCTTGTGACAGGCATAAATCAGTTTTGTTTTAGTTATCGGCGCAGCAAGAAGTCGAACTTGTTGTCAAACTTGCCACATGCTGCACCTGTGTCACCTGTGTGCTGTGCCTGTTCGTTCGTCTGTCGCTTGGTTCGTGTCCGCGCTAAAGAGAATTATATTGCGTCATAATTGTTGAGAGCACCTTAAAAGGTGACAACGACACCTCGGCCGCCCGCTGAGCAGAGCTTTTGATTTTGGCAACGAGTTAATTAGACGACGTGCGATGCGTGCCGCTCGGTTTATTGTCGAGCGCTGATTTATCTGGCTCCATTCTGTTAGCCAAAAATGGCGCTAAACAAACGCAGAAATTAGCAACATTTTAGTTAATGCACATAAATTAAAAAAAGAAAACAACTAAAATATCGAGAGATAAAAAGAAAAACAAACAAAAACTTGCAATCAGCTAAACAGTCCAAATTGGGCAACGCGTTCGTGTGCCGTTGTCGTGTGGGCTGCAGCAACATCAGTAACAACAACATCACCAACAACAACAACAACACTGTCAAACCCAACCCCAAAAGACGGGTTAATGAGAGGCGCCATATTTGGGCAGCTCGAAGCTAACAAGATGCCCGCCACAGTGCTGGCTGTTGCCCCTGGTCACACGACCAACCTGAACAACAACAACAACAACAACAATAATAATATAATGCTAAATAACAACAACAGCAGCAACAACAACATGAACAATAGCTTATGCAACTCGATCGCCCATCTGAGCGATTCAAGGACCAATCTCACTGTCAACACGCCCACGGCCTGCCAGCGCTTAAGGTAAACAATTTAACAGCTTTGACTTGGCCATTGAGTAGTGGCGAGAGGGTATTAGACAAATGTTGGGGAACATGTAGCATGCAGAAGCTAAAGTGCGATTATCTATAGAGCATATATATGTTATGATATATGATATATAACTGATCTGCATCAAGAGATCAGATCTTATAGCCAGGTGCAGCTGTCTGCCTATTTCATAGTAGAGATTTGTCTCTTTCTCTCTCTCTCTCCATCTATCTCTTCCTGTATCTCCTTCTCTTAATCTCTCTCTGTATTTGTCTCTATACCTCGCTCTGTATTTTTCTGTGTATCTCTCTATGTATATCTCTCTCCCTTGGTATCACTCTTCCTCTCTCAATCTCTCTCTGTATTTCTCTTCCTTTCTCGATCTTCCTCTCTCTCTCTCTCTCTCTCTCACTCTCTCTCTCTCTCTCTCTCTGCATCTCTCTCTTCCTCAGTCCCTCTCACTGTATTTCTCTCTTTCTCTTTCTATCTATCTCTCTGTATCTCTCTCTCTCTCTCTGTATCTCGCTTCCTCTATGATCTCTCTCTCTCTCTCTCTCTCTCTCTCTCTCTCTCTGTATCTCTCTATTTCTGTATCTCTCTCATCATCTTTCACTCTCTCTCATTCTCACTCTCGAAATGCCTTCCACTTTCAACTCAAGTCTAGTAAGGGTATTCCGTCTTCGTTCACTTTTCTCTCAGACACCAACTTTAACTTCATTTAAAACAAGTTTATTTGCTTCGAAATATTTCGAAGTTCGCTGTGCCCAGGTCGCCCAATATTAATAAATTATGCTAATTGCTCGCGTGTGGGTCGCATTTGGCATTACATTGGACACGGCACTCGGTTTCCATGCAGACAGTCGACGACTAATTGGCATTTAATGGGTATTAGACGTGTCGCATTAGAATTCGAAACAGCAGCAGAATTTGAGATCGTGCAGCATGGAATGGGGATAAACCAAAAAACAAGATGTTTAGAATAAGTTGTTGATTGTCCTATATGATATTAATACGAAAATAATCTTGATAAGCATACCCTATTGGGAAAGATTGATGAGGTGGACTTTATATTAGAGTCTTTAGAAGAATTTAAAATTTATGTTTTATATTTTATGTATTTTATATATTTTGTACTTTTATTTATTTTCATTACATCTCTATCTTTTCTCCTCTTTTCCTCCCTTGCAAAAAACAGCGAAATGTTTCGTCGCTCAATCGCGAGCAGCACACAATCGAGTTCCCGGGAGAATACCTACGAGGAGGTAAGATAATTATGCTCGCACACACATACACGAAAGCGTAGCCTTATAAAGTAATTGAGAAACATTCCGATGTATGAATTATAAATGAAGCATTCCCAGAATCGATTTACACAGATTGTGGAAATGTGAAAAATATATATGTATATGTATGTATGTATAAGGAAAACAAAAATACCCGAGAGCCACCCCGCTGATAGAAATATGCATGTAGATCAAAGCTACCTGCTTACCCAATGGATCTTTTCATTCTCCAAGCTGCTCATCAGAATGCAACCAATTAATCAATCCGAATGGCATTTGGATAATAATTTATGCTTTAACCCTGTCTTCGGGAAAACAAAAACTCAAAAGCCGCGCCGAATTTCCCTGGCTCAAATTACGCATCGATCGATCGATATTCTTGATTTACAAATTTTCGAGAATAAAATCTTTTAGCAAGCCTCAGGCACATCAAAAGAAAGTTCACGGCCAACTATTTATAAATAAAACAGCAGCAGCTAGAGCAATGGGGAACATATATACATAGCTACAGCTATAGCTGTAGCTCTGTCAGCATCTGTGGCTGCGCGCGGCCTGTAATCGGAGCCGGTGGCAACCACTTTCAGCGAATGCGCTCGGGCGAGACAAAGGCGGGCGGCGATGCTGGCTTCGATTTGTACACAGGCTGATCTTCAAGTGTGTGGCAGCTGCTTTGTGTATCTTTAAGATACATTTCGGGACCAAGGCAACGTATCCTTAAAGACAGCAGCAGGCAATGACCTGCCTTGGCATTTGTCTGTCTGGAAACATCTGTCGATCAGCCTGTACCTAACTGTGCCGCTGAGCATACGAAAGGTTCTCGTCCTGTGTGTTATTACAGGCGTCGTCCTGCATTTGGCGCGCTCGACAGTTCGACAGGCTGCCTGTCCTTTTGTTGGAGCCGGCACAGGTTTGCCACTCTCTCTCGCTCACTATAGACATACCTCTACCTAGCCAAACATCTGCCTCTGTGTATCCTTTATGGGCGCGTCCTTTAGGTCTGCTTGGCTCTGCATTAATTGAATGTAATTTCCATCAGTGCCTGCTCCGATGACGACCAGTTGATAGCCGCATAAATGTCGCTGAGTTTGGCTTATTGTTGGATCTAATGCGACGCAGTTTCCGGCTGGGCTAGAAGGTGTCACTGCTAGAGCCTGGCAAGTACAGTCGATAGCTGGGCAGATAAGGAAATTTCAGACAGATCTTAAACTGGCTTAAAGCAAGTATTTACTGATATAAGTGGTTGAGTCTGCAGGCAGAAGAAGCATAAGTTGAGGTGAAGTAGACATGCTTTCCCCTAATCTTCCTTTAATCATGAACTTGAGTTCTCTCTTAAGAGATTAAGTGAACAGAAGTTGGTTGAATCCTCAGTCAGAGGAAGTATAAGCTGGAATGGAGTATACAAGGATTCTACTTTCTCTTTCACTATCTAAGATCTTCCTTTAATTTTCTAAATTCTTCATCTATTCTCCCTTGGTTGAGTCTTCAGTCATAATCATTCCCTATAAAAAGTATTAATATATTTATATCACAAAATTTCTCTATGTATACTTATACTTCAGAGTTCACATCCTGCCTGAATCTCTTCTACTCTCTTTGGCAATTTTCATAAATTATTTGCACTTATAAACATTAGAGGCCTTTGCAGCTTCTCTATAGCTAATCGTCAGCTAAGACGCTGGAGCTCCATTAGAGCGAGTCAAGCGTGGCAACCGCAAAGGCAGCAAATATGTGGTCTTGCCATGTGGCAAGGCTGCTGCTGCGTGCATTGGCCACACAGCAAATGTTATAGATACAGATACATAGATACACAGATACACAGATAGATAGATATACATATATAAATGTATACAACGAGCAGATAAAACGCATAAAATTGCAAATTACAACGCTTGGATGCGTTGCACATGCAAGCGAGTTGGCATCTGCATTGATACGTTCGCATTTTGTGGCAACCGCAAACGAAAGCTGAGCGTGTGGCAAGCAGGCGACGAACTCTAATGGCCAGCAGCAAGAGCGGCAGCAGCATTGACATCACGTCTCATGTTGCAATTAGCAAGTGAGACACGAGTTAGTGAACCTTAGAGATCACAGGCTGAACCTCAGCCCTATCGATCACTAATCTCGCGTGGAAAGTGCAAGTGAGTGCAACTTGACTGGCCTCATCTATCTATCTAACTGTCTGTCTGTCCGTCCGTCTGCCTAATCAGTGAACAAATATTTTTTATATGCGGTTCATTCGCCCGGTCTTTGAGAACGGATTCGAATTCGGCTCTGGCATTGATGGCCGCACACAAATATTTGACAAGCAGCTGACTGGCTCACACAGGCCGAAGCGCAAACAGTGGCATTATCACTGATAAGCCACTAATCAGCGCACTTGTTTGTCTGCCGGGAGGCGGAGGCGGGGCGGGAGACTTGGACTGAATCGGTTTGAGTTGCTTTCGCTTCGATCATAAATTCAATGTGCTTGGCATTTTGTGCGTCTTCGGATCGGGAGTTGATCCCAGTCAAACGTTCGAATAATTTGAAAAATTTGTGAGTTTTATTATTTGATTTACGCCCTGAAAATAAAGATAGTGCTAAATGGTAAAGGGTAGAGAAATATAACAAAATATGACTATAAAATACCCTGTAAAAATATGTATACATATTTTAAATGATTTATTTACGCCTTTAAAATGAATATAGTGGGAAATGGTATTAGAGTTGAAGCTGAAAAGTATATAAAGTACATATGACTATGAAATACCCTCTAAAAATTTATATAATGATTGTTTTACGCGCTTAATATGAATATAGTGTGAAATGACATTAGATTTCGTGAAAGGCAAAGGATAAAGAACAAATTAGACTAAAAAATACCCTGTAAAAAAGTTATGAATAATTCCTAAAATTAAAAATAGCCACAAAATATATTAAATATTAATAAATCATTAAATAATTTAAAATTAATAAACTGTGAAATATGTATAAGAGTTGATGAAGGACAATTAAATATATAAATTATAAATATTACTATAAAATATTCTCTAAAAGCATATTAGTATTTTTTTGCAGTATTTATTTTTGAATTTATCAAGTGTATACTGCCTATAAAATACCTCAAGAAATTCATCTATAAGATATCCTAAACCTAATTGCTGTCTTAAGCTATCCCTTTAGAAAGCAGCTTTACAGGGTATACCATTTAAACCTCTCCACTAACAGCTTGCTAATCACAATCCCAACTGATCAATAATCCCAATAATCAAATGTAAACTTCCTTCGCATCAGATCAAAGACATTTGCATATCAAGTTCTATTACTCCAATAATTTATGGAGTGTGAAAGAACCGAAGAGTGGAGAGGATACTTTCAATAGCGTGTGAAAATCAGCTGCATATTCGGTTACTATAATTATATTTACCAATTGTTCGGGCCATAAAACTGACCCATTTCAATGGGCCGACTAAATGCCAGCTTTCAAGTCAGCAACTGTCTAATTTCCAAATTGACAAACTGCCAGAAAAAGTGTCATGTGAACAGAGCCAGAACCAGAGCCAGAGAGCGCCCTCTCATTGAAATGCAAACAGTTGCGATGGAGACCCATGGCCCCAGGTACACCTCCTCCTCCTGCTCCTCCCCTCCCCCTTTCTCTCGCTTTTCTATTTCATGTTATTATTAAAAACACCTAAATGGGTCGCATCGAAAAGTCGGGAACAACAGTTCGAGCTGTGTGTGTGTGTGTGTGCTTTGTAGTGCAGCACGTACAATAAATTAGTGACATTATAAAAAAATTAAAACGTGAGCTCCTCGAGCTGAGCATATTTTGACAATAATAAATGAAGTATTTCACGCTATAGGGTACAGGGTATTATGATATTTCCATGGCTTAAGAGCACTTGGGATCACGATCTTTCACTTGTAGCTATGTGAGCTCGAGATACAGTTGAACTATCTCAATGCAAGAGCATTAATCAAAAGTAAAGGGATTGGATAAGTCTGCCTTGGAGACTATGAAATTAAAATTTCTGATAATATGAAAACCCTATGTATTTACTGAGATATTTTAAAGAAAGTTAAGATAGTTTGAGTACATATCTACACATATATATTTATATATACATAAGGGTATACAAGTTCTAACAGCCCGTTCATATTTCTAGCTACTTTTTCATATAGTTCGACGTACCGCAAATTCAGAACACAAACAACGTGACAGAAGCCCCCATGAAACGCGCCACAACTTGAACTGGGATCAGAAAGAGTCAGAGACAGGGAGAGGTAGAGACAGAGAGAGGGAATTGTTATAGCAGCTGGGTTCTGTGAATTGTTTTTTTTCTTTCTGTTTTATAGAGCTCTCTCGCTTACACTAAACAACCGCGCGCCTTCTCTCATTAGCATGCGGAGCACGAGAAGCTGATAATATTCCAAGTTTTCGTCTTCTAAGCCCTGTAGAACGGACAATTGTCAATAAAAATTGCCGACTGGCAGCACGCACAACACTTTGAGACATATTCACACACGCACACACACCCGAAGATCTGTAGACTGGTTTCGAAACACTTAAAAGAGGCCTGCCTCACAGCCGACGACTGTCTAAACTGTCTAAAGATCCCACGCTTTGGCATCCACCTAAGAAACAAAAAGGAAATGCGAGGCATTTAAATAATTTTTCGATGCCAACCTACACACAGGCAGACGCAGGTTGATTATTTGTTTCAAAATGTTATTGTCAAAATTTATATGCGAAAATTGCATTTTAAATGAGTTGCTCAAACAAACGCTCGCACACTCTCAGATGCCAAAGGCACACGCATTCATTCAACAAAAATAAGAGCAAGCAAGCCTGGCTGCGATATACCCTGAGAAGAGCTCTGACATGTTGAACTGAGTAATTTATATGGTTATTGAACAAATGAATTGTTTTATATTTAGATATACTAAAAGAGAGTTCACATACCAAATTTGGAGTCTCTAGCTCTTAAAGTCTTCCAGTTATGCCGAAGAAGCCAAAACTCAAAGTCTATGCTAATTGGTAATCAAAGGCAAGCCTATATTGACTTTACTCTTTCTATTAATCACGATCTGAAGATGCTTTGGAATATACTTTCCAACTATACCATAATCATTCGCATCCAATCACCCAATCTATAGGGTATCTGAAGAAATACAACTTTAGTTCGCGTGAACTTTTGCGCATTTCACTGAGTCGCATTTATCTGCCTTTGGCCGCGCTGTTTGTCATAATCAGCGGAAATCAGACAACAAAAAACATAAAGAGTAAAAAAGTAAGATGAAACCCAAACAAAAATATTAGAGATACAAAGAGACAACCCAATGAAATTTACCTGCCCGAGCGAAACTGGTGAATGAACCGCGCGACTGAAACCCAATCTGAACTTTGTCTCTCTCTTTATCTCACTCAGTCTCTCTCCCTCTCTCTCTCTCTCCCTCTCTCTCTCTCTCTCTATCTTTCTGGGTTTTTCACTGATTCGGCCATTAGCAGCTTTTTAGCCGGAATTAGCTGTGGGCCGCACTTGACTTTATCGCCACGCAGCGTGTGTTTAGGGAAAGTCCTGCTGGAAAAGGAACCTTGCAGGCAATCACATGTTGGGTTACTCCTGTGGCAGGCGGCATGTGCTGCGCCTAGCATGGGGTCCTGTAGGGACATGTAGCAAGTGGAAAGGCAATTGACATGTTTATTAAACACAAAATAGAAAATGTCAAGTCTGGAATATAAACCATATATATTTATAGTAAGAGATCTTTTGAATGCCTAAACAAAACTTATAAATATTTCTGAAATGAAATAAGAGAGTTAAAAGAAGGATATGAGAAGATATGAGCATAGAAAATATATAGAAAAATTTAAAAAATCTCTTCTATGCGATTCTCAAGGGTTATGCTTCAATAGATCTATGCAGTCCCCAGACCTCATCTAGAATCTGTCACATTATAATATTATTTCATATATATCCCAGCATTTTTCCATGAATATATTATGCCTGAAATTTGTAGCTCACCTCTTATCAGCTCATCTCATATTTCTGTGCAGTCAGTTTCCATTATTGAAATATCCGTCGATAGCATCTTAATTATCTCGAAGCTCATGTACAGCCTACTCACCCATTTTTCGGGTGGCGAAACAACAGACAAAAGCCCATCTCATGTGCTTGTGTTCAGCTTTCTTTTATAAATATTGTCATATATTAGACGATGGCTTTGGCTTCGGCTTCGGCTTTTCACTCAAAGCTCACAGCACTTCCTCATTAGTTAGTTAGTTGCTGTTCACAATGGAAATAAGCTGATGATAATTAAATCAGCGTTGCATGACACAACTTAATCAAAACTCAGCCGTGCCATCTAAAACAAACAAACTGAAAAATCATAAGACAGCCCGCAATGAAAGTGAATTAACTGGCAGCCGAAAAGCTAAACAAAAACAAATCACACACACACATACAAACACTCAGTCAGACAGAGATCACAAATGAGGTCAACGAACATGGCCCAAACGAGCAGCTAGCAAAAGCGAAGTTGACAAAAGCTGTCAGTGGGCAGAACCTCAACAAAAACTTCAGACTTCAGCCTAGGCAAAAAACCTTTGAATGATTTCCCAATCTCAATGAGCAAAAACCGAATCTGAAATGCAAAAAAAAATAAAAGAATAAATTATGAATGATAGACTTAGAGATAGGCTAGAAAAATTGTGAGCTGAGCTGAGCAAATTTTAAATTTAATTTTAAATTTAACTAAAGCTCAAAAAATATTAAAAAATTATTTTTAAATTGATTTTTGTTGATTTCTAATTTTTTGAAATTAAATTAAAATTATTTAATAATTAATTATTAATTTTTTAAACTTCTTATGAATATATATAGAATTTTTTATTTAATTAATTATTTTATAATTACTTATTCATTAATTAAATTTCTTTAAAAATATTTCCATTTTTTTTAATAAATAAACAATATTAAGTAATATTACAACATATAGAGAATATATGAAAATTATATTGAACATTAAAAAATTTGATTTAGCTGAATTTTTAAAAATCATTATATCTTATATATCTTAAGTAGGGAGCTTCTAACTTCTCCCCAAATATATCTATTCCCCACTCAAACACCTTCGGTCAGCCCTGCTACCTCTTAGCCTTCTGCTTGCAGGGTATTTACGTATCTAATAGATACTTAACTTGCCGCTAGCTAATGTTGTTTTGGGCTACGCTTTGCTCGCTGCTTATCTGCCCATTTACGTGCCAAATCTGCAGGTGAAAGTGTTGCAAAAGCAAGGTGAAAAAAGCAACAACAGCAACAAACCCAGAGAAACAGCAGAAAAGTGAAAAAAAATCATCAGTCGGCCACTGTGATTTCTGGTGAAAATTGTTTTTCCTCGCGCAACGCGCTACAAATGTTAAATTTGGAGTGCAACCTGCACTGGGGCAGGCAGGGAAAACCACTTGCCACGTCTTTTACGGCATTTTCCCACACTGCAGGCGAGTGGATGTGGCCGTGGACGTGCCGCATGCATATCACATGATATCCATACGGTTGCACACTCGCTCCACACTGCTCCAGTTTGCTGTTGCCCCCTGAACACGGGTAATTAATGTGCAACAATCTCTAATTGCCACACTGAGTCATGCGCGATTAGTCAACGAGTGTGCGTGCTGCCCAAGAATTGTTATGTTTCTAATGGATACCGGCTACAAAATGGGTTAAAGGAGTATATTCGCTTGGTGCAATATGAAAGAAATGTGATATGTGTTCGGTACTCTACAAAATGACTTCTGGCTACTCATAATCTAAGAACTACAAGCTGTTTTATAGGGCATTTCATACTCAGCTGTGAGTAGAGTATGAAGCAGTCAGTCAAGCAGTTAAAAATCTAATTTTTTGCTATTATTCATAGTTTACGATCTATATATATCCAAAAACTATATAAAATATGTACAGTTCGGTATCTCTTAAGTATTTTTTAACAGAGTATTACGCAGTCGGTAACAACCTCACTTAATTTTCTATTTTATCTGTTATCTATATACATAATCTTTAATTTTTCTTATGCTCAATATAAGTTATCTATATCAATATATTTATTTCTATGCAGAGTATTAAGCAGTCGGTTACAGCTCTTATTTATCTTTATCTTTAATCTGACTTTGCTCGATATATTCAAATACTTTGAGTCATAAGCAAGTATGAAACTTAAGCCGTTCCTTCTGCTCAAGCAAAATCTGAGTCTTAAAGCCTCAAGCTAAACAGGGTATGACGCAGTCGTTCAGGGACAGCTTTACGTGAACTATAGTACATATGCATATGCATGCCTCTCCAATTATTATAAAACTCTATTGCATATTAGAAAAACAAAGTATCCAGCAGTCAGTTACGCTCGTCCCACTTATTCCTTGCTTGAGTCACACTCGCATTGCCCGAGTTTTCGTCAAATTTCCCGCTCTGCGCTAGGGAATTTACGCGTGTGTTCGTGTTTCATTTGTGTCACTCGAATCGATAGCTCTAAATGTCTGGCCAGGAGTTATCTAGCGTGCAGGAGTCCTGCCTACCTCAGCGCCACCTGTTTCCGTTTGCACCCAAGTATGCGGCGCTTGACTGGCTTCGGCCCGCCGAGCAGAGAAAAGTCTCTTAAATACCAAAATATTTACTTGTAGCTCTATGTAAACTATGCCTCGCCGCATTCTGGGGCGCTAATTCTAATGAAGTTGCAGCGTCTCGGAGGGGAACGTGGCAGGTGCACGTCAGCTGCGGCCCATAGACAAATAAACCATGTAGATACCACAAAGGAACTCGGGCGCATTCCAATTATTTAGACATTTGATACATAACTTAACAGCTAATGAGATCTGCCGGCTCCAGTAACAAGACCAAGACCAAGTTCCTAGGGTAGTTCTGCCTCATGCCTCAAATAGATCAAAAGATTATGAGAATTAAGGTCTTAAGCAGAAGGAAAAAAATAATCATAATTACTATAATAATTAATGTTAAAGGCAATCATAGCTTAAATATTTTAATTATTTATGAATTTAATTTTAAGTTTAAATTTAAATTTAAATTTATTTTTTATTAAAATTATTTAAGTTTTTTATTTAAAGCAGCACAAAACATAATAATATTATTGATTATATAATTTAAATTATTATTGATATTATTTTAAAATATTTTTTTAACATTTAAGAATTTTTAAAAGTATTTATTTTTATTTTACATATTTTTATTTTTACTTTAATAATTTATTTATTTTATTTTTATTTCAAATACATTTTTTATTAATTTTAAAATAATTTATTGATTTAAATTTATTCGCTTAAAATTGGTCATATAATTGAGAAAATAAAATTATTGTCAAACTTCAGCAAAATTATTATTTTTTTGCAACAAATATATTTACAAATATATATTTTTTATTCATTTTATTTTTAATTTTATTTGTATTCTTTTTAATTATTTATTTAATTTTTTCTGTATATTATTTCTAACCCAATTTGAGTCTGCATTATATTATCCAACAGAAACAAAATTGCTTCAAGTTCTGAAGTCCTCTAATCCTGCTTCATTAGCTTCTTTTCTTTGCTCAATAATAATCCAATTTACCTTTATCAAATATCACATTTTTACCTTCCTTAATTATTTACCTATTCTTTGCCAATCTCAACAAAAACCCTTAGATACATATAATCATATTTCGATTCAGTAAACTGGCTTCTCACAGACTTTTTTGCTACTTTGTCTCTGAGTCCAGCCCCTGTGCACTCTGGTTTCCCAGAAACCCGGAGAGTACTTCAACTGCTCCGCTGTCTGAATATCTTTTAGCAACGCTAACCATCCGCAGCTAATGCCGACTGGAAGACGGATAGGGATCGGCGTGTGCGGTAGCCCAGGCTCGCCTTTGCCTTGCCATTTCGCTCAGTTTGTCATCAGTGGAATAATAAAAGATCATAAATAAATAGCTGAGAGGATTTACATTGCCACTCCGTCCGTCCGTCCGTCGGTCGGTCACACTTTAATTAGTGTAGATAAAGCGAGTCTGAACGAATCTGAGAAATGTACACAGCGCAGACTTCAGCATGATTCACGCAGCGCTGCCTGCCCAGCAGACAATCTCTCTCTTTCTCTCTCTCTCTCTCTCTCTCTCTCTCTCTGGGCATCTCGCTCTGGGTAATTGATACTCGAGGTGTTGATTTGTAAAATAAAATTAAAAAACAACAACAAGAGCACACTGTTTGCTTGTAAACAAAACAACAACAACCATAAACAACTGAATTTTCGGGAATTTAGATAAGCCGCAGAATATTTTCATTTGAAGTGTCCACAGCGAACGAAAACAAAATAAAGCAGCAGCAAAAAAGTAGCTGAGATAAAAATGAGAGAGAAAACGAAATAGAAATGGAAATGGAAATGGGCATACTATAGACTCTATAGACCACAGCAGGACACGCCCATTCCCATGCCCTGTCTCTCTAACGATAGATCCGCTCCGAGCTGATGTGGGTCCATTTGATGGACTGACAAATTGACAAACTGATTGCCGCTTGCGAGTCGAGGCTTGATAAGCCCCAGCATTTTTATCAGCTTTGCCCACAAATATTTGATCTTCCTTCTTGTTTATGAACGTTAAATGTTTATGCAAGAGATTAATGGCCAGGCGCACGCCTGCCCATTTTATGAGAAGTTTTCGAAAAAAAAAACATAGTTTTTTTATATAAATGAAGTTTGTGGTATACTCTAATAGGAAAGTCTTGTAACTATGCTATCGAGTGTGCCAAAAAAAAAAAAAAAATATGTTTGATAAGAGTCTTAAGTCTGGCTTAAATGATAAATTGTATGAGTCACGATCTTAAATAATACGAGATATGCAAAAATAAGTCAAAATTAACTTCATCTATATCAAGATTTTGATTGATTGTATGAAAAATAGCTTAAGTTCGATATCTAGTTTTATTGATTTAGTAAAAAATCGCGAAGCTCTGATATCGATTTTAATCGATTTCACGAAAAAGGTAAAAAGTTGTTTATGACTTAAAATCTGAACTCTCCATGAAGACGTTGTTTACAGATTGAACATATATGAAACCCTTTTATATCACAATTGTTTATACTAAATTTGTATAGCATATATTGTATAGCAAAAATATAATGCATCTATATATATAAATCAATAAACTTTTACATCATATTTATGATACTATATATTTATAGCGTATATTTCATAGCATTTATTTATACCATATATTTTACTCATACCTTGAGTTGGATAAAGAGACAAATATTGTTACTTTAAAAAATATATAAACATATGCTATAAATATATAGAATAATAGTTAAGACATCTTATATATATATATCTATATGCTATAAATATGTAGAATAATAGTTAAGACGTCATCAACTCGATATATCTTTCGCTTAACTAAATTGTAAACAGATTTCTCAGTTATCATAGCTCTCACTTAGAGAACTATAAGAATATAATAGTATTTATATAAACTCAACAGTTAAGCCTACTATGCCCTACATCCCAAAAGAGTATTTAGTCTTCAGCATTCCGGAACATAATTTTCTTCTCTTTATTAATATTACATCAGTTTGAAGTTTTGATTTTGTGTCTGTTTTCTTGCCCTAAGCTCTTAACTAAGCAAAATCATGTTTTGATTGGCAGAGCCATAGGAAATATTTTATTGTTAACGGATGTACTTAACCCGTTAAATGTATAACAACAATGTGTTGTATATACTATATGGAGCATGTTTGGGGCCCAATCAAATTGGAATTTGCCGTAATTAACTTAAATGCTAATTAGGCAGCTAATCATCGGCATTGGGAAAATTACAAATTCACAACATTTTTGATTTTCATAAGACTAAAGGCGCCTGTAAAACAGATTTACATTCCCCTTTCCCTTTCGGATTATTAATGATTGACTGAAAATTAATTATTATATAAAGAAAAGATTGAATGCCAATTAATATTGTTGCCAGAGTTTGTTGTGAAAACTCACACAGAGTGGTAAGTAGCGAGAGGGAAGTGTAGGAAAAGTTGTAATGCTATAGAATGGTGTGGAATGGTGTGATATAAAAAAGTTAAGATTAGCATGTAGTAGACAATAGTATAGCATAGTATAGTGTAGTATAGTATAGTTTAAAGTATATGTGTGAATAGTATGTATATAAGTATGACGACTACTTATACTACTATACTATGTCATAGCATAGCATGGTATAGTATTGAATAGTATGGTATAGTATAGTATTTTATTAAAGTATGTAGTATATAGTATAGTATAGTATTGCAATATATGTATAGTATATATCATAGCATAGTATGGTATGGCATAGTATTTTAGTATAGGCTATAGTATAGTATAGTAATGTAGTATATGTATAGTATAGTATAAGGATGTATAAGGATAGTGTAGGAGAGGATAATACAGTAAACTATAGTTCAAAAAGGTATAGTATGGTATAGTATAGGATAATAGGGGATAATATTATGGGCGTGTGTGAGTTTTTGGTACGGTATAGTATACTATATGATATATGTAGTGTAGAAGAGTACGGAATAGTGTAAGATAGCTAGTATACGATAATATGATGCAGTAAGTATATGGATATGGATATATACTATACGGAATAGTAGTAGTATAGTATGCTAGATATGTACTATATAGTATATAAGTTATATATAAAACAATCTACTACAATATAGTGTTATATATTATACAGTATAGTATAGTACAGTTGCTAGTATAGTATTGAGTATAGCATAACATAGTATCTTCAGTATAAAATAGTACAGTATGACATAGTACGACATATGTACTCATATGTACACATTATTCTCTCGCTAGTTCCGCTTACCGATTCTGTTCTACTCCAAGACATCTAAAAGACGTCATCATCAGACATTTGTAATAGTGAAAGTTTCCACTGCTCCATCTGCTCAGTCTATTCTCGACTAGTTGCTGACATGATTCATGCATGATATCATAACTATGCTAGAAAAAAGCAACAGCATTTATCTTAAAGAGAGCTATATTTGCATAGAGTAGACATATTATATTACAGACTCTATATACATATATGAGTAATAGTTCGAACAATGCGAAATCCCTCATATATTCAAATGTGAAATTCCATAAAAAAAGAGAGAAAAGAAAACAAATTGTTTAATGCCTGCCATTATTTTCTGTGCACACGATACATAAAAAATATATATATACAGGGTATATATACACACATATATATACAGGATACTGTGTCCTTTGTCTGCCTATCCATGCGACACCTTTAACAAACTGCCAATAAGCGCATTGTTTCGACCAAATAAAACAGCTGCCAGACACACACACACACATACACACACAGAGAGAGAGAGAGAGAGAGAGAGTTTCCCATTTCCCGTTTCGATTTTCCATTGCCCTAACCTATGCGACCACACAATGTCCTGTCGCACTGATTGGCAATGGCCTGCTGCATCTGCAGCAGTTATGGCCGACACGTGATGTCAAGATGCTCTGGAATTTGGCATTTGGCGGGAATGCGCAGCGAGGCATGGGCCGCAAATAAGCCAACTAATTAGCAGCTGGCCAAAAAACCAAGCAGAGCGAGGGTTTTGAGCAGAGAAATATGAATACACATATACATACATATGTATGATATAGTTGAAATACCTCATTAAGGTAAAGGAGAGAGTAAAGGAATGGGCAGGCATGTGTCTAATAGATAGTCTTATACTTTATAGTATAAGAGTTTCAGATGAAGATTTGATATAGCTATGTAGATGGATAGTATATAGTAAAGATGAAATACCACTTAAAGATAAAGGAGAGAGAGAGAGAGAGAGAGAGAGAGGGAGAGTATGGCTGTGTAAAGACTTATACTGTATATAAAGACTTATACGGTACAGTATAAGAGTTTCATTCGAAAACTGAATATAGGTATATAGTTGGAGAGAGGAAATACCTATGATGGCTCACATATTTATGTCTAAGGAGAAGTCATATATATAGTCTTATAATGTATAGTATAAGAATGAATAGGCAGGCTTATATCTAATATATAGTCTGTATAATGTAAGAGTATAAGAGTATAAGAACTAAAGAGTATAGATGCTACCATATTCCCCCCTTCCATTATTTACAGGGTATTCAGACTTTCCGTGTCTGCGCCCATTTCCTAACCAGCTGAAAATGCTGTCAACGCAGAGCTTCTAAGCGGCTTTTGTGCCAGAGAGATGTGAAGTGAGAGAGTGAGAGAAAGAGAAAGAAAGAGGCAGGAAGCACATGTAGAGATAGAGATAGAGAGAGAAAGAGCTAAAGTTGTTTTGGCCAAGTCTGTAGATCTCGCTGATCTCTCTCTCTCTCTCTTGACAGCTGCTGCTGTGGCACTCTCTCCCTCTTTCTCGCTCTCTCTCGCTCTCTCTCTTTCCCTCGCTCTCTCTTGTTACCCGCTTTTGTTTTATGCCACATATTTTTTTGTATTTCGGCAACGGGCCACAGCTCAACATGTTCAGTCAACCTTGGCAAGGCCGTTGTTGCCGGTTTTTTAAGAGCCTCTCTCTCTCTCTGTATGTGTGTGTGTGTGTGTGTTTGACTGTGTGTGTCTGTGTGCATTGATGTTCGCGTGGGTTTTTTGGTATGTGGCCAACGGAAGTGCGTTTCGTTATAATAGACAAACTCCCTTCACTGCGTCACCCCCTCACCTCCCCTACCCCTGCCCCTCTGTCGCCGTTGGCCAACAGCTGCCTTCGTCTCAGATCCTGTTGGCTTGTTGCCATCATTAGACCAATTACTGTATCCTGTGCGAGTGTCCTGTTGCCAAATTGAGCGGAAAGTGTTAGGGGTTGATCTCTGTGCCATGTAAACATAGGGCATACCAGTTTACAGAAATACATGAAATCAAGCCATTAACTTGATGTGTGTATCTAAGTATTATGGTATATAGTATATATACAGATCATATATTTTTTATTATTATTATTTTTTCCATTAAAAAATCTATAAAAACTCTAACTAGCCTAGTTCAGAGACCATAACATTGCCAAATCTCAAATTTTTATAGATTTCTTCATATTTACTTTCGAAATACTCTTTATTTATTTGCCATATACTCGCTTGACCCCTTTGGAATGCCTTTTAAGAACTGCGCTTCAAGCCGTCCATGCAGCGCGCTGCATAGTTTTCGCACCATTCAGCAAATGCTCTCAATATTTTATATACGCAACAACAAATGCTTTGGCTGCCTGCCAATTTCATCATTTCATCAGCGGAGAGAATGACAAAAACACAGAAACTGCAAAACGACAGAGAGCGAGAGAGAGAGAGAGTGCACTGCTCTGCTCTGCTGCTGCTGCAGTCGCTGCTTCAGTTTTCTGTTGTGCTCTCGCTCTAAAATGCACTCCAGCTGGAGTGTGCGTCGCTTGCGCTCTCCCTTGTACAAGGCAGCGTTGCGCATGTGTGTGTGTGCATGTGCTTGTGAGAGCGCGACTGAGACCGGGTCTGCTCGGGTAGCTCTGCTGCGCGGCGACTGCGTTCATTCAGTTGCTTTCGAGCGAGCGACGCAAACGGTTCGCATTTTTGTGTGCGCATTGAAAACAGGAAAGTAACTGTGAGCAACAGCAAATAACTGCAAATATATTCAGCAAAGTCGCGCGTGCGTCGTGCAATACGCAATCTTGTGAAATATACAAAAACCAAAAATAATAAGTATGAGTGCTTGAAACTGCAAAGAAAAGCTGTGCGATTGTAAGAGTGAAACTTTGGCGAGAAATACTTTTGGAATTTATTATTCTCAATAACAAAGCAACAGTAAAAACGAAAACGAAAACAAAATGGTACGCAGTCTGGCACAGTGGACCAAAACGTTGAGTTTCCCCTCACGTTTGTCGCCCAATCGCAATTCCAAAGATTGCTCCACACTGGCCAGCCCGGTGCCACCGCCAACGCCACCGCGCAACAAGACCAAAGGCCACAGCAACTGCGCCACCTCGCGCAGCTCCTCTTCGACCGTGTCCTCTTCCCATTCTTCGGCCGCCTCACACAATTCACCAACACCGGGCAACAACAACAACAACGTCAATAATATGCCCATCACAGAACTGGAACAAATCGTAAGTTTCTTTTATTACTGTTACAAAGAGAGCAGGAGAGAGATGGAAAGAGAGAGGGAGAGAGGGAGCGTTCCACTTCCTGTTCGGCCCAAGCAGCTGCACAAACAGTCAACAACTGCTGATAAAGCTCATTGACCCAATTCCCTAAGCACGCCAATTGGCATATGCAGTGCGTGGCGACTTGGCTTTTAGTTTATCATTAACAATCAATCAGTTCCCCAAAAGCAAATAGATCATAAAGCTGATAAATAGCGTGTGCTACGAAACAGCAGCAGTAATTGATAAGCATAATATATATGGGCTAGCTAACTATCTAAAGAAAATGAAAATTTTATATAAAAATGCCTTGCTTGATCTAAAAAAGAGCATTTTTAGCTCAACTTCTTCTGTTCTAGCTTCGAATTCGCTACGGTGCTGCCAGCTTGTTCTAAGCTATTTGGCACTCAGCTTTAGTACAGCTTCCAGCTCTTTGTTCTAAATATTCGAACAACAGCTTAATCGAATTAGTTATGGCGTTGCCAGCTAGTTGTACAATCAAATCAACAGAATTCCTTCTAGCGACACATGTGCCGCAAAATAGACATAAAAAAGAAAGAAAAGAAAAGCAAACAGGATGTCGCTACGCTTGAGCTGGGCATGTGAACTGGAATGGGAATCGGAATCGGAATGATATACCAAAGGGCGCCCCGTACTTATAGGCGACGGCGACACATGTGCACAACGTGCCGCACGTTGCATGCAGCCTGGGAAAATGATTGCAAATGAGGCATAAACAAACCGAAAAGACCGTTAACAATTTAGCTGTCTGTTTATCTAGGCGACTGATAGCTTCCATAGAGTAAATAACTCTATGTGCATATCTTGCCTGAGAGGGAAATGCTCATTATTTATATTGATAAAAAAATTGACCTAAAATATGTTGATTTTGTTTATTAAATATGTGAGTTCTATGGGTCTTTAAAGGCCTACTAAAAATATGTATTTATTTTTTAATGTGAAAAAAATGTACATAAAATTTTTTAAATAATTTTTTTTAAACTCTAACTGAACTTCTTAAAAATATATATAATTTTTATTATAAAAATAAATTAATGTAAAAAAAATATTTTTAAAATTCTTAAAATAGTTCAAATATTTTTATATTTTGTTTTAAAAATTCTTAAAATAGTTCAAATATTTTTCTATATATTCTTAAAAATATTTCGACTATCTAAAATATATTTTTCATTTAGATCAAACATAATTCTCATACTATCTCTACACTTTAGTCGAAAGATCAAAGTTTGAGTGGAAAAACTACTTTAGAAATCTCCAATTTCTGCTCAACTTTTGTATTACATATATAATTGTAGAGCAGATATAATTTGATAGAGTATGCCTCAGCGTCTTCAGCTTCATGCCACACACTCGACTGCCATATATACGCCGTATCTAATTGGCGTACAAATCCCAGCAATTTGTGGAAAGATCAAAGTTGCTGGCGCAGAGCAAGTGTGGCGCATGGAGTCGATGGCTGACCAAATGCCTTGTGGCTTGGCATAGATATCACTGTGTATGAGGCAGACATGTGTTCAGGCCACACCCTCTAGCCACGATGCAGTGGGCAATGTGCCACACACGGCAAATCGTGACTGTCGGCTTAGGCGCCGCGCTGCGTCGGCTTAAAATGCCAAAGTTGAAAGGCGTCGTCTGCCCAGAGGTTGTGGTGCGGATCGAACCAAATGCACCGTTAGAAGAGAGGAAAAAATGCGCTTATATAAGTCAGAGAGTCGACGCGATTTGCCATTTGGCTAGAAAACGAGTTTGCTTTTGGCCAGCTTTGGCTGCTGGAAAAGCGGCCAGACAACTTTTCCAATGGCAGGCAGGCAGGCAGGCAAACATCCTTGGCCAAAGGTAAACCAGTTAACTGGTTTGCCTGTGGAGGCGTCTGCCACCTAGCGCATGCCACACATATTTACAGCTAGCTGCAGTAAGTTGCCTGGCATCCGGCCCAGCCACAATTTCCGCTAGATTGGAAAAGCATTTCCCACTATTTAATCCATTTCGCAATCAATTTTCCCACACTTCAAGTCTAGCTCGGAACGTGCTGTAGAAATTGGCTCTTGATTAGACTGCGCGGCGCAAACTTTTTGGAATTCAGAATTTCACACCCAACTGCTAATCAGACTTTCTGTGTGTGTGAGTGTGTGTGAGAGTGTGTGTGCTTAAGCTGAATCAACTGTTTTCTCCCGGAGCGGGTCAAAAAATATTGTCAACAGCGCTGCCAGCTTGAAAGAAACCAGAAAAAGAAGCTAGTTAGCGGAAAGAGTAGCTGAAATAAAGCTAAATTTGTTATATAGATAAAAAGCTTTTAGAAGACTAAAAAAAAGGAAAAATCTATAAAAATCTGAAACCATTTTTAGCTAAATTAAAAAAAAAAAATTAAAATATTTTTTAATAAAAAAAAGCTAAAATTAGTAAGTCAAAGAAAACCTATAAAGTATCAATTTATGGTCAAATTTTTCATTAATATTGCAAAAAATTAATATTTCATATTTCATCACATCACCTTAAAACTTTAAAAGCTAAACTGAGTAAGAGTTAGTAAATTTCAAGCTAAATCCCTTGGCATTCCCGCTAACTAAAAAAAACTCTATGTTAGATTTAACTGATAAAAAGCGTAGCTTTTCAACACTGCTTTTGGCGTAAAGAGCAAAAAGTGCTGCTGTCGCGCCAAATACCAGACGACGAACCCAGCTCCAGCTTAACTTGGCCAACAAAAGCAACGTCAGCATGTTGTTGTTGCTGTCGCTTCCTGTCCGGCAGCTGCTGCCCGCATCGAACAGCGAAGTTTTATATATGTATATATTTTATTATTACAAAACAGCGATAGCAGCTGTTGCAGCAGTTATCCCCAGCTAAAAAACCAGCACAAAGTTCACCTGCAGCAGAGCAGAAATTGCAACATTGCGATGCTGTTGCGGCGGCCATTGCTGCTGCAATCTGCACTAAAGTGTGGCAACGCTGCGCATTTAGAACATTTGATATTTGCAATTTTGCTATTGAGCTGGCAGCCGAAAATAAAGGCATGTAAATAACAACAACAACAAGCAAAATATATATGTATGCGCCTTTGTTGTTGTCTGCCTGCAGGTGCAGAGCGCGAATTAGAAGAAAAAGACGAGAGAGCAAAAAAGAAACAGCTGCTCTGCTCTGTTGCTCTGCCGCTCTCTTTTCGACGGCGCTCGAAACTGGTTTTGTGGCTGTTTTGTTTTCGTTTTTGCAGCTGTCTGCGCACACATGGATGTGTATGTGTGCGTGTGTATATCTGTAAATGCTATTGTTGTAATTGTTATGGCTGTTGATATTGTTGTTGCTGCTGCTGCAGCAGCATTCGCAGCTCTTTGTGAAATTCATAAAACTGCGCATCAGCTGTTTCGCCTTTAACTGCCAACTGCTAACGCTGCATTTTAGACATGCATTTTATTAGGTCAGCGTTACGCCCATTGAGAGGCGTTCTATTTCATCATCATCAACGAAATAAACATAAACCAAAGCTTAAACCTGTTGCACAGCTGTTCCGAGTCAGGTACATAAACAACAATCAACAACAACGTAAAGGCCAGAATACTGTGGGAAGTTTTTAGCTCTAGCAAATATATGCCAAAGCGCTCTAATTTGATACGAAAACATTTAGCACAGTTTTTTTTTCTGCCGAGAGCCAAGCTCTCATAATAACAGTCATATGAACGCTGAAAATTGTATAGCCAAACAACAACTAATTCCAATGCTCACGTACCAAGCACAAAGCAGAGAATAGTAGGAGAGGGGGGGAGAGAAGAGGGGAGTAGGAGAGACCCATGCCAAGCTCTGTTGGTCTTCGATTTCAACTGTTGGCCGGCATGTGGCGCCCCACTGTGCCTATGCCCCTGTGCCCATTATGTCTAACTATTCGAACTTCGAAATTCGAACAATGCAATGCAAACCGAACGGACGGAAATGGCCCGCGGTGCAGTTCTAATAGGTGGCAAGGTGCTAACTCGCGCCCAATCTGGCCAGATTGTTGCCTGAATGAAACGTTTGATGATCGTTTTAGCATGTCGAGAAATCGTGCGCGCCTATTGACACATGGAAAACAGTTATAAAGAACATATATAAAAAGAACCCTAAATACTTAGAAATCTTTGTGGAAATATGGAATGCATTATATGATCTATCATAATTATTATAAAATTTATGTTTTTCTAATAAAAATTGAAGTTAATTAGAGTTTATGAAGCGGAACTTCTAATGCCATGTGCCATGTATTAAAAAAAGCCCAGAAAGAGAGACAAAAATAATTAGAAGAAATGGTGGAAATGCTATATAGTTCCATCTCTGCCACCCTCCCCGAAGTTTGTCTATTAATAATGTCGAAAACATGTCTAAACCAAAAGAAAAAAAACTTTTCTTTTTGGTGCTTCGAGAAACTTTCAACAATAACATAAACAATGCGTTGGTATGGGATTTAATTGCTGCCTGATTGGGTCCAGAAGTCACCCCAGCCCCCAGTCCCAGCCCCCAGCTCAGGCGCAGCCCATAAAAAAGCCAACGAAAATAAAACAAACATGTCAGCGGTAGATATAGTCTAGGGAGACTATATCTACGAGCGCCTTGAACTTTATGGATGAGCAGCAGCAGCAGCAGCAGCTTCTCTTGCTGCCGCTTTTATGTGGGATTACGTTAGACCCATGCCAAGCAGCCAGCATTTTTCTAAAATTACCAGAACGGATAAATTCCTCTTTCAAAATTGAAGTTTTATGCTCCAAGTGCGGCCAAGTGCCGCTTGCAGCCGGTGCCACACATAAAAATAAAACCGGCGACTGTTGCATGTTTACTCCACAAGGTTTTCTCTCTGTCTTCTGTTGCTCAATGGCAGCCCTTTAGCTAAGTGAAGTAACCCCGAACTGGTACAGGTACTTGAGCTGGAGTTAATTTGATTTAAGTATAATTGGAGTTTAGTTTAAAGCACTTTAGAGACAAGATCTTTATGTTTATACTATATAAAGATGAAGTACTTATATACTGTGTATGGTATATATAAGGTATATGCTATCTATACTATCTATAGCTTTATCATCTATACTAGTTAGATACTATAACTAGTTTTTATTACTAGTTTTAGCTCTCTATATATGTATGAATATACTATCATTTCAATCTATACAATTCATACTATCTATACCATCTCTACTATCTATTTTATCTACACTATCTATACTCTTCATACTATATATAATATCTATACTATCCATACTATCTCTACTCTCTATACTTTCTATACCATCTATTCTATGTTTACTATCTATACTATCCATACTATATATACTATCCATACTATCTTTACAATCTATACTTTCTATACTATCATTACTATCTAAACTATCCATACCATCTATACTATCTATACTATCACTACTACCTATACTATCACTACTACCTATACTATCCAAACTATCTCTCTTCTATCTACACTATCTATTCTATCTGTACTATCTATACTATTCATATTAATTGTATATATTCTATCTTTACTATCCATTATCTCGCCTATCCATACTATAGATTGTATGGATCTGTTTATAGTTCTTCAAACATTCATAATCCTCTGTCCTCTGTCTTTTGTTTTATTCTTTGTATTAATTAATTTTGCTTAAACTGCTTCTTCTTTTCTTTTTTGGTTAATTGTTAAGCTTGTCTTTCTTAGTTTTTTTCTTTTTCATTTATATTTTTCGAACATTGTTTTGTCTTGTTTTGGTTTTGTTTATTGTTTTATTTTGTTTTTTTCTGCCGTCTGCGCTTTCGTTTTCATGGTTTGCACGCACAAATTGAATTTTAAATGATTCGAGTTTTATATAACATGATTTGGAGTGCAGCAAATGGATTTTTTATTTTTTTTTTTGCATTACGTAACATTTGGCAAACTGTTTTCGAAGTGATGTTCGTTAAGCTTCCAACTAGAGTTCAATGTAGCTAAAGACGCCCCAACAGAGTTGGGTCTTCAAGGCTGAGCTGAATTGACATCGGGCTAGGCTATTATACTTAAACACATATTTTTCCGGCTCACTATAATTATATATGAGCATTTTGTGTGGTCCAAAAAGCTGAAGTAATTTCTTGTATAAAAAGTCAATGATCTCTGGCTGGCTGCCTTCGCATCTCTCCCCTGCCTCATCTATGGCTCTGTTCCTGCTTGATTTCCTTGTAAACAGTTGGCATCGCTCGCCAAGTTGACAAACAGCGCTGTCGGCCTTTTGATCTGCTCTCGAGTGTTCAATTGATGTTTACATCATTTACATCATGTTTACACTAACTTCACTTCCTCAAATTTGTTTATGCGCTTTCGGTTCATGCATCTCCGACACCCAATTCATAACTTTGGCTAATTGGTGCACAGTTCAAAAAAATTAAGAAACTAAAGTTCAGTTTTTAATGATTCTTTTTTTTTTTAAGTTGACATAAAAAATAAAGAGAAAAAAATGATGTGTATGAAGTAAGAATAGCGCAAAACTTGTTTTCAAGCTAAATTAAATTACCAGCAAAAGGCAATTCCATAGAAATGTATATATGTATTATTATTATTCTTTTTTTTAATTTTTGTTTTATTATTTTTTCATGCTTTACGCCCATTCCAGAGCGAGCGACCCGGACGGGGCTCGGCTTATGTGTTAATTGCTTATTATATATCTTTCGTTTTGATGTCAGTCTCTCTATCTCTCTGTCTCTCTCGGGGAGTAGGCCTGTGCGACATGAAGAGACATGTTCATTTATCAAAACTCAAGCCACGCTCACTGCGTAGCGCCGTCGAGCTGCAGATAAGGTCAATTAAAAGAGTCAACCGGAAATGTCGCGACGCTCGGTTAGGAGCTGCAAAGCTGTTGAGGAACGCAACGAACACAAAAAAGGGGTACTGGTGGGGTATCGATCATACACACACAGACAGATAAAGACACATGTGTGGATATATACATATGTATGTATGTATATACATACATATACAGTTATCTCTCTGGCATTGCCTGAGCAAAGAGTGCATTAAAATTGAATTTCTTTAAATTTTATTTTAATTTGAAAAATTTTCAAAATTTTTTTTCCAAATTTTAGAAATTTTCAAATATTTTTTAATATTCGAAATTTTCAAATATTTTTAAATTTGTAAATGTTTTTATAAGATTTTTAAATATTGAAAATTTTAGAAAATTGTCAAGTATTTTTCCACTTACTTTTCACAGTTCCCCAACCTTCGCCTCTTCCTCAATCAATCAGTCACTCAATCAGTTGAGGAATTCACATTGTCGCCTTTGACTTTTTCACATGAAAATTTTCCTTTAATTAGATTGCATATTTTCGCATAATTTCTTATATACATATGTATATACTATAAGACGACGCGCCGGATGTTAGTTGCTTGCATTCCCTGTTAGCCACGCCCCCTGCCCATGCTTGTTATTGTAATTAAGAGAAAAGCAGGCAGAAAAGCAAAAGAAAAGTATGCAGCGAGCGCATGCACAAAATGCAGTCAAGCAAACCCAAAATGGGAGACAGGAAGTGCCCATGCCTATGCCTAGGCCTCTGCCTAGGTGTGTGTGTGTCTAAGAACATGATCAGTCATGTGTAAACAGTTGACGACTCTCAGCTGTGTGAGGTGTGGCGGTAGCTGCAGGTAGCACATCCCGCGTTAGGTAGAAACCTGAAAACCAATCAAGAGGTTGAACGGGCTAAGCAGATAAAACACCTAGAGACATATCCTATGCTTAAGCATGGCTTATCAGCACTTACAACAGGGCAACAGGAACAACAAATCAATCAGCGCAGGCTATAAAAGTCTTGGCTTAGTTTAGCGCCTGCAACAGTCGCGAATTGACAGTGCGTGCGTTGAGTTCGATGGGTTTTTGGCAACGTTTTGGCAAAGTTAAGAGCAAAGTGAGTGTGAGAGTTTAACTGGGAAAATATAGAGCTACAGCTATAGGCTATAGTTATATATAGTTTCTTTGATTGTAAGACATTGTATCTTTAAGATACTTCACTGATTGATTATAATCTAGACATATGCTGTAAATAATCATATATTGTATAAAAGATACTTCTCTCATATACTTTTCGAGCATTTGAGTCTTCCTGTGATCTTGTATCTTTAAGATACCTTTCTTATGGATTATGCACAATATATTGTATCTTATAGATACTTTTCTCATTAGATGCTTGAATGCATTGATATGGCATGATTCTTAAGAATATTCATCTTTAAGATACTTTTCTTATAGACTATATCTTATAGATACCTTTCTAATAGTGGCCTCTATATGATTCTGTATCTTTAAGATACTTTCCTTTTAGGCCTGTATACAATGCATTGTATCTTATAGATACCTTTCTAACATTTGACTCTTTCTGATGATTCTGCATCTTTAAGATACTTTTCCCCTAGATTAATTATCAATAGATATATATTGAAATTCCTAAGACTCCCACTAATTGCTCTCCCCATCTATTACTTGCAGATCTATCCCGGTCCCGATCCGAAGCAGGCGATCATGGGCTCGCTGGTCTTCTGCATACACCACAAGCAGGGCTGCAAGTGGTCGGATGAGCTGCGCAAGCTGAAGGCGCATCTCAACACGTGCAAGCACGACGCCACCCAGTGCCCCAACAAGTGCGGCGCCCAGATACCGCGCATCATGATGACCGACCACCTGCAGTACACCTGCACGATGCGGCGCACCCGCTGCGAGTTCTGCCAGAGCGAGTTCTCGGGCGCTGGGCTGGAGGAGCACAATGGCAGCTGTGGCCAGGAGCCGGTCTACTGCGAGGCCAAGTGCGGGCAGCGCGTGCTGCGCGGTCGCATGACCCTGCACAAGTCCAAGGACTGCGCGAAGCGCCTACGCCGCTGCGCTCACTGCCAGCGCGAGTTCTCGGCCGACACGCTCCAGCTGCACGCGGCCCAGTGCCCGCGCACGCCGCTGGCCTGCCCGCAGCGCTGCGATGCGGGTCCGATACCGCGCGGCGAGCTGGAGGCGCATCTGCGCGACGAGTGCCAGTCGCTGGCTTTAGCCTGCAGCTTCAAGGAGGCCGGCTGCCGCTTCAAGGGTCCGCGCCAGCTACTGGAGGCGCACCTGGAGAGCAGCGCCGCAGCTCACCTGTCGCTGATGGTGGCGCTGAGCAGTCGCCAGGGCCAGCAGATCCAGATGCTCAAGTCGGCGGTGTCCAAGCTGTCCATCAACTACACAGGCACGCTGCTCTGGAAGATCACCGACTGGTCGGCCAAGATGAACGAGGCGCGCGGCAAGGACGGCCTGGAGCTGGTGTCGCCGCCCTTCTACACCTCGCAGTACGGCTACAAGCTGCAGGCCTCGATGTTCCTCAATGGCAACGGACCCGGCGAGAACACCCACGTCTCGGTCTACATCAAGGTGCTGCCGGGAGAGTATGATGCGCTGCTGAAGTGGCCCTTCTCGCACTCCATCACCTTCACGCTGTTCGAGCAGGGCGCCCAGAGCGGCCAGGGCGGCGTGGCCGAGTCCTTTGTGCCCGATCCCACCTGGGAGAACTTCCAGCGGCCATCGAACGAGCCCGATCAGCTGGGCTTCGGCTTTCCACGCTTCATCTCGCACGAGCTGCTCCACAGCCGTCCCTTCATCAAGGCCGACACCGTCTTTCTGCGCGTCAAGGTCGACCCCAGCAAGATCGTGGCCGTCTAAGAGGCAGCAGGAGAGGACGACTCCATAAGCACACTCGACTTCCGTAAATACCGTGTATTTGAATGTGAGAGTGTGTGTGTGTGAGACTAGCCCCGTGTAAATAGAACTTAAGATGAAGTATAAGAAGAGTTAGCTACGGCTTCGGGCGTTGTTAGTCTGCTAACTGGCCTTTGAATGCTGATCAGCCACGCCTACTGCGTAATAGTCACATAGCTTATATACATAAACACACACATATATACTATATACACACATATATATAGCAGCTATATAGGTTTTGCAGTGCTGGAATTAAACCAAAGCATATTAAACATAAAAAGAAAACACAAACGAGAAGAGAACAAAATTTCAAGCAACAAAATATTCAAATATTAATTTTACGCCCTAGTTAAGTTCGTGTCTTAAGTCATTCGTTTTAGAGTTTTGTATTTTTTGCGCGCTCTCCGGGGCGACTTTGAAAACTTTCAAAAGATCTTCAAATTATAGATCGTACGGTTCTTTTAACGAAACAGAGGAGAGAAGTGGAATTTCCTTAGTTAGTGTTTGCATGTACATAAGATAAAGCAAGGCCTAGCGTAAGCGACCAACTTAGTCATTAACGAATCATTTAAGACAAACCACTTTCAATGTAGTCACATAAGCTAATGTTTTTAGAGCTAAGCGAAGTCAAAAGTCTACAATAAAAGCGAATTCATTAAAAGTTACTTCAATTATTAATTATTTTTAGAAATTACTTGGGAAATAATACATATACACATATATATATATATATATATATATATATATAAGAAATCTGTTCAGTTCCTAAAGTAGTCCAACTTCGAGTTAGGCTTTCGAGTTACTTTGCATCGAATGGAATGTGGGATTTACTATTTGCTAGTTGGCGCGCTTGACTAGGGGAATCGCTTCTTGAGCAGGCTCTCCAGCTTGCGTATGCCCGTCTGGGAGCTGCCGTCGGCGTTCTTGTCCGCGCTGCCCGTGAAGCTGCCCACGCTGAAGATGAAGGCGCGCTTGGGCGTGCTTGTGCTGGCTGTTGCCGTGGCATCCGGATTGGTTATAGCCTCTGGCTCCTCTGTGCTGGCTGGAGGTGCTTCACTGACAGCTGGCATCTCCTCCTCGCTGGCTGGCGCATCCATCAGTCCACTCACTGCCGCCGCGGAGGCCGTGTGCTTGAAGAGATCAATCAGCTGCAGCTGGTCGACGCGCTTCACCGCCTTCATGTCCAAAATCTTCTGATACTCGGCTATAGTTATATCCGGCAACAGCTTGAGCACTTGCTGCGTAAAGTGCGCCGGCGGCTGCACTGGCGTCATGACCACCTTGATGATCATCTCGGCACGCGTCATATCCTTGACCACGACCTTGGTGTAGCTGGTGGGCGCCTTGCGGTTCACGCTCGAGCCCACCGAGGGCAGCTCCAGCAGCGCCGTCTTCAGCGAGTGCGTATCCAGCAGCAGCTGCTCACAGCCCAGCACATTGTTGGAGCCATCCGAGAGGGTGAGCTTACAGCGGTAGAGGACATTGATAAACTTGGGTATGAAAGCGGCGACGAAGCGATGACAGAACTGCGTGAAGTATTTCCGGGAGCTGGCGAGCGTGTCGCGTATGGTGGGCACCGCCTGCTTGAAGTTGCCGCAGAGGCTGCTGATGAAGGCGCTCTGGTCGCCCACGTTGCTGATGTGCTGCCACTGCACCTTGGCCATGGCCTGCAGCGAGCCCTCGCAGCCCGACTCCAGGTCCTGAACGAGCAGCTGTATGCAGTTGGAGATGATGCTGCGGAAGGAGAGAGAAAGAGTTAGCATTGATATATATAATTTACAGAGATATCTCTCTCGCCCACCGATGAAAGACATCCTTCTCCTCGCTCATGTCTATTTTGCTGACATAGGCGGGCGTCACCTTCTCCTTGAGCTTGTCCTCCAGCTGCTGCACTGTCTCCAGGCAATACTCGCCCGTAGTGAGCACGCAGCAGATGCGCACGAGATCATCGCGGCCGAAGCGCTGAGTGTCGCCCTCTTTCAGGAAGTTGTGGAACACCTGGCCGGCAGCTGTGGACAGATTCTGCATGTCGCGTGTGAGCAGCGAGACGCTCTTGCCAATGGAGCTGCCCGTGCTGCTTGTGACCACCTTGGGCGTGCTGCCCTCCAGCACCTTGGCGGCATATTCCCGGAGGTACTTCTTGAAGACCAGGGCGAGGTCGTACATGGGCTGCTCGTTGCTCAGCTGGTTGCACTGCACCATGCACTTCTTGTAGAAGACGAACAAATCGCCCGAGCTGGGGTAGACCGTGGTCTTGGCCTCGGCGAACTTGTACGGCTCCTTGGACATCTCGATGAACTTCTCCAGCAACTCGGACAGATTGCGATCAATGCTCCGTATATAGATATCCAAATGGGGCTTGAAGCACTGGCCAATCTGATCGTGGAATACGGTCAGGGTGACCGGCGCCTCCGTTGTCGCCGGTAGCGTGAGCACGCGCGTCTGCTCAGCGGGCGAGGCACCCAGCGTGATGCCCGAAAAGCGCTTCGAGAGCAACTGCTCAAAGGCCTGGGTCTTGTTGATGGCGAACAGCAGCAGACGCACGTCTATCTCGTTCGTGCGCTTGGCCATGATCTGCGAGAGCTGCTGGCGCGTCTGCCGGCAAAACTCTACCGTAATGCGCTCCGAGACCTCCCAGTCGAGCGGAAAGACAGCGCCGTATTTATCCTCGAAGTCGAGCAAGTGCCGCTTGAGCCAGGCATAGCGTTTATCAATCTTGTCCAGCCAGGCGATGTCCTGGTTCTCGTGGAACAGGTGCATATACTCCTCCAGCTGCTGGGCTATGAACCACTTGAGCAGCTCCTTCTTCACCTTCGCATCCAGCACGGACATCACCTTGCACGCATCCGTCAATTGATTCAGGCCCAATTTATGCTGTGCGGAGGGTTTGCTGGCAAAGGCCTCCTTGAAGTCTTCGGTGATCTGCTGGGCCAATGTCACCTGGATTTTATCCACGCTTTGGGAGAGATTCTAAGGGAGAGAATTCGTGAGATTAGTTGATGAGCCTTCACTTAGTTCTCTTATCCCACCTTGATTTCCTCAATGTCCGAATACTGCTGGAAATGCTGATTCACCTCGGTAATGGCTTGGAGGGGATTGAGTATCTCGCCGTAGGAGCGACGCACGATCAGCTCATTCAAGCTCTCAATGCCACCTACCAGCATATGCAAGTGATTCAGCGTCGTTATGGCCGACGTCAGGTTCCGCTTCGCACAGTCCAATTGCTTGATGTCGCGGGTGATTTCCTTGACCATTTCCTCGGTGCGTTCGGCGCGGGTTTTCACATCGATAATGTGGCTGAACAGCGAGCTGATGACCTTCTGTGCCTCGCACAGCGCCAACTGTCCATCCTGGCCGGTGTTTGTCTGCCCACGCACCACGGAGCGTATATTATCATCAATCAACGAGACTTCGCACTGCATGCGCTGGATTGTCTCGTCGATGGTGGCCAGTGACTGCTCATTGGGAAACAGCTGGTTGATGTAGTCGACAGTATTGAAGTCCGGTGCATCCATGGGATCCTGTTCGTCCGTTTTCAGCACCTGCGAATGAGTTATTTATTTTAAAATTGAAATTCGAGTTGGGACAATCGTGGCATATGTTGCCAGCTTTGTTTATACCTTGTCGATAACCTGCTTGACTTCCTTGGAAAAGTGTATCTTATTGTTGCCCATCGTTTGAACGGCAGCGGCATCCGCCGCTGCAGTTGCCACAGGCTCGCTCATCTTGTATTCCTGCAATATTATCCAATTTTTAACTCAGCTTAGTTGACCACAATTTTTTGCTGTCCGCGTCACAGTTGACATTCACGGCGCAACGCGGACATTGTATTTATAGAACAGCTGTTCTAGTGAACTGACTATCGATTACATAAGTATCGGTATTATTACCACATAAGCGCGGGCAACGTCTGGTATATGGCTTTGATGTATTTACATTAATCTAAACTTGTGACAAAATACAAACTTTATTTCAAAGAAGTCTCAACAAACTGATATACATATTACCAATGTTAAAGAGATAATACAAGATTGACTTTTGTTTTTAAATGGTCTCCTGTTGAAGCGCCATTATGTCATTCGCCACGATTATCGAAACTGGACACCGCTGTCTCTAAAATAAGGTCACACTTGACGCTCAGCTGTTCGAACTGTATGTTGCGTTTGTAAATAAATTAAGGAACATATAAAAAACTAACAATATTAATTTATACCTTCTGCGCTCTAAACAAGTAATAATATGTAACTTAATTTGTGCATGATTGTGCTATATTACTTAAATCAAATATTTGGCGGTAAGCTTTTGAGTTCTGTAATCGCTCTTTCTAACTGTAAATTCTTATTTTTAGCCTGAATTGTACAAAAAGAAAGAAAAATAGGAAATGGAAGATGATGTGATAGTCATCGGGCCGAAGAAGGTGCCCAAATCAGCGAAAATATATAAATGTTCAAAATGCAGTTACCAGACCAATCGCACCTACAACGTGCAACGCCATATGGCCAACCACTACGAGAAGCCGCCAAAGGAGCTGCAGCACATATGTCCCTATGCCAACTGCTCCTTCACGACAGTGCGCTGGGACAATCTCATACGCCACAGTCAGCGCATACATCGTATATCGCCAATTATGATGGATACCCCTGACGAGGAGACGGCTTCAACGCCATGTGAAGCGGAGCCCGAACGGGAACCGGAGCCAGGCGAAGATTTGAATCTAACAACTGTTGAGTATCCAGTAGTAGATGAAAATGAAGAGGAGTTTGTTTCAGTGGAATATGCTGACCCAGCCTCATTGTCATTTGAAGAAAATGGCGAGTCAATGGAGGAGTACCCAGAGCCAATAAGTGAGGCGCAGTCAAACATCGAACCCAAAATTAACAAACAAAATTTTGTTAAGCCAAAGTAAGGATATACCTCGATATTATATATATAAATTCAGTTACTCATAATCTGATTCATTGCAGAAGAACCTATCAGAAGGGCAAAACCAAAGCGTACGAATGCAACACCTGCAGCTACCGTACGACCCGTTGTTATAATATTAAGCGACACATTGTCAAGCACATGGAGAATCCCAGTGCCGCCGTCGAGCTCCACGTCTGCATTATCTCTGGCTGCAAATTCGTGACGCCTCGCTGGGACAACTTGTGCCGGCATGTGAAGAGAATACATCCTGAAACTGTTAACAAAGAACCAAATGCAAAATAAAATTATTTTTATAATTATGAAAACTGAATTGTAAGGAGATTTATATTAAATATTTATTTATCTAAAATTAAACTTCTACTGGGTGTACAGGGAATTGCTCATGGAGGCGGTGCCTGAGGCGGCCGTCGTGGTGCTCAGGCCCAGCATGGAGGTGTCTCGCTGCGATGCAGTGGCCATTCTTTGATAGCGAGCTATGTGATCCAGGGAATAGGGCAGAATGGGACGTACGCTGTGAATTTCGAGCAGCGTTAGATTGTCCAGTTTGGCGTAGGTGCCCTCGCCCTTGATGAATGCATCGATGGAGGTGCGCAGCTTCGACTCGCGTATGTCGAAGATGTCTTTGATAATAGTGCGCAGCTCCTCGCAGCGTGGCACATCATCCGGAGCAGTGCTCATGACCAGCTGGGCGACGACCATGTAATGCTCGCAGGGCATCTTTGTAAAGAATCTAGAACGAACAGATGATTGTCAGATGATGATAACTGATAAGTATACATTGACTCACTTGGAACGCTTCTCCTCCTCCTTAATCTCCTCCAGCGTTTCCAGTTCCATCCATTCGGGCGGCACAATTCTGCATTTTTGTTGCTTTCGCAGGTGTGCGGCGAGCCACAGTGGCACAAAGACTGGAAAACCGGCGCGGAATGGGCCCACCGAGCCGTAAATTAGATGCAGTGGCTCATTGGAGAAGTTGGGTATAATGCTAATCATGGATTTCTCGCCAATAAACTCGATTATTGAGGGATCCATTTTCGGTATCGCTCTTTTGCCAAAGTAAATAAACAATGCGAAAACAAAGTTATCGATAGGCAGAGAAAAGCGCGCCAACATGCGCGATCGATAGCTGGAGCTGACACAAGCTGGCTGCTATGCCACAGCCGTTACTTTTTTGCGTATTTAAATCGAATTTGCGTCAAATAGCAATTAAATGAAAATTATAAATAAACGCATCCAGGCGACCCTTGAACGGGTTATCAAATGCAGGTTTGCAAATGACTAAGCATTGATTTGCTAAAATAAATGTTATTGCAAGTTCCAGGCATCACGTAAGCCGTAGGTTCGGCGTCATGATAAGCGCATGAATGCCAGACATGATCAAGCGTTCAAGTTCAGCGATGCTTAGCCACACACACACACATGGCTGGAAACTGTACCTAATCCCTACGTAATTAGCCAAATCTAAATCTTCAATGCATTGCATAAACAATGCAAGCGATTGCACTGCGCGAGCAATGCTTATCAGCAGCGTTCCTCTCGCTCGCTCTAACTCTCGCCTTCTGCCCCTCTGGATTAGACTAAACATTTAACAGTCAATTAAATGTCATCAAGGTTAAGTTAGGGTTAAGCTCAACAACTTGTAATTTCAGAAGCTTCGAGCTCCATCGTATATGTACAATTCGGACAACAAACAACAACAGAACTGATTGACAGTGTGCAAATGGCTGATAAAACCGGACAGAGCCAGTTAGAACCGACTAGCTAAGCCCGGACTTGATCGCGTGCAAGCTTTAACCCTGTAAGTTTTGCACTCCTTGAGCCTCAAGGTGGATTATACTAAACTGAACTTCCACTCTAACTGTAATCTCGCGACTCTCTTGTGGAACTCTAGTGGAGCTGCCAGCACGCTTTCGCACGTACATAATGAGCTGCAAGCGAGCGAGCATATATAGATTGATTATAGAACAGACTCGACGCGGCGATTTTCTGATAAGCCCAGCTTTGTGGACTCTGTGGAACCTGAGCGCTGAGAAAAGTGCGAGCTGAGCGACAGATTGGCATTAGTGCGCGTCTATTTTTGGCTGGGTACGGAGCTGCTGGCCAGCCGGAAAAGAACAAAATCAAGTGCTTTTCCAGTTGCGAGTTGCATTTCGCACTGATAAGTCAGAGCAACCGGAAAGTGTACGGCGGACCATTTGGCCGTGCAATTAGAAATTTGTGCTTCAACGTGTTCTCTCCGCTCATCTCTCTACGGTAAGCGTACGCTTTGTCCGTTCATTTCTATATACATATATATCTCAAAAAAATATATATATATATTTGAGTATATATAGAGGTGGCTCTTTGATAAGCACCGTCCGCACAGACTTAGTCTACGTCGCTGCATCCAGATAGCCAGTGCAATTCCACAGATTAATCTGCCAATTAGTTGTGAGCCGCACAGCGCAGCGCACACAAGTCCCAGGCCCGAACGGAAGGTGCCAAAGAGCCGTACTCGAAATCCTATTCAATTTCTTTTGCTGCGCTCAAACTATGTGCTAAAACAGAAACTCTCTAGACAAGTGATATTGATTGGTGTCTGCCTTGCTTTCTCTACGACATATAGCATCGATATCGGCCACTGACAAACACTATACAAAATGGCCGACACGGAGATCATTGTGACCAATGCCGCGGAGCCCTCGACCAAAGCCAGTCTGATCGTTGTCTCCAATCGCTTGCCCTTCGTCTTGACGCGCAATGCCAAAACCAAAGAGCTGGAACGCAAGGCTAGGTGAGTGCTTAGGAATTTATATTCCAAATATTTTTAATATTGTGTCTATGATATTCAAAAAATAGTTATGCCAAAGGTGTTTTAAGAAATATAAATTCATTAAAAAACAAAAACTTGAAGCTTTACAAAAAATATTTTTTTAAAAATGTTTCTCAAAATAAATTCAATAAAATATTTTTGGTATTGCCAAAAAGTGATTTTTAAAATAATTATTGTGAGAAAAAAATATATTATATATAGTCCAATATCATATATTTTTAAATAGTTGCCAAAAAGTGATCAAAAATATTAATTTTATTATTTAAATAAAATTAATCAAATTTAGTACTTAAAATATATTCGGTTCATAAATCAAAAACTCTAATAAATTAAATATATCTTATAGTTTGAGCTTTCCTTAAAATATATATTTTACTCAGTTAACTTCAAAAAATTGCCTGAAATCAAAGTCTGGAAAAAATATTTTTTTTTAATCTTTAAAATTTAAATTCAAAATATATCAAGTGCATAAATTATTCATAAGAAAAAATAATAAAAGAATTTGATAAGCTTTAAAATTTTGAATGAAATTTTTAAAATCTTCATTCAATATTAAATACTTTTTCAATCCAAAACTGATTGCAGCTCGGTTTTGAAGCTTCAAATTCAACTATCTCTAACCGTGTTTTCTGTAATTTTCCAACACTGCTAAGCAGCCAAAAACAACGGTAAAAGTTCATTGCACGCGTAGGACTGTACAGTGCCTTAGACTGAAAAACAAAGCTATAAACCAACTACAGATTAATAATATCAATTATAATTATAATATAAATATTGGCAGCGATCGAGCGAGAGAGAGAGAGAGACAGAGAGAGAAAGAGAGAAGCTTAAAGTCAAGCAATTCCTAGTTGTTTCGAAAACTAAACCAATTCAATTTGCATTGACGATAAGACGAGGCGAGTGTACAGCCCCCTCGTTAGGGAACTGAACCTACCTACCTACCGAAGCTAACGGCGGTCCATATAATCGTGATATTGTTTCCACACGCTTCTTGTGATTAGTGCCTCTTCTTATTATAATAAGGCTGTCAACTGTCTTATCAGCGCAAAATACACACAGAGAGAGAGAGAGAGAGAGAGGGAGAGGGAGGTATTTGAAATGCAAAGTCTAGTAAACTTTATTTGAAATTAGAAAACAAATTCAATAATATGAGCTAGACCTTATCTGTGTGGGGCCCATTACGCGGTTTTGACCCTTGCTGCCTGACGACTACGACGAGGCAACGCTGCTTTTAAAAAGGGGTCATTAATAGAGGCGTCATTTCAAGGCTTTCGTAACGTAGCGAACCTGACACTGAAAACCAGCAAAAAGTGAGAAAAATATCACGTGCCTCCGAGCTAATCTTCTAGTTCTGCCCGCTCTCGCACTGACCCTACCCAAAAAACATGTAGCTCGATGCGAATTGGGGTTTTTTTTCCAAAAAATATATTTTTTTGGTATTGGTTTTGGCCTCTGAGCCAGAGCCGGAGTCGAGGTTGTTTACACTTACGCCGTATCAGGCAGGCGCTGTTTTTTTTATGGTTTATTTCTTATCAGTGCGGTTAGAGTCAGTGTCATTGTGATGCACTCTGCATAAAAAATGGGGCTGGGACTGAGTCCGTTGCATGTATGTATATGACGGACGTATACCTATATGCAGAGTATATAGCAGGTGTTGTCCGGCAGTGCCAAATAATCATAATGTCTATGAACGTGGACTACCTTGAACTGTCGGAATGGATTGGGATGTAGTCCAAGCAATGTAGAGTGTTAGAGAGGCTTAAGCACTCCGTCAATCATTCATTAGTCAATCAAAGTCAGTCAATTGGTCTATTGACTGACCTTCCATATATATCCACTATTCGGTTAATCTTTTAGTCAATCAATCAATCAATCAAGTCCTTTAATACCCATCTATGTCTATCTACTTACCCAACTAATTCCCACGCAATCTCCCATTTCCAGCGCTGGCGGTCTCGTCACGGCCGTCTGTCCGGTCGTGATCAAGGGCAGTGGCCTGTGGGTCGGCTGGTCGGGCATACATCTGGAGGATCCGAATGAGGCGATACCCGAGTCGAATCCGTACGATCAGACGCCTACCGCAGGCCTCAAGTCCGAGCAGGTGGTGTCGGTGAACATCGATGCCAAGATCTTCGACAGCTACTACAACGGCTGCTGCAACAAGATCTTCTGGCCGCTCTTCCACTCGATGCCCGGGCGTGCGAACTTCGGCGGAGAGCACTGGCACGACTACGTGACCGTGAACAAGCACTTCGCCGTGCGCACCATCGAGGCGCTGGAGAAGTGTCTGGCCAAGAACAATGGCAGCGAGAAGAATCCCCCGATCGTCTGGATACACGACTACCACCTGATGCTGGCCGCCAACTGGGTGCGCGAGCATGCCGAGGAGAAGAACCTGCCCTGTCGGCTGGCCTTCTTCCTGCACATCCCGTTCCCGCCGTGGGACATCTTCCGGCTGCTGCCCTGGTCCGACGAGATACTGCAGGGCATGCTCGGCTGCGACCTGGTGGGCTTCCACATCCAGGACTACTGCCTCAACTTCGTGGACTGCTGCCAGCGCAACCTGGGCTGCCGCGTGGACCGCAACAATCTGTTGGTGGAGCACGGCGGACGCACCGTGCGCATCCGGCCGCTGCCCATCGGCATACCCTATGAGCGCTTCGTCAATCTCGCCCAGAACGCACCCAAGGTGCTGAAGACCTCCAAGCAACAGATCATCCTCGGCGTGGATCGGCTCGACTACACCAAGGGCCTGGTGCACCGCCTGATGGCCTTCGAGGCGCTGCTGCTCAAGTACCCACAGCACAAGGAGAAGGTCAGCCTGCTCCAGATCTCTGTGCCCTCGCGCACAGACGTCAAGGAGTACCGCGAGCTGAAGGAGGAGGTGGACCAGCTGGTCGGACGCATCAACGGCCGCTTCACCACCGCCAACTGGGCGCCCATACGCTACATCTACGACTACGTCAGCCAGGACGAGCTGGCCGCCCTCTATCGCGACGCAGCTGTGTGCCTGGTGACGCCGCTGCGCGATGGCATGAATCTGGTGGCCAAGGAGTTCGTCGCCTGCCAGATCAACGAGGTGCCCGGCGTGCTGGTCATCTCGCCGTTCGCCGGCGCCGGTGAAATGATGCACGAGGCGCTCCTCTGCAATCCGTACGAGGTGAACGAGGCCGCCGAGGTCATTCACCGTGCCCTCACCATGCCCGAGGACGAGCGCGTGCTGCGCATGGCGCGCCTGCGCCGCCGCGAGGCCGAGTGCGACGTCAGCCACTGGATGCGCTGCTTCCTGAAGGCCGTCGGCGCCCTCGAAATGGACGACGTGGGCACCACCATCATGCAGCCCGTCTCCGTGGACGACTTCGATGACTACTTACTCAAGTGAGTGAAGCCCTAACAATCCCTATCCTGGTGGATGCACTTACTCTCATACTCTCTCCACTCCAGATACATCGGCTACAATCACAAGCTCGCCCTGCTGCTGGACTATGACGGTACTCTGGCGCCCATTGCGCCTCATCCGGATCTGGCCACGCTCTCGCCCGAGATTAAGAACGTGCTCTTCAAGCTCTCCAACCACTCGGACGTCTATGTGGCCGTCATCTCGGGCCGCAACGTGGACAACGTCAAGAAGATGGTGGGCATCGAGGGCATCACCTATGCGGGCAACCACGGTCTGGAGATTCTGCATCCGGATGGCAGCAAGTTCGTCCATCCCATGCCCATCGAGTACGAGGACAAGGTCAGCCTGTTGCTCAAGGCGCTGCAGGATTCGGTGTGCCGCGACGGCGCCTGGGTGGAGAACAAGGGCTCGCTGCTCACCTTCCACTACCGCGAGACGCCCAACCAGCTGCGCGCCGACATGGTCGATAAGGCGCGCAGCCTGATAGAGAAGTACGGCTTCCGGGCGACGGAGGCGCACTGCGCCCTCGAGGCGCGTCCGCCCGTGCAGTGGAACAAGGGTCGCGCCTCCATCTACATCTTGCGCACGTCCTTTGGCGTCGACTGGAACGAGCGCATCAAGATCATCTACGTGGGCGACGACATGACGGACGAGGATGCCATGGTGGTAAGTAGACCCAGCCGCAGGCAACTGCAAGGCTCTCCACTAACTGGATCCCTTTTCCGTTGCAGGCTCTCAAGGGTATGGCGCGCACGTTCCGCGTCACCTCGTCGGACATCGTGAAGACCGCCGCCGACCATCGCTTGCCCTCGACTGACTCCGTCTACACGCTGCTCAAGTGGGTCGAGCGGCACTTCATGGGCCGCAAGGCGCGCGCCAACTCGCTCACGTATCGCCCCACTAGGGGCGACGGCGTCCAGATGCAAATGTCCCTCGAGGTGGCCACGTCGGCCAACAGCCTGGACGTCTAGCCAAGGCACACATACACACACAGAGACACACACACATACATACACACACACATACATTGTAAGATCTTAAAAATAAATGAAAAGCAATTTGTACCTTAAAACATGGCATGGTCACAGTTCTCGGATTAAAGTATATAGATAAATGTACAATCGATTTGGTTATGCTATGGAAAGTTGATATAATTAAGAGCTAAGAACAGCTGGGAGCTAATTGTGCGACAGCACCAGCCAGGAGATGATGAAGAAGAACAAAAATATGGGATAGACGGCGAGGGGCTTGCGGTGCGGCGGTTGGCTCTGACCCAGAAAGATGAATGAAGCTGAAGAATTAAATAAATTGAGATAATAATAATAATGTAATATAGTCTACGCACCATATGTGGCCCAGGCGAAGCCTAGCGTTGTGGTCACAAAGCGCAAGAAGAATAGAAAACGTGTCTGACTGGACAGCAAGATGATGCGACAAATGATCAGGGCGAGAGCCACGGGCGTGAGGCAATAGCCCAGCACGCAGACCGATTGGAAAAATGAGCTATAGAAGGAAAAGCAAACAATATATTAGCTAAGCAAACAGCAATAGTTCAGACTTCAGCTCCACATACATATTGCCACCTAGCAGCTTGGAGTTGAGCGTGACAATGGCTGCGCCTATCCAGACGATTACGAAGACCTGCGCGAATTCGGGTCCATTGTCGGACATGCTGTCCGCGGACGAGGAGCCCTGCAGTATGGTGGCCATGAAGGTGCACAGCACTAGAGGACCCCATAAGTCCCCTACAAAACAAGAATGTAAACATGATAAAAAAAACTGCTGACGCATACAAGTGCAGCTACCGCTGTAACTGATGACGTACAATCGCGCAGCAGACTCGACTTCTCCTTGGGGTAGAGCACGTGATAGAACTTAATGCCCACGGCGCGCATATCCCGCAGCACCGTTTCGCGTATGGGCTCGTCCAGGGTATTGTATTCGGGCACTCCATGTTGTGCCGTTGTTGTTGTTGTGCGTTTGCCCGGTATAGACATGTCGCCCTCCAGCGAGGGCGATGTGTTGACGTCCTCAAACATCTATGAAACGAATATGAAGTTAATGGCAGTTCCTTGGGGATGTGGACAATATTGAGTACACCACTTACATCTAGCCTGGCATCCATTTAGAAGCTGTTATTTGTTTTTGTTACGCGCAGGCATAAAATAATAAATTTCTCTAATGCAATCAATTGCCAACACTTTTTTCGCTATGTTATCGCAACTCAACGTATCGATACTTGGGAGATGTTGCTATCGATATGTTTGCTTGCACTATAAGAGTGCAATCGAATTCTGATCAGATTTTAAATGCTTTGAGAAAGTTAGAAAAAATTGTTTTTTTCTAAACATATTAAATTTAATAAATAACTAATTGAGTAAAGACATATTTACAAATTTATCTTTTAGATTAACATTTAAATCTACGCATTTTCCGCATGAGTGCTTATGTGCGTCTTCAGATAACTAGCTCGGGTAAAGGCTTTCGGACACTGTGGACATTTGTGCGGGCGTTCGCCAGTGTGAGACCGTATATGCCTGCCCAGCTCTCCCTTGTCGACACAGCTCTTGGGGCAATGCGGACACTTGAACGGATGCTCGCCCGTGTGCGTGCGAATGTGCCGCTGCAGCTGCCAGGCGAGTACGTATTCCCGGGAACACAGCTGGCATTTGTAAGTACGTTCACCGTTATGGTATCGCATGTGCTCCTCCAGCTCGGCTTCCTCTATAAAGTATCTCGTGCAACTCTGACATTTGTAGGTCTGTTTGCCCGGATGCGTGGAGACGTGATACTGCAGATCCGTGTGCCGGGTGAAGGCCCTCATGCAGTGGGGACACTTGAAGGGACGTTCGCCGGAGTGAATGCATATGTGCTTGCGCAGATTGGAGGCCTGACTGAATGCTTTGGGACAATGCGGGCACTGATATGGTCGCTCGCCCGTGTGCGTTCGGATGTGCGAGTTGAGATGACATTTCTGGGAGAAGCTCTTCGGGCAGTGTGGACACGTGAATTGACCCCTTTTGGCGTCTATGCTAGGAGGCAGTTCCTGAGCAGCAGTGGAGTCGATGTCTTCTTGATTACTGCGAATTGCTTCAGCTTGTTGCGCCTCCTTTTCCACTTTGATGCAGCCAATATCCATGTCCGGCTCCGACAGTTCCCAGTGCTCTGTTTCCAGCACTTCTGATTGGATGTTGACCTCGCAGTGCCTCACGCTTGGATCAGGTGCAGCATCAGTGGCAGTGATGCTGCTGGATATACAGTTCTTCTCGGTATCTTCAAGTTTGCACTCCACTGGCTCCTCCTCGAGTTCTTCAACCTTTATTGCATCCAGCATTTTAGCTTTCTTCAGGTTCTCGCTTAGCACCTGATAACTGTGCTCGCACCTGCGCTTGAATGCAAATGCAGTTTGTATGTCACAAATGCACGAAAGACAAACTTTCTGCGGCAGCTCATCGTTCAGCTTGATCTCGATGGAGGCGACGCACTCGCCGACCATTGCGGCTAGACTGGGTTGCCGCTGATCGGTGAATATGTCCACAAGAGCTACCGAGTTGGTCATGCAGGTGCGACATATCTGATCCATGGCAGGTGTCGTGCCTGAAGAACTGCCATATACATATTAATCAACTGTTCAACAACAAAAGATGGACTAAATCAAGAACTATCGCAAACTCGACACGACACGATAGTTGGACTATCGATGCTGATAAGCACTAAATAAGCAGTAAATGGACAAGAGTAACTCAAGTAAATTTAAATAAAACAAAAATAATAATTATTTTGAAATTATGAAACAGTTTATGCTATATAGATATACATATAGTAAAATAGCAATGTAAACAAACCGAGGCAAGTGCCGTCTCTTTTCAAATGTTTGGCTGCGCCCCTTATCAGTTGACGGCGTTGCCAACTGCATGCGAATGGTGGCAGCGGCGCAACATACATTTGGCAACGCGTGCACATACATATGTATTTCGCACAAGCGAAGCGAACAGCAACAAATAAACACACACGCCTTCTCGCAGCAGCAGCAGCAGCAGTCAGTGCATTACACAAATATTGTAAAAACAATGTGCTAGACGGACGTATGCTAACTGAAACTAATATCGAATTTGCGGTTTGAGACGCTAAGATGCCGAGCGAGAACACAGCGGAGACAACAACGGAGCCAAAAGGTAGCAATGACAAAGGAGACGCTGAGACTGAGGCTGATGCAGACGCTGTGCCACAGGCAGCAAAGCGCTTGCCGTCAACGTCGCCGCCGTCGTCGTCGAAGTCCGCGCCACACGGCCTGAGCACAAAGGTGGCACTTGCGCGGCTGCACGAGGACATTGAGAACGTGTTGCTGGAGCATGAGCGGGCGAGCAGAGCGGAGAGGTAGGCGGACACAATCAATGACCTTTAAGCGTAATAATACCCAACTTGTCTCTCCCCCCGCCACTCTTCAATTAGCTGTCATTGTAAATTGCGTGCCGCATTCATGAAGCGCTACGACAGCCCCCTCGGCTGGCTATCAATTGGCACGACGCTGGTGACAAGCGGCGCACTCTTCATCACCGGCATGTTCTGGCCCGCCATCTGTCTGCTCGTCATTCAGCTGCTGGACTTGTATGTGGTCATTAGGGAGAGCAATTTGCGACGCACGGAAATCTTTCGCAAGACCCGACATGCCTTGGCTGAGTTGCGCCTGGCCGAGCAGCATCTCAGCGAGAACTGGCACGCCTCAAACTATCCACACCTGAGCAATCCCATGTCCCCGTGCGTCTCACTGCAATGGACCTATCGCGACGGACAGATTGTTAACCTGCCCTGGGCGCTGCTGGTGCGCGGGGATTTTATTGTGCTACGCCCAGGCCACATATCGCCTGGTCCCTGCCATGAGCTGAAGACGAAGCGGTTCTTCAATACCAGCGAGATCTATGGCATCTCGGCGGCACAGCTGGGCGATCCACCCGTCAAGCCAATGGCACGTGCTCCGCTGCCCGACCTGGTATGCTGCCTGGAGCGCACGCCGTACTTGGAGAACCTCCGGCTGTGCCTGAAGAACTCGCTGAAGCGACCGCCCACCATCTACAATCAGCAGCGCTACCTGGTAAGAGCCACGGGACGACTCCAATCTTCTTTTATATAGAACTTCTTTCCCTTCCTCAGCTGGTGACCAAGTACATCCAGCAATGGGGCTTTATCAGCGCCTTGATCATCACGCTCGTGGCAGGCCTGCTACGCCTGCACGGCTATGGCTTGTCCTCGGACGAGAAGCACAACTGGCGCCATGTGCTGATCGCCTCACCCGCCGCTGCTGTGGTGCCTTTGCTGCCACTGATTTTCCCGCTGTTGTGGATATCCATGAATCTGTGGGGCATTGCGCGCCTGCAGTGCTTCCTGAAGACGCCGCAGGCCATACTGGAGAAGGCCACGAGTAAATCGTTCGAGGATCTGGACATAGATACACCTGGCTACGACTACGACAGCATCTCGCTGCTGCGCTCCAATGTGCTGCGCATCTGGATGCAGCTGTGGCAGGGCGACAGCGAGCTGCTGCCTCGCTCGGCCAACCTGGTGCAGGTGCTGGGCTCCATATCGGCGCTGTGCTGCGTGGACAAGAAGGGCATCCTGTCATGGCCCAATCCCACGGCCGAAAAGGTTTTCTTTCTGCACAACACCGAGGAGGAGCCGCAAGACGACGGCAGCCAGCTGTCGATGTCCACGGAGAGCGACAACGTCGACGACCCGGAGAACAAGGAGCGCGGCATTGTTGCGGAAGTACTCGACCTCACGCACGACCAGCACTGCCCCTTCCGCCTGGAATTCGACGACCACGAATGGAAGGCGCACATCAAATCATTGAAGCCTTTAGGTGAGCCCGAAGAGATTATCTGACTTGATCTTTGCTAAAGCCCATGTCACGTCCATAGGTCTGGCCATTCTGCTGAACACCTGCTCGCCGCTGACCCACGAGCACTACGCACAGTTCTGTGGCCATGTGAGCGCCGTGGCCATGCTCGACAAAGATCTGGTGCCCGTCACGAATCGGTATGCGATGTTTGAGTCCAGTATGAAAAGCCTATTGCATGGGTACGTAGTTCATGGCCATAAACGTTGCTATCATTGTTGCCTTAACCAAAACCAAACAAACTCTTCTTTTACGATAATTATCTATATACACACGTATATATATATATATATATATCTGCCAACTTTGGTCTTGAATTGTTATTTATTTATATATACATATATATTTTGGAAGCATATATTCACTGTGTATATGCGGCCCAGCGATATAAATTTTTGATTTTTGTTTTGATTGCAAAACACCCGACACTTCAAATTGGATTGATAAACTTCCCATATATGTATAGAGCTATCTCTATATACATATATACTACATATATAAACAAAAAATGCAATTGGTAAAGTTATACAACTCTTAAATAAATCTTATCATTTTTGGTTTTCAGTCAAACTAAAATTCTCATTCGTAATTTAAATATGCAAATTTCTCAGCTAAATTTTGGAATATTTCTCGATGCAAATTATTGAAATATTTTTTATTTTTTGTACATAAATCCCAAGAAATTCAGCAAAACATAACAAATTACATGATTTTTTTTGTTGCTCTACTAATTCATTATATATACATATATATTTCATTTTGTTGTATATATTTAATTTTAATTTCATTTTGTTTTAGTTTTTTTATTGTAAATTGTAAATCGTCTCATTGTTTGTTGTTTGCCAATGGAACGCACTTCTCGTCCATCCCATCTACATTAATTGGCATGCTATTTTAAGTAACAGAAATTATTATGTTTGCCAAGAATGCTTCAAATATAGTCGGCCCCCCACCCACATGTCCCCCATATAGTTTATATATGTATATATATCCTATATATATACTGTACGCTTCAATGCCTCGCATGCTCTCTCACACACGCACCCACCCACTCAGCCATCAGCCATCTCTGCCCTCGCACGTCCAGCAGTTGGTGCCAGTTCTAATCGGTTTTCTATATATATATATATATATATTTACACACACACACACACATGGTTTAATATTCGTTAAACCAGACGCTGTCTGTGCGAGCTAGCCAAGCAGATTGGGTTCACCGATCATGCCACGGATCGGTTTGCACTGGAGGGTCAGTTGGCCAGCTACAGGCATTTGGTAAGTCAGTCTAACTTTACAAGCCACCCTCGTATTACATCTACCTCTCCCACCCTCAGCAACCGGATGTCGTACGGCGGGACATACGCTTTGCGCGACAGCTGCAGCTGTCCACCAAGGTGAAGGTGCCTTTTCCCCACTCTCTGTCGGTGGTCATGCGTGAGAATCCCGGCGGATATCTCTCGCTGTTCACGCAGGGCACGGCGGACATTATACTGGATTGCTGCGACGATTTCTGGGACGGCAAGGACCTGCGCCCGTTGTCGCCGCAGGATCGCAAGCGCGCTTTGGACTTCTATCAGCGCAGCGCTTTGACTTCCTACTGCACAGCGTTCGCGTATCGACCCTTGCGCCATGGCATCCATGGCGCGCTGAGTGGACCGCTGCACAGTAATGGACAGATTGCATATCTGGAGCTGCCGCCGGAGTCGAAGCTGCGCATGCAGCACGTGGACAAGTCACACTGCGACTTCGAGGGCGGGCACCATGTGAAGCTGAGCCACAGCATCAGCACGGACTCGCTGCTGTTCTCGGAGAGCAAGGATGAGGACTGCAACGATGTGGAGGGCTGCTTCGAGATGCAGTGCCATCAGGTGTTCATCGGCATGGTCACCATGCAGTACCAGGCCCAGAATGACATCGTGCATCTCGTGGAGCGGCTGGAGCGCGCCTGCATACGCTTTGTGCACTTCAGCAAGGAGAACGAGCTGCGATCGCGCGTCTTCTCCGAGAAGATGGGCCTCGAGTCCGGCTGGAATTGCCACATCTCGCTGCTCAGCGAGCCAGAGCCGGAGCGCGAGAAGCCGACGGCCAGCAAGGCCAAGGAGACGGACAAGTCGTCGAAGAACGCGGGTAAACTAATAAATGAGAACAATACAACCACCACCAGCACCAGCACCACTACAAAACCCACCAGCACCATCACAGATACTGTCGCCATTCATCCATCCAGTGACCACGACATGCACATTCAGCCACCCGATGCTGATGCCACAGCTAAACCGACTACTGATCTTGTAGGTGATCCGCCGGACGGACCTAAGCTGAGCTACCTGCTCGAGCCACCGAACAACTTGGAGTCGTCGAAAACGCTGAGCTCCTCGGCGCCCGGCGCCATCTCCAATCCCGATGAATGCAATCCCCCAGCGGAAACTCCAGATGCAGCTGATGAGCCGGATGCGAGCAAAGAGCACGATGAGAACGTGGAGCTGACAGTCGACGAGGAGCCCGATCCGGAGCGGCACAAGCAGCGCCACTCACTCGACTCGGCCATGGACGAGAACTGCCGCTCGCTGAGCACCCTCACCGAGAGCACCGACCAGAGTGCGCCCATCAACTTCGATATGTCGAACCGAGCGAAGCTGCCGCGGGGCATAGAGAACATTCGCCCGCATCTGGAGCAGGTGGACAATGTGCCGTTGCAGGTGTCCCTCTTCACAGACTGCTCGGCGGAGGCTACATGTCAGATGTTGGACATCATGCAGTCCTACGGCGAGATTGTCGTCTGCCTGGGCAGCTCGGCGAGCAACGACAATGCGAACATCTTCCTGCAGGCGGACTGCAGCATTGCCGTGGAGCCGCTCTACCCGCAGGTGTGCCAGGACGTGGATGCCTACACGGAGGCCAATATACAGCACAACAAGCTGCACTGGCAGCGCCAGAGCAAAGACGCTAAAGACGATCCGTTCGTGAGCGAGCAGCTGCTGGAGTGTGGCAGCGGGGCACGCGCCATGCAGTCCCCGCCGCACACCGTCTCGCCCATCTACTTGAGCCGGCTGCTCAACTCGCTGCCCTGCTCGATAGCCATTTGTCGCGACGACCCGCTTTCGCTGGTGGCCATAATTGAGCTGTCACGCCGCTTCTCGCTGGGCCTCTGGAATTGCATACAGTTCTGGGCCTGCTGTGCCGGCTCCATATCGATACTGAATGTGCTCTGCGCGTGCCTCTCGCTGCCGCCGCTGCTCACCCCGCTGCTGGGCATCTACCTGATGTGCGTGCCGGTGCCCTTGATAGCCATCTCGCTGGCGCACATCGATCTCGATCCAAAGATCATGAATCGTGCCACTAGCAAGAAGCAAACCGAATACGACTCGCGTGCCTTCGCCTTCGTCATGTGGTGCTACGGCTGTAAATTTCTCGTACCCGTTGTTGCCGTGGTAAGTCGTTGGCTTTATTTTATCAATTGAAATGTATTAAAACTAATTGCTTGCAGCTCGTCGGCTACTGGATGTGCATGACGCAAACGTTGAGCAGTCGCGAGGAGGAGGACAGCTCCGACGAGGTGGAGGATTTTGAGCTTGAGGTGGAATTTTATCAGTGTCTCTATATAGCGCGCAGTTGTGCTTTGTTTGCCGTTCTACTGCATTTTGGTAAATATATTTTAGTCGAGATAGTTTCTAATAGGTTGAAAAAGAGCTTAGTTCTTGATAGGCATATGATATAAGAAGTATATACATTGTATGTGATAGATCAGATCAAATCTTAATTTATTTAAGAATTTTTTCACGTTCTTTGTGCCCTTGAATCAGTATCTACAAATATAATTTTATACTAATGTTCAGTTACAAACATTATCTATATAAAGCTTTGGCTATGGCTGTTGCTATTTTTGTGATAAGCTGGATTTTGTTTTATAATTATTTCTGTTTATCTAAATTAAATATTTCATTAACATAAAGATAAGCTCGCACGACCAGGCCATTAATATTTTTATAGATTAGATAAACATAGTCATAATATAATCAGTTATAGCCATTGTTATAGCATTGTTTTTATATATATGTACAAACTCTAATCAATTGTCTTTCCTCTCCCTACCTTAACAGTGCTCGTCTCTTTGTCATTTGTGCATCGTGATCATGCGCTCTGGCAGCGCAGTCCCTTGAGGAATCACATTTGGGCATTCACCTGCCTGGTGGTGCTGCTGCTGCACGGCTTCATCTGCGGGCTGCAAATGCTGTTGGATGAGACGCTGGAGGAGCTACTGCCGCAGCTGTGGATACCGCTGCTCGTGCTCTTTGGCAGCAGTCTGCTGAGTCTCATTGTCAGCGAGCTGGCCAAGCTGCAGGAGAACAAGTGAGTCGAACTATATATAGAATGACTAACTAAAATGTTAATCAATGCCTTTTACCTTGCAGAGTTAATGCGCGCTATCAGCGTCGAGCGCGTCTCGACTTTGGCACCAAGCTGGGCATGAATTCGCCATTTTAAACGTTACCAAAAGGACGCCAGCTTGGTACCGGATGTGCCAAGGATCTGTATATATATGCTTTATCCCATTTTATTTTATGCTCGACAAATGGATTATCATTTTATAATTTAAGTTCTATTGTGTTTCTGTGAATATTTGATAAATCTTTTATATTGTTTAACATTTGCAACATCTTCAACATATTCGCAAGAAGCAAAGAAAACACGGGTTTTTATGTTAGTTTTTAAAACGTTCGATTTTATTGTTCCTTGTTTCACTGACAAACACCTTTATGTACTAACATTTCAAAGACTTGCAATTATTATATGAAATATACAACAAACAAACAAACAAAAAACATTTCTGGTAAATAAAACAAGCAAAAGACAAACTTGTGTGCGTCTGCAAATAAGTAAAAGTTATGCTTAAGAAAAGAAAAGATCTGTAGAACTCGTTCTGTTTCCGTTCCCCCTTTTTTCTCTATATACTCTATATGTACTCTTTAATCCATGTTCTTCTTCGATCTGTGAATGAACTGAATCAACAATCGGATTGCACGCCTGACTGGGTGTTAATCGACTCTGGCACGCAATAGCTGGAACCATCTATTGACCCACATCCATGGACTCTGGTTGACATCTGCGCCTCGGCTTTATCTTAGTTGATATATCTTTTAATTTGGGTCTTAGAGATTCGATCTGAGGCCGCTTGGGCTTTGGTGTATTTCATTTTGAGGCAAGTGGTATTGGCAATTAGCATCTTCCTCTTGGATTCAGACAGCACACGACTTTTATTAGAGACAAATACGGGAAATATTCGGTTAATTTACGAGTGCTATAAAATATGTATTTATTTGCATAAAAATCATTTATATTAATTCATACATTTTTATCAAAGAAAATATAAATATAAATAATTAAAATAATTTTTGCTGCAGCAAAATAAGATTTCTTATTTATATATTTTTTTTTGCTACACAAATATATTTTTGAGTAAAAGAAACTTTTGTTAACTAATAAAATTTCTTTCTTATTTTTTGTTATCAAATAAATTTATTATTCTAGAAAATTTTATTTACATAAATAAATTTTTAGCAACAAAAAAAAATAAATAAATAAAATATATATATAAAAAAATATAAAATATGAAAAACAAATGTTATTCTGTTAAAAAAAATCAAAATCAAAATTAATATATATATTATATATGTTATATATATTTCGCATAGATCTTGCTAGAGTTAGAGCTATAGCTGGAAATTTTAATATATCATTTGCTCACATAAATAATATATGCTTATAGATGCTTCATATACCTAAAAAGATAAACAGTAATTTAAATTTTTTCGAAATTTTGTATATTTCTTTAAGTAAAGTTTTACTATAAAAAAATATCTATAATCTATAAATAGATGCTTCATATACCTAAAAAGATAAACAGTAATTTAAATTTTTTCGAAATTTTGTATATTTCTTTAAGTAAAGTTTTACTATAAAAAAATATCTATAATCTATAAATAGATGCTTCATATACCTAAAAAGATAAACAGTAATTTAAATTTTTTCGAAATTTTGTATATTTCTTTAAGTAAAGTTTTACTATAAAAAAATATCTATAATCTATAAATGCTATAAATCAGAATGAGCTCTTATAGCAACTACTTTTTGATTGTGTGCTAGGCATAAAATCATAATGAAATTGTTGTTCATAAATAGCTTTCTAATTGATTGCAAAATTGCAGACACACGCCGCAGCCTAGGCCTGAGTAACACTCTCCAGTTAAGTTAGGCGACGAGACTAAGTCTTACCATATTTTGGATACGCCGCTAAAGAACCTAACGGCAGATGCAGAGTCATATGTGGAGTAAGAATCAATTAGCACCCGGGCGTCGAAATGAAAGTGCTGTCCATGCAGCATGGACTATGATAACCACCAATTCATACATATATATATAAATGTATATACGTATCTTTGCCGTACATATATCGTGCATATAGAGCACTTCTAGTAGCACCTTAAGTGGGTCATGAAAAAACGAAATCAAATACCAGATCGCCGCAGAGACGTTAAATAAAACCGAATCGACGCAGCGCAGTTCAGTGGATTCGAGAATATCGCGCGGTGCATTGCACACGGTTAGCGGAGCTGCGAGCGGATATGACGAGTGCGTAAAATCCCGGAATATATATCAAAAAGGATTATACGATCGAAAATATAAACAAGTGTCCTGTGGAAATATCAAATCGAACTATATATAATCATATAATGCCAGGAGCCGGCGCAAAGTGTGCGCTGCTTTTGGTCACTGGCCTGCTGCTGGGCTCTGTCTTACTGCCCGCTCAGATCGAGGCCTACTCTCAGGTGCTAGTCAGTGGCAGTGGAGCCGCCACGGATCAGGGGCCGCGGATATTCAAAGCGCTAAACACGGATTTGATATATCCCAAAATGTGAGTTCAAGTATAGAGTGCTTAAGGACTAGGCATAAACCACGTCACTTTTCGCAGCTTTAATTCGAGTGAGGATGTGGTGTCCACGACGCCAGGATTGCCCCCGCCCATACCCTACAATCATCAGCCGGAACCAGCTGATGCTGCGGAGCAGCCTTCAGCTGTGTTTGTTACGCCTGTGAGCGTGAGCACAACGGAGTTGCCAGCACCATCCAGCGAGGAGCCGGCACAGCCTTTGATTGAGGCAGCCTCGACTGGGCGTGCCGTGGACTATCGTCCTGCGTATCCTTTCGGGCAGCTGCTAACGCCGCTGACCAAGTCAGCGCGGCCTCAGCAGTTCAGTGCCAAGCCGCGTCCCTCACAGAATCGCTACTATTCGATGGGCGGTCGGCCAAAGCCGTCCAACGGTGGCTACAAACGTGGTGCGTATCGTGTGGCAGCTCCATAATCCCGCTCGGATTTTAATCCACTTTCCATTCGCAGGTCAAATCGATCGCTTTGCGCCCGGCCAGGCCGTTGCCTCGAACATATTTAAGGACCACGAGCATCACCACCATAATCATCAGCCGGGCAAGCTGGCAGCTGGCTCGAATCTGGTGCCCTCGTATGTGTCCAGCAAGGATACGTACTCCTTTCCGCCACTGAACAACAAATATCCCTCGCCCTCGGATGACCCGAAGGCGGCGCAGCCGTCGGACGCAGTCACCAGCTACTTGCCTCCAGCATCGGGCAACGATTTGAGCAATGCAGGCTATGTGTATCCTGGACCTGTAATCGGCTCCTCTGGCTACTCCTATCCCAAGCCTAGCAGTGGGGACAAGACGCCCGCTGCTAGCACTCCGAGTGCTTCGGCAGCTGCCATGCCGGACGACGATCCTGGGAATGATGATGTGATTGGCGTGCTACCTGCCAGTGCGCAGGACATGGCACCGCCTGCCAACAACCAAGCGGGTAAGGATGCGGGCGCTGATGCAGCTCCCGCAGATGACGGCGGCTCCGATAGCGATGGAGATACCGGCGGCGGTGGCGGCGATGCTGGAGGCGGCGATGATTCAGCTCTGCCCGCTTTGCAAACAGGCGCTCGGCCCAGCGACGACAATAAGTATGATCCCAATATGGAATATGCCACTCCACCGCCCGGCTGGCTAGAGGCGCATCCGGAATCGGCGGCACAAAAGCCAGCAGACCATGACCATGACCATGACCATGACCATGATCACGAACACATTCCTGAACACTATCCCGATCACGATCATGGCCACGATTATGTGGAGCATGCTCCTCCTCCTCACTTTCATGATCATCATCACGATCATTATCCTGATGTTTATCCCTCGTATCCGGATGTTTCGTATCCAGAGCTTATTTACGATCATCATCCCCACCATCATCATCATGTGGAGCCACCACCACCTCCGCCGCCTCCTCCACCACCGCCACCACCACCAACTGAACCGCCACCACCTCCACCACCGCCGCCAGAGCCACGTGTCAAGAAATACAGTTATTTCTATATTGGTCGCAAACTGTGGTACATTCCACTGTACTTCACCGTGTGGTTCAGTTTCTACATTCTGTGGCTGATCATCAAGTCCATTGGCCGCCACAAGGTCAACTTGCCAAATCACTACGTCACGCGGCGTAGTTTGCCCGATTACACACAACAGAGTCGAGATGAGTACATTAACGAGATGACGGTTAAGGTGCTGGAGCAGATAGATAATTTTAAGCAGAAGTATTTGAACTGATAAGGACGCTACAAACTAGTTACGGCTAATAAAACACGTATTTTTCTAAGTTTGTTTTGAATTTTCTGCTTTTGGCGCGCAGCTAAGTTGGCAGCGCCTTAAGTACGTAGGGCAACAATAACTTATCGATAATAATTTCGATTACTAATTTGCAACGCATGTGGTCACACTTATTTAGGCACATTCGCTTGGGATTTGTTTACGTTCAGTTTTCTTTGCAAATAATATAAATTAAAACAATTAGCCAAGATGTCGTACATGCTACCGCATTTACACAACGGCTGGCAAGTGGACCAGGCCATACTCTCAGAGGAAGATCGCGTTGTGGTATGTAAAGCAACTTTCGCAGCCTAGTCTGACTCGGCGAAGTCTCAAATTGAGCCGATTAACACCTTGAAACTATTTAGGTTATTCGTTTTGGCCACGATTGGGACCCGGCGTGCATGAAGATGGACGAGGTGATGTACAGCATCGCCGAGAAGGTGAAGAACTTCGCCGTCATCTATTTGGTGGACATAACAGAGGTGCCCGACTTCAACAAAATGTACGAATTGTACGATCCCTGCACCGTCATGTTCTTCTTCCGCAATAAACACATTATGATTGATTTGGGCACCGGCAACAACAATAAGATCAACTGGCCTCTGGAGGACAAACAGGAAATGATCGACATTGTGGAGACGGTGTATCGCGGAGCGCGCAAAGGACGCGGTCTGGTGGTGTCGCCCAAGGACTACTCCACCAAATATAGATACTAAAAGCTGCTCAATTTAATTATAATGGATAAGTTTACGCTATGAAATGAAACAACTGTGTCTTTGGCAACTTTTTGTGTATATTTTTCTTCTTGGTTTATTTCTTTTTTTTCGGTTTTTTTTCAATTTTTGTTTTTTGTCACATTTCTCAATAATATCGCTAACATTTACATCAATTTTTGTTTTGTATTTATAACATTTAACTAAGTTTTCTTTTAATAGCTCTTTGGCTGCATAACTGTATTTAATAGTATAATTTTCGATTGCTTTTCTCATGCTTCAAGTCATCTTTTATTATTATTTGTAATTTTTACCAATTCTAATTGAAATGTAGCTATAGGTACTCGATCCATTGGAAATCAGAAGTTTGGAATACTTATAAGAAACTCGTATTAGTACAAAAGTATAAAAGCAAAGAAAGCCGTTTCAGAGATATACATAGAAAAGTGAAAATAAAGCTTGTAAATTGTAAATTTTAAATTTCTAGAGTTTTTCTTTATCTTCGAATATGCTGAACCATTTCCAATACATTTGCTGGCTTTACCCATTTATTATTGTTCGTTTAATACAACAGCTCGGTTTTTGTTTTCTTTTTTTTATATTCTCTTTGGATCTTATTTCGTAATAAGCTTAGGTTTAACAATTGGTTCTGCTACTCTTTATTTATATATATATTTTTTTTTACTTACTCAACTTAGTTTTGCTTTTTTTCCTTACATTTTCTTTTAGCTATATATTAATATATATATAGTTTAATTTGCTTATGTGAAACAAATTTAACGCTACAATTACTTTTTTTCAATATTCATTGACTTGTTTTTTTTTTTTTTTTATTAATTTTTGTTAATGTTTTCAGCATATAACCAACAATTAAATATATTTTTTTTTATGTAATTTTGTTGATTTTCGTTTATTTTTTGTTTTTGATATATTTCCATTTCCTAGGCGCCTGCTTGAGTTCGTATAAAATACTTATTAGTATTCAAAAATATTTGCTTTAAATAGGGCTTGATTTACACACTTATGCAATAGGATATAGGTACAAATTAGGCTCAGGCATGTGAGAAAGTCTCTAAATAGGTTCATTTTTCGTTTCGTTGAATACCTCCACCCAAATGCAGCTCTAGTTTAAATCTCATTATATATATGGATTTCTTTATATATACTCTCTTTATAATTAGTTCTGTATTTTGATTTAAATTTTTTGTGTTTCTCCGTTTGCTTTGAAAAATACAAATTATTTTGCTATAACTTGTTCTCACTTGTGGAGCAAATGCATTTTCATAGAAAAATAGAGATGCGTAGGTGGGATGAGTTAGGAAATTGTTCATACTATTCAAATATATATATATATATATATATATAGATACATATATATATGTGTGTGTGTCTATATATGTATGTTTAATTAACGCTATCTTTATTGACAACAACTAGTTTTTGGTTTTTCTCTTTTTTTCCTTTTTAATTATCTTAAATTTGTTTTCGAATCCGTCTCCAGAAAAAGTTTGGGGAAATGCTAGGAAAGAGTCGGAGAGTTGTAGAAAAAACTAAACACATTTTGAAGAGTAGGCAACAGCTATAGTTCGACTAACGCTTATCGAGGTCTTTAAGTTCTCATCTATATGTACTCTCTCTATATATATATTTAGTATGTATATATATTGTTTAGGCTTGTTTCTGTCAGTGTACATCAGTTTGTTGTTTTCAAAGTTTGCAAAGTTCATCTCTGTGCACAATCTATACAAAATTCTAATTTACAATACTTTAAGTATTATTATTATTATTATGATTCTTTTGTAATTGTTTTTGTTTTTGTTTTTTTTTTGCTGGCTGCTGTTTAAGACACTAGTAGAAGAATGTTTCCGGAAAGTGAGGGAGACTGGCTGCTGGCAAACTACGAGTACTATATAGAAATATATATATAGGTATATAAACATTTGCTATATATATATGTATATATATATTTGGATTTGTTTATAGATAGCGTGAAAAATAAATCCGAGTATCACTACTTAACTTTTAGAGTTCTATTAACAATAATAGACAACAGTCTCTAAGTACGAATACGTTGTTGTTCTTTTGCTTTTACACTTTTTTGCATTTTCTAATTTTGAATTTCAATTTCTATTACGTTTTTTCTCTATGCAAACAAAATACGTTACGTAGTCCACTTGGCTAGTGCATTGAGGGGGTGGCAACCCTGCTGGCTAGCGAGTTGACTACCCTAAAAGTCAGTTGTTAAGCTCTTGTTTGGAACTGCCACAAACTGGGCTAGAATAGCGTCTCCTTCGACCATTTTCTCGCCGTGCCGGGCAGGCTGGGGTCACGTTCCTCCACACTGAGTCCCTCGTCCTGCTCCTGGCCCTGCTCATCATCATCGTCGTCGTCATCTTCGTCCTCGTCCGTTGGCAGCCTGATGAGTGGCAGCTCTAGCATGACAGCTGGCGTTGCTGTCGTCTCGCTGCTGTGCTGATTCAAGTTGTGGGCACTTTTGCTGGCGCCGCCGCCGCGCAGGATGAGCTCCTTTAGGGAGGCGGGCATGCAGATGGTCTGCGGCCTGGTGGCTATCACTGAGTCCGATATGGAGGAGGCGCACGGATCGTGGCCCAGTCTACTGTTGGATGGCAGTTGTGCTAGATGCTGTGGAACTGTTGCTGCTCCCGCTGCCTGCGCCAGCGCCAGCGCTTGAGCCTGAGCCTGGCCAGCGGCAGCATTCGTGGAACACACATAATTATTGTCCATCTGTGGACTTGGACTGGAGTGACCCACACTGATGACTGTGTTGAGGCTGCTGTATTGGGTCTGAGTAGCCGATTCACCACCACCACCGACACCACTCAAGGGACTCGCGCCCGCCGTGCCAGCCCCCACGTCCAGCATGCCCAGCTCTGTGTTTAGCGTGGAGCAAGTGTCCTCCTCGGTTGTTGTGGTGGTTGTCGTTGTTGTTGTCGTTGTCGTCTGCGGATCGCTGTGCTGCTGCAGCAGTTGCGCCCGTCGCTGCGGTGGACTGCAGATGACGGATCCGAAATGGGTTTCCAGTGGCGGCGGCACGGGCTGCACGCCCAGAGCACCACGATGATCGCTGTAGGAAGCGCCGATGGTGCGATGGCGCTGCAGCTGCGGACGCCTTGGCCGCGCACCACCCACCATGGGCACTCCGCTCAGACTTAGCCGCTTGATGGGCAGCACCACGGCTGGCTGGGAAAGGTTGTGGTTGAGTGGTTGAGCCGCCTGCGCAGCGGCCAGCGCCAGATTCTGCTCCTCGCTGTCGCTACTCAGCTGCTGCATGTCGTCGTCGGTGTCGGCGGCACTCTCCTCCAGCCCGAACACGGAGTCCTCGTCGAGTGAGCGCAGCTCCGAGTCCGGGCATTCCAGCGAGGAGATCTTAAAGGAACTTAACGAAGCGAGCGGCGCCCGCTTGCCCTCAGTCACCTGCGCGTTCTGCAGCACCTTGGCCGAGATGGTGCCCAGGCTGGCGCTGACACTGCCGGTGCCATTCAAGCGATCCAAGCTGACAGGAGTGCTGTCCACGCTGATGCTGCTGGAGGTGCCCGTGGCCGTGCCCGTGGCCGTGGCCGGCACAGCGGCATTCGCCGTGTAGGGGTAGCTGTTGTTGTTGCTCTCCACATTCCGCTGCAGCTCGACCAGCGTCAGCTTGCGGCGCACGCCCAGACGCAGCTCCTCCGACGGCGAGTCGCAGAAGTGAAAGGCCTGCTGGTGGTGGCTGGTGGGCGGGGCCGATTGCAGTGGCTTGGCCAAAGGCAGGCCCAAGTCGACGGCCTCCGTGAGTGCGCTTTGATTGTACGGATACACGTCCACCGTGTCCGCGCTGATCGAGTGTATCTGCTGCTTGCGTCCGGCCTGTGCGCTCTCCGGGTCATACGAGACGATGCTGTGCTTGCGCTTGATGCTGGGCGCGCCCAATCCAATGGCCGAACTCTTCACCGAGGGCTCATGTATGCTGCGCTCCGATGGACAGGGCGAGGCCTTCGGCGTCGGCTGTATCACCTGTATGTCCGGATAGTAGTAATCCCAGTTCTCTATGCTCGATGTGCGCGATGCCGTCGACAACTTGCGCTGCAGCGTCGGAGGCAGATTGCTCATGCCCAGCGTGTAGGCGGAAGTGCGTCGCTCCAGGTAGGAGCTGTCCGTGCTGCAGCAGGTCATCGCGCTGCTGCGACGCGAGTCGTGGCCCTGTAAGGAGGCAGAGTTAGGGTTTAGGGATGAAGCACTTGGCCCGTCTGCCACTCACCGCCATCGGCACGGACAGAAACCCCTGTTTGCTGCGTGTGGAATCCGTGCGATTGTGCAGCTGCTCCTGCTCGTCCTGCGCACCGCGCTGCATGTACTCCTCGTTCTCCAGTTCGTCCTCCGTTTCTATAAAGTAATCGTCAGTGCCGAAGCTGCCGCCCATGGGGTAGTTGCTGAAGATGCGTGAGGACTCTGAGCCACTTTTCCGCCTGCCGTGCGGACCTGGAGGCGCACCGCCACCGGCCGACATGGCCGAGTAGGAGAAACGACGTGGTGGCTCCAACAAATAACTATAGCCCACAGGTCCGGGCACGCCAACGCCACCTGCAAGAGCATAAATTATACAATTAGCTAGAGATCGGGAAGGGTTAATCCGTAATCTGTTGACTTGCCTACGGATGCGCAGCGATAGCCGCGATTGAGCAGCGGCGGAGCGCTTACGTTGCCCAGGGAGAGCATGCGCTGGCGCCGATAGACCAGTGCGTCGTACTCATCCGGATAGATGGACATGCCCGTGGCCACGATGGCCTCCTGTAGTTCACGCTCCTCCTCCTCCTGCATGCAGACGGCGGCCACCGCCGCCATTTTGGGATCCTTGAGCACCTTGAGTGTTTCGTTGCTGCTGCTGCGACTCTTCCACACGATGAGGAACACCATCAGGCCAAAGAAGCCGCCCAGCGTGGCGGCGATGCGTACGCCTGTCATCACGTCGTACGTGGCAAAGAATTCCGCTCGGATGCGCGCACGTTCGGCTGCGTTTTCCGCATCGGTCAGATTGCGCTCGCCAGGCGGCAGCAGTGGCATGTAGGGCGTGGCCGTGACGGAAGCGGGTGCGTGTGCATAAACAGGTGCGGGCGTGGTGGCAGCGGCGGCAGTGTTGCTGTTGTAACTGGGGTACGCCGGCGGTGCCGGTGATGCAGACGACGGCTCGTGGAGAATGCTATTGGCATCGGGATCAACGAGGGCGGCCAGTTGGGGGTTTTTCGGATTAGACGCACGGGCGATGCGCTGCAGTTGATGTGCTTGAGCCGAGCCTCGAGCATGACGAGCTGTTGTCCGAGTTGTTGTTGCTGGAGGAGTTGTTGTTGCTGTGCTAGCTGTTGTTGCTGATGCTGTTGATGGCGTTGCTGCAGACGACGGAGCACGTCGTGAAAGTTTGGCCATCTCTATTGAAACATTGTCTGGAAGGATAACAGGTGAAATTCAAGAGATTTAACATTTCAATTCAAATTGCTTCTATAAACTAAAGATGGGCGCCTCCAGAGGACTATTGTGAACTTATGCTTAAAGAGTTGCCAGAAAGGCTTAAGTGATAATTATTTATCGATAACAAACGAGCAGCATTCAAATTTAAATTTGAATTTTAAGTGCTTTCCAAACGATATTACTTTAATATTGATACAATCTAAGCGGCTACAGCTGATTGCTCATATTTAAATAGTCTAATTGCTCAAATTTAAAATTTTCCCATTCCCTGAAAAGTATGCTACGCTTTCAAGCGCTTCAAATAAATAAATTGTGAGGATGCTTTGCAACATTTTCAAGCCAGTCACGGCTGATGGCTGATGGCTTCAGTCGCCTCCCACTGCAATTAAAATGGCCCAAAAGCCCATCCACATTTCTTGGCGCATTCTTCGCGAGCTTGGGCAAAGTTTTTAATTGTTTTTTAGCGCTTTCATTTCACATTTCTTCTCAGCACTTTTCACACGCTATGCAGAAATTCCCTTCGGCAAATAACTTGGTAAATATTTCAACGTTCTGTTGAAATGAGTAAATTAAAGTTACATTTATAAATTGAGGGTAGAGTGTGAGAGTGTGGGGTGTATGGGTGTGCGTGTGGCTCCATTACATCCTTGGATTTTCAACAAGTTGCACGCTCAATAATTCAGAAGGACGAATCGCCTGTTGCCTGTTGTTTGTCCTGCGCTGCCCGCTGGCTCATTGTCATTGGCAGGCTGGCAGGCGGGCAGGCTGGCAGGCTGGCTCACCCCGTACACCCTGTGCACCAACACCCTGTCCAGTTGCCGCCCATCTAATTGTTCGTTTTTGTATTGACAGCCGCGCAGTTGTGGAGCTGCGCTCTGCTGAATTTTCTATCTGAGTTCTCGTTTTTTCCTTTCTCTTCCTTCACTTTTTTCTTTGTTGTTTGTTTTATGTAGTTATTCCATTTTGTGTGTGTCTGCGTGTGGCGCATACATCTCTTCTTTTATATTTATCCTGTCCAAGGACGCGCTGGCCATCACTCGCTTCCAAATGTATTATTGTAAAAGTTTTGGTCTAATGTGCCGCTCCTTTACCTTGGCTCAGTATTCTTCGTTTCGCTTTGTGTGCGCGTGTGGGTGAACTCTCTCTCTCTCTCTCTCTCTCTTTTTCTTTCTTTCGCTTTTTTTTTGCAGCTTGTTTCCATTTTGCTCCTTTCCAATTTTTTAGATTGCTTGGGCAGACAAAAAAAGTTTTAATGGCCATTATGCATTGGCCATAATTCGTGTTCCTTTTGCGCCGTGCAGCATAATGAGGCGCAAATGTGAAGTGAAATTGCAGTCTAAGCACTTTCAAGTGATTTTTAATGACTTTTCACTTTCAGCTTTTTTGTTCTCTTTCATTTTGCCGACTGTTTGGCGGGCTTTTAATGTCTGTTTAGCTTAAGCCAAATGCCAACAATTTGTAAAGTCAGCCATTTGGCAGTCCAATCAAATAAATTGTTTGTGAACTTTGAAAAGTTGGAAAAAATAATCAAATTGATCTAACATTTTTATGGCTTAATTAACTAAGTTTACAAATTACAATCAAAATATTCTTAATTGGCATATTTTAAATGTCTATCGAGTTAGTGATTTAGTTTTCATTATAAATTTATCGATAATTTTTAATTCCCTAAATTTAAAGTCCCTGCTGACCAAAAGTACCAAATGCACTCATATTGGCATAGGCAATTCTGCTTGATTTTAGCATAGTGTTATCGATAGTTATCTTAAATTCCCAAATTCAAACTTAAAATCCCAGCTCACATTAGAAAAATTACTTTTATTGCCATTCACAGTACTATCTATCGATTTATTTATGCAGCTTTAACGATATCAATATTTCAAACTTCTTATACGTTAAGTACACTCCATGCTCATGTAACTGTATCAATTGCTTTCCACACAGATAGCAAAAGTTCGCAAGCAATTTACACCTTTTCCCAACCGTTTTCTACTTCTGTGCATTGAGTATTTGGTTTCTTTGCAAAAGTTGAAGCTGCCATTCAACAATGTCTTGATTGCTGCACAAGCACGTATACATCTAAATAGAAATATATATATATATATATATATATATTTTCGCCACAGAAACAAAGAGCTGACGGATTAGATCCGAGATCCTTGGGGATTTAGGATACCAAAACTTATAATTGCGAAGGAAGGTAGAACAGCAAACAGAGTTAGGCAGGCAGAGGCAATAGATAGAATAACATTAACATTAACGATGTCGGCGCATTGAGAGTGTATATCAACACCATATCGATGTCAAGGCGATGTGGGCTGGCAAAATGAGCGGAAAATGGTTAGCCTGGCTAACCGCAGCAAAGCAACATGTTGTTGTTGTTGCTGGATGATGAATGATTGCGGTTAGACAGCGGGGCAAATTCGTTGGGCAAAGGCATAGGGAACGGGAGCGGCTGCTGACAGGCGGCCGCAACTTGACTTGGCCCATGCTGCGTATGCGTAATGTGTGCGTATTGTGTATGTGGGTGTGAGTGTGTGGAAGAGGACTTCAGCGGAACAATAATTCATCAATGTTAGCGTCATGTAGCTGCTGTCCTGTGTGCGTTTGTATGTGTTTCCTCTTTTTTTTTTGCCACGGGCCATTTTTGCCTTTTAGCACAGGCCAAAAATGAAATTGACGGCAAATCAATTGAAATTACACATATACCAGATACATATGCATGCATATTATATATTTATATGTATATACGTGTATGTGTGTGTCTGTAACAATGTTTGTATTGTTATTGTGCGTATTTGCCACAACTTATTGAGCTGTGCTTTGAGTTTTGCACTTTCCACAAAGAAATCATTCATGTGTAGTGAGGCGCAAGCATGAAAAAAAAACGATGTGTAAACACAGTTGGGGATATCTTAATAAGACAACTTGAAAAAATTTTAAAATTGAATACAAATTATAGAACTAAATATAAAATGCGTATAAAAGTTAATTAAATAACGAAGAGGGTAAAGTTTTAAAGTTTGTAAAAAAGAAAATCTGTATAAATCCAATTATTTTGGATACAAGAAAAGTTTTTATAGAAACCAAACTTATATTTTGAATGCTCTAAGATGTCAAGAATGCATCTAAAAATATTAATACGTAATAATAAACATTTGGAGTAAATTTAATGTAACAATAATTTAATTTTCGCATATATATCTTTTTTTATTAATTAATTTCTTTAATTTTTTTTTATTTCTTTTATTTTCGTATTTTTTTTTTTAATTTTTAAATTTATTTTTATTTGTTTATTTTAATTTTGTATACTTAAATCAGATATTTTAAATGCATTAAAATAAGTAAAAATTTAATTTTTATTTAATAAATCAGATTTGAAGTCAGCTCAAGGCTAAAGATTAAATGTTCCTAACCATCTGCCCTGCACTGTCAGCTCAAGGAATATCTTTTACTTATCCTATAAGCTGCTTTTACAAGCATTAGGCAAATGAAAATGGAAATTAAAATGAAAAAGGAAAATGTATGAGTATGTATATATGTACATACGTGCATACGCTTTGTGCATAATTTTTGGTTATTATTTGATTTTTAATTAATTAAATCGTTCGCCTCAGCTGGTCGTACGCAGTTGCTTAAGATAGAACAGAGTTCGGGCTCTTTAAAGAGCTTGGCTAAAACGGATGCGCTGGCCTGTGGCTTATTAGCGTGGCTCTTGTCTATGCTGCGTTTTTGGAATGTGGCGCCATTTTCTGTCAAATTATGCGGCACGCCCACTTGCCACACTTAACCGCCTATCCACCAGCAACAACAACAACAATAAGCAGCGTGGGCCATTTAACAAACATTTCGTTAATCTGGTACACTTGGCAGGCGCACGGCCATGAGGCGGCCATCTCTGTCTCTGTCTCTGTCGCTGGCTTTGGCAGCGCAACTATGGCTCCTGTTCCTGTGCCCGCGTCCTTGCCAGCGCGAACATCCTTGCCCACGTTGTGCTCGTTGTTACTGTTTATTGTTGTGCTTTTATTGTTATGGCCATGTTTTTTGTTGTTTCATTTGGCGGCATTGTTAGCCGTGCCCGCTTTTTGCCAGCCTTTCCCCTTCTCCGGCTCATGAGCCGCGAGAAAACGATTCTGCTTGTCCGTGTGTATGTATGTGTGTGTGCGTGTGCCTCTGTACATTTGTGTTTATATACTCTACACAAATTGAAAATGAGCCCAAAAGGTGTACTGCTTTTAATGTACATAAGGAAGGAGACAAAATCCATGTAGACTATACGAGATCCTACTGATGATCTGAGTATATATATTTGTATAAACGTAGTATCAAAATAAAGTGAAGACTGAGCAGTAAGAATGTGGCTTCTTATGTATGTATGTACAATGAACTTCTACTTCTCCTAATATAATTTGTGAGTATATTATCTAAAAGTCGATAAATATCGATATCTTTACTTAAGTTAATGAGCACAATTGGCTCATATTATGAGACGAATAACCAACAGTCGAGAGGGCATTCTTTTATTGCATAACTTAATCATTAATAGTCTTCGCTTTATGTTCATATTTTTCATACTGAACAATACATATCGATATCAGTTATCGATTCTGCATGCTGGATTGTTTTCATTAAATTTACTGTGAGTTTCTCTAATAGCAAAAAATATTCGAAAATATTTAATTTCATTTAAGTTTTCTCCATCTTTCAGCTGCTTCCCTTAAATAGGGTATCTTCTAGTCGACAACTTTCACCTGCTCCAATTTGTTTTTTGCTTTGTCTTAAATGCTAAGCGTTTTACGTTTATGAGCACGAGTCAGACAGAGGCAGGCATTAGAACTGGTTCCACTCTCTCCTACTCTCTCTCCCTTGCCCCCTCTGGCATCATTTATTTCATATGAAATGTTGTTGATAAAAATAAGCTGAAATTTCATTTAAATTGCGTTCGTGTCGTCCTGTTTTTACTGCTGCACTGCTCTCGCTGTTCATTGACGCACAAATTATGCGCTTAAAGTCCAAGTTTTGGCCATTTGTGAAATTCGATTTTGGCTCGCTAAATGTGTCACGTCCTCGACTTTCGACTACATTTAATATTTCCTCAAATATTAAACAGTAAAACGTGCTCAGCCTGGCCAATGATGATGACACAGGATACACGACAGCCAGTCAGTCTGCTAAGCCACAAGAAATGACTTTCGGCAGCAGCAGAAGACAACCCGAGCAGCCGCCTGTGCCCCTGCCCCCGCCCTCGCTTAGCAAGTCAAGTGGCAAATGGCTTTACTTTTGCTCACATTACACATTCGCATATTTTCAGTTTCCTCGTTTTCGGCTAGTTCATTATTCATTGTCAACTTCTATATGGATTTATTGCTTAATCACTTGGAAGGACACAGATAAAATTTCGGCACGAATCGAATGTCTGTCTTGCTGCTCTCCATAAATCATATATTATATATATATATAAGTATATATTTGTATATATATGTTTGCTCACAAAAGTCTGAACAACAATTGATGAATTATCTGTGCAGCAATTGGGCTGGACGTAAATATATTTGTGATTTATATTAAATATTTACCTTAGGCTGTGAGAGCGTTTAGAGTTTCATTGATTGGGTTTTCTCGGAATAGATTTTTTTCTTTTTTTCTTTATTAATTTCTATAATTCTTGTGAAATATTCATGACAGCAGTTATCATTATTTATTTACTGAATTATGGTTTCTATTGAGTTTTTTTTGACTTTGGCATGAACACTTGTCAAATTGGGCTGCTGGAAATAATTTTTATATGTTTTTATATATTTTTTTTTACAAATTTTTAAATATTATTAATTTTTTTTATATATTTTATAAATTAGTTAGATATTTTTATACATTATTTTTTTTTTTTATATATAATTCTATCTATGATTTATATATTAGTATACATTTTTATATGTTTTATATAATTTTATATATTTTGTACATATTCTTACACATTTTTATATATTTTTTTTTAATTTTATATATTATTCAATTTTTGTTATATATATTTTTCTATCCTTCATCTTTAGGAAATGCATTTCCCTCTCCTTCACTTCTTCACTTCCTTAAACATATTCAAGCAAAGTCTTAACTTTGTATATTTTAATTGCAAATATTTGCTTTATCTATTCGCAAATTTGGCTTCAAATTATTTTTGTTGACTTTGCTTAGCTTGTTGAATGTTTACCAAGCCAAGAGCAGCAAGAAAAGTTGAATTTCAATTACCAAGAGAAATTAGAGATTACTTTGCTACAAATTATGTGTGTGTGCATAGAGAAAGTAAATAAATTATAAAATTCTGCATATTAATATAAAATTAAAGCTAAGTTCATCTACCATTTGCCACACATCAGGAATCCACCTAATTAATGGTATATAAATAAGTCTGGCAAATATACTATTAACCACAAATGTCTGGCAGGCTTAGTGCAGCAGTGGAGGTGGGCTGAGGGCGAAGAAAAAGTCAAATTAAGAAGTAATTTAAAACAATTTTTATGTGGCAGCCAGACAAATTGTGTGGGCCGGCGGCTGGACAAAAATGCCACCCGAATTGGATTCAATAAGGACAATAATGTCACTCAAGTGCTGCGGGCCTGTCCTGTTGCTGCTGTCCGCTGTCCTCTGTCTTCTGTCTGTGTGCGCTGCCAGTCATGCCAGCCATGCTAGACAAAAGGCGTCTAGACAAATTTATAACGACTTTGTTGTTGCTGCGGCTGTGGTAGTGGCAGTGGCAGTGGCAGTGGCAGCGGCAGCGGCTGTTGTTGTGGCCAGCAGCAAGCATTCCAGGCATTCTCCCTTTTATCCTTCATTTTTTTTGTACTTTTTATTTTGGCCATTTTGACATCAAATTGACAAATGTGGGTAATTTTATAAAATGTGTGACAGAGTGTGTGCGTGTGCGGGAGTCAAGTGTTAATTAAATGTTATGCCAGCGTCAGTTAATTTGCGCACTAAAAAGAAGGCAGCATCAGCCATATGGCGTATACGTAATATACTTGCAGCAGTTGGAACAGCTAACTTCTATATAGAACGAGTGTGTGAGTGTGTGCGTGTGTGGCAGCTGCCTGGCGACACTTGACTTTTGTTTTTATATCCTTAACAGCGGCGTTAAAGTGCCAAGCAAAGATGTACAATATTGTATAATAAAAGCGCCACAAAGTATGCAATGCTTTTCCCCTCTCTCTCTTTCTCTCTCTCTCTCTCTACTGCAATGCACACACCCACAGGCTGGCAGGCAGGAAATAAACGTCGCTTGAGTTAACAATTACTGACACCATTAAAGTTTTGTGCCCACACACACACACACGCCTCACGCCCCCTGCAAACACCTACACACGACACGCCCAGCAGCGCCTTTTGTCTAGAGGCTGTCATTATAGTTTTTCTGTTTCTTCTGCTGCTACTGCTGCTGCTTCTCCAGCTACACACAGCTGCTATCGTTGTCATTGTTGCTGCTGCTAGTATTACTGCTACTGTTGCTGCTGCTTCTGCTGCTGCCTCTGACATCTCGCCTTTGTCATGGCGTGTGTGCGGGTGACATGTGCCTGGCACAGATTGCACATTGTCCGCATGCTTGCCACATATTTTATGTGGCTTTTCTCTCGTTTGTTTTTCTCTGCACCCACCACTCAAGGCCCCAGCTAAAGAGTGTCTTGAATTTAGAATTAAAAGTTAGACGCATATTAAGAGAAAGGGAGTTGGAGTTTTATTGCGAGCTTGTGTGGCTCCTTCTCTCTCTCTCTCTGTCTCTCTCTCTCTCTCTCTGTTTGTTTTAGAAATTAAAAAGATTTTAGTCAAGATTTTCGGCAGTCTCTTGAGCAAATGCTTTTATAAAGTAAAATAAAAATTTTAATTTTAATAAATCCGTAGAATAGAATAATCTTGAAGTTTTTCTACTCTCAACAAAAATGTTTGCGGGTCGATAAAGTCTTAAAGAAAGAGGATTAAGAAATATACTCTAAATTAAATTAAATTTTTTACTCTAAATCTATATATACTCTCAAAATTCATGACCATCTTCAGCTAAATTTTTCAGTTATAACTATTTTCTTAAATATTTTTCTAATATTTCATTATTATATATTTTATATTATAAAATTCTGCTATAATTCATAACAAACTCGCGCACATCCAAGTAAGTAATAGGGCACTTCACTGTCCAGCCATTAGGGCCAGTTATGATTTGCTGCAGCGAAACGGACCTTGTTAAGTGTTTATGGTGACAACTTATGAGCATTTCATGCAAACGACTCTTGAAACTTTTGTTGTTGTTGTTCTTGTTGTCGTCGCCATCCAAATTGAGCAAATTGCTGTCGGAAATGCGCTTTGATTCAATAGCCACTGGCGAGCACTCAGCGGCGACCTCGGCCCCGTCTGCCGGGGCAATAACTTTCTTCAACTTTCAGCAGGCCAAGTAATTTAAAAGTCCATTCGGCCGGACGCGTGGACGCAGAGCCAGCCTGCTTCAAATGTGTATTTATCATAATGCCAACGGGCTGTCGACTGAGTGAGTGAAATAGAGAGAGAGAGAGAGCGAGAGAAAGAGAGGTAGGAAGAGTGGGTGTGCAGCTACTGCAACTAGCAGCTGATGCTGATGCTGCTGCTGCTGCCATTAACCTATTAAAGCCCCCCTCAGCGCGAACCGGAGCACGTAGACGTAACCGGGTCGCCGCCGCAAACGTCGAGCACACAGCACGTAGCCACTTCCGTTTGCCATAGTTGCAGCCGGACAAGGATCAGAAGGAGCTGAAGCGGCAAGAGCAGCAGCTGTAATAGGAAGCCAGCCCAGGCAAGCCAGGTTGGGCAGTTAAGTATGGTCGAGCGCAGGTAGCTGCTCCTCCATTGCCATTAAATCAGAGTTAACAACTGCTGTTTTCCTGCTCCCTCCTGCACTCTCTCTCTCTCTGTTTGTCTTGGCTGCAGCTGCAGCAGTCGCAAGATTAAAATTGCAGCAACAGCTTTCACTTTGCGAACAGTTTGCTGCGCGAGCGACTCGCCAAAAACAATTATTTGCATAAATACGTACACTGAGTGAGCATACTTAATATTTATTCTAAAGCCAACGGCAGGGCCCGCACACAGACTCGTGCACAGATTAAACATAACACAGCAAGAGAGAGAGAGAGAGATAGGACAGAGAGAGAGAGAGAGAGAGAGAGAGAGAGAGAGAGAGAGAGAGACAGAGAGAGAGAGAGAGAGAGAGAGACAGAGCAGGAAGAAGCAAATGCTTGGCGGAATAAATTGCAGTTGCAAAATGTCAGCAGGCGCCATCTAGCGTCCATTGGCATCAAATACAGCAGCAAAACAAAATAAAACAAAGGCAGGAAACAGTCAGACGAATTTGATGGCTATAAAAAGTATATTTAAAAACTGAAATATATTTTTAAAAATATTTGTAGATTATAAATAAATTATACAAAAACTTAAATATACTTTTATTTTATTTATTTTTCTATTTTATATATTTTTTTTATTTCCTTCAACAAACACTTTAGCTCTGACTCACTGTGCGCTGTCAACGCTTCCTCTGCCACCTGTTGTTGTCTCTCTGTCGTCTGCTGTCAGTCACTGCTGCTGCTGCAGTTGCTCCACGCTATTTCCGTCGACCCTAACGTCACATCGACTCTCTCGTCTCCCCGCACATTTTCATTTTGTTTCGCAATTTGATTTTATTTCGCTTTGCTAGCTGCTCTGTATGCGTATTTGTCTATTTGAACGCTGACTCGTTTTACACTTTGTAATTAAATACTTTAAGTGATTTTTTCGCTCAACTCAGCTGACAAAACACGTCAAAGTGCGTTAAGATTTACAGCGCTTTTATAGTTGTTCGCGAGATATTTGCGTAAATTTTAATGAAATGTGAAGTGCACAGATTTTATTTTGATTTTTTACCTCTCTAACTCTAAGAATAAGACATGAAATACGTTTTATAGCAGACCTTCGGATATAAAAGCAAATGAATGTTGTCCTAAGTTCCTGTTTGAGCATCTTGCTTGACTTGAAACTCTTCAAAGTTTGTCTTAAACGCAAGCAAATTTCATGTTTTTTATATCATTTTGTTTATGGCTTTAACAAAAAGTACGCTCCAGTAGCTGAGGCAAGCCATTGTCCGTGAGCGGGCCATCAACGGCCAAGGCACCTGCGGGCAGATTGCGATATGTTTGTTGACCAACGCAAGGCCATAGCCAAGGCGAAAGCTGGTCACATTGAGCCAAGCTAAGTTCTTGCTGAATTTTTGATTATTTTTCACGCCTTTTGTATTTTGAAGTAAATGAAAATTATTTTGTAAGCTGACTTTATAAACTTTTCAATAGGTTGCTGTATTTAATATTGAATATTTAATTTAATTAAAAAATTTTTTTTGAAAAAAAACTTGAACAATTTCTGAAAATCTCCAAAAATATTAAAATTAAAAAATAAATATAATATTGTTAAGTATTTGTTAGTTGGTGTTATTATTTTTTATTATTATTTATTTCTATTGTTAATTTTTTTTTATTTTTATAATTTATTACAATTTATTTCCTCGCGTGCCTGAAAATCATGTCAATACAGAATGTTCACGACTTTATTTCAACTTCTGCTGGCTTTATCTACAGGCCTAATTGGCATAGCTGTTAGCCAGGCTAAATTTAGTTGGCCCGAGCCATGGAAACGTGTTCAGGTACAAGGCGAATGCGTGTTTGCCATTTAGATTAGATAAACGTTGGGCGTCAGCGCCAAGCCTCGTCTGATAATGTGACAATTTTATGGAGTGCAGACAAGTAAATATATATAGACTACACATATATATATATATAGTCCTGATAATCGGATAGAAACGAATTGAGTTCTCAAGTTTTACTTTTAAGCGGCAGCGGCGACTGTTTATAGTTATCTGATTGGCTTTGGATTTGCCAACTTAGCCAGCACACTTCAATGCACTTGATATATAATTGTAGCCAAGCGTGAATTCACACAGGGGAATAGCACGAGCAGCGCAAGCAGCGCCCTTTCAATAAACCCAAAACGTGCCACAAGACCCCACTTGCCCAAGCACACATGGACAGACACACAGACAGGCCACACACACACACACACACACACACACACACACACACACACACACACACACACTAATAAATACTCAACAGTTGCACATTTGAAAATTCAAGCAGAAAATGTCTAAAAAAAAGGTCAGAGAAACTAAGCAGAGAGAGAAAGATAGAGAGAGAGAGAGAGGGGGAAAGGGCAAGTTGAAAGCGAGCGGCAGATAGTGGGCATGGGCATCAGGCGGTTGGATTTGATATTCCTTTTGCGCCAATTTTATACACTATTAGATTAGGTATTATAGTTTAGAAAGGAAATGTGTGATGCAAAGAGGAAGAGGGCCAAGGGAAGATAGTTCTGATGCATATATTGCTGTAAATCTGGCGAGTGATATGTATCTAACTGTGTTGAAGAAGGATTATCTCAGATCTCCGATATGTACTCTAGGCTTTATGCTGACTAATTAGCATAGGTTCATATATATTAGTATTCACTATTCTCATATAGGTTCACTATTATATAGCTGCTAACAGAAATTATATAATATTAAACAACTCTTTTGCTTCTGCAAAACATTTTACCCAGGCAGTAAATATTTTAGCTAAACATAAGACAAATATTTTTATTTAAAATTTTAGAAAATATAAAAGTCTTTCAATTAATATAGAAATAGTATATAGACAGACTAAAACGACTCTGAAATTAAATTAAATATTATATGGTTTATATAAAAATATATGAAGTTCTTCAGGAGAGGCAATTTCTTAATAAATATGCATCAAATATTGGAACTACGTTCCCACCTCTTTCAGAAGCAGATTGAAATGAGATATTATATTATATATTTTGATATTATGTATTATTTTTTCATTTATGTATTTTATAAAATTTTAAATTTAAAATATAAAATATTTTAAATATATATCAAATCTGTTCTTCAGCGTATTTAAGCTTCGCTGTTGCTAGCCTTTGCCTCGCTTGTTTCTGTTTTTCAGTGCAGCCACAAACAAGTTTTTGGCGCAATGTGACGCACAACTATTGCCGTGTGTGAGTGCGAGTCTGTATGTGTGTGTGTGTGAGTATATATATATATACATGTGTAGGTGTGTATATGTGTGCTTTCCATATAATTGGCAGCCAGGCGCACAGAGCTCGGAGATAGTTGCGTAGGCAGCGCGGCAACATTAATGCTCTATGTGAGCAGATGTGTTTATGGCTCTGTGTGTATGTGTGTGTGGTTAGCTGTGTCTATGTGTGTGTGCTTATTAATACTTGAACAACACACATACAAACTGCGCACATTGAATGCAAGTGAAAAACAAAGTTTCGCCTGGCAGAAATTGTCACAGCAAAACCCACAAAGCTCACATGACAACTCGAAAGTTAATGGTCACCCATCCATTCCTCTCTCACCCCCCCTTGCACCCTCTCACACCCTGCTTTCCACACCCTTTCGCACAGCATTCGAGTGAAAAACTTTTACACTTTACCCCATAGGCGAGTTGTTAAGTAGTTCTCGAGTTTTTCGTTCGGCTTCCTTCGTTCTTTCACCTTTTTTTTTTCTTTTTCTGTGTGGCTTGCCATATCATAAGCTTTACTTAATTCGCTTAGCAAAAACTCAAGTAGCTTCAGTCACAGACAGACGAACAAGTTCGGGAAATTGTTGGTAAGAAATTTGCATAAAGCAAACATCAGCTGAAGGCAGCAAACGTAAATGTTTGAAAATATTTTAAATAAATTATGAGTTGGTTTTCACCTCTTTGATTAAATGTTTAGGATGAAATTTAGGTATATATAGATGTGGATATCCTCTAAATATATATTTCGAATTTTTTAACAATTACTTTTAATTAAAACTAAAATTTTTTACAATTATTGTTATTTAATTTAAATTTTATATTGTTATAATTTTCATTTCTTAATTTTTTGCCGAATCTGATTTCTTCTCCTTTAGCTGTGCATTCCACTGTCAACCACTGAAAAACTTATCTTAAATAATTTATAAAAATTTCAAATAGCTCAACAAATGCTAAAAATTGTCATGCTAATTCCGCAAAGCACTTCAGTTTTTTCATATTTTTTCATAACTCAAACAAGTTTTGTCGCAGAAGCAGAAAAGTTAAAGAAAATAAAGTTTATGCGACTGCAAGGAAATGCCGCGTCGTGCTGAAGGAAGGAAATGCGTATCTGTGTGTGTGTGTATGTATGTGTGTATGTGTGTGTGAGTGTGGGTTGATATAACGTGCTTATCCTTTTTAATTAACTTTGCAGCATCGACAACAGGAACAACAACGAGGCTCGAGAGCGACAACAACAACGACAGTTGCACAAAACTTATTTAATTAAAATTCGCCATTGAAGCAGATAATTAGATTTTTTATTTTAAGCAAGGGCCAGGCTGTTAACGTTGTTGTTGTTGCCTGCTCAATTGTCGTTAAATATAATTTTAAGCCAACTGGCCATAAAATAGTTCGTTTGCGGGCTGCGGGCTTTCGTGCTGCGTTTCAGTTTCAGCCAGCATAAATTTGCCTACAACAACAAAATCGATAATTAATATGATTAATTGACTACAACAACAACTATACAAAAAATTAGCTGAAATGAGCTAAAATGTGCGTCTAACGCGCTGACCCAACCAAAACCAAAACCAAAATCCAATGCAAAAAAAAAAAAAAAATACCAAAGTCCAATCAGTGTTGGCCGCATGGAGCGCGCAGCTTTTCAGGTCACACGGCGATGTCAGGGGGTTAAGGGTGAAGGGTGAAGAGTTAAGGAAGCGTGTTGCGAGTGGGACCTCTCGCATGGTGGGTGACCAGCCACGCCCCCTTGTTTGTTTGAGGTTACGCGTGGTTACATGCGCGTTAACTGAACGCAGCGCGCCGCGATTGTCATTCAGATTCTGATTGATGGCGACAGATGGGCCAACGGCAGGTTGAATAGAGAACGCGAGCAGGAGTCAGGGATTGGGGCTGCACTAGAGCTGAGTTTGCGGACAATTTGATAAACGCTTGTGCTAACTGCATTGAATTGGACAGCAGCAGTCACAACAAAACTACATGAGCTTGAATATTTATTGTGGAATATTGAATACTCTTACAGATGATTGGATGGGAAGTTAAGGGATTGGAAATGCCAATAATCAGCAATGTACATGTGTATATTTATACATATACATATATATTTATCTTATTAGCTAAAAGTTTGCATACGTCAGTTTTGCTCTAGTCGACCAAATGTTAGTTAACATTTGTTTAACATAGCTATATTATTTTGGTGTTCACTAACAGAGCACACTGTTCAGTGATACAGCTATATTAGCGCACTGTTAAGTAACCTAGCTATGTTAACTCACTGTTGAATAACAGTGCCTTAACATTGTAATGTTAACTAATAGTTATACATACTCAACGTACTTAATAGCTTACATATCATTCAAACTTTGTAGAATATCTCCCATAATTATAGAATATTGAACATGAGTGTTTGTACACTTCAGAATATATTTACATATTCGATATGCATATATACATATTCGATACATACATATATACACATCGAATATGTATAAGTACCCATTAAGGTAACTGAAAATGTGTTTATTTGCAATGCGCACGAAGCTCGTAAAATATCTTTGAACTCGAAATTTGTTTATTATTGGCAGTGATTGCTCATAAGGCCAGATTTACACAGCTAGCATAAGTGAGTGAATAAGCTGTTTGTTATTCAGAGATATGTATGTATATATATCGTGCTTATAACAAAGAAGATCTATTAAACAAAATTTAATTTGTTTGTGCACTCTGGCAAAATGTGCTTTAAAACAAAATTTAAATAAATTCTAAAATAAATAAAATTACCTATAAATGTTCGCTCAAGTGGCAAGCAAAAAGTTTTGAACACAAAAAGAGAGCACTTGAGATCTAGTTGCTGCCAGTTTGCCTTACATCGATAACTAATCGATAAGTTCCTGGCGATATTTTACGAACTAGTTCCGAAGTGCTATAAACTTTAACTTTGCAACTTTGGCGAACTGGCAAGCGTGGCCAAAACTTTGCACGACCAAAACATTTTACAAAGACATTAAACCCAACTTTGATTTTAGAAAGTTAGAGAATTAAGTCTTGCATAAAATATATATATGTATGTATGTATACATGTATATGAAATGTTTGATAAATGAATACAAACTTAGTTGAATAGCCATTCCGATAATTGGGCCTGTTAAATATTTAAAGCCAACTTGCCTGCTACCAAATGCACACAACATTTTGGTTAGGCGCAGGCAGGAGAGAGCCAGAGCCAGAGGGAGAGGGAGAGGGAGGGAAGCTAAGAGCCAACACAAAAAGCTAAAAGACAATTTTGTGCTTATTTAAGAACAACAAGGAGGCAGCGCTCAAAATGTCGAAGGCGAAAGCGAAACTATAAAATTCATTGAGAGCAAAGTTAAGCAGAGCAACAAGTTATGCCATGGCTGAAGAGGGCGGGAGAGGGAGATGGGGTATAAATTCTGTCTATAGATAACCTAACGAGTGGGTGGTGCTGGGCGTGTGGGGGCGCGGCTGTGTCGTGCCAAGTAACAGTCACTTAAACTGAGCACGAGTCGTGGCTAAAATGTGCGCCATTCATACTTGAAACAAGAACAGATTTAAGTGCAAGCCCCATGCTTGCGCAAGCTGTGGGCGTGGCTACGATGGCTGTGTGTGTGTGTGTGTGCGTGAAGGTTGCGATATTTTTATCACTTAAGCGCAGGGCGGTGCTGGCGGGGGCGTGGCGCCTAAGATGTTGCCACATTAAGTTAGACACGCAGCGCAGCAAAACACTTGAGAGTGGCACAGGGCGTATACATAATCTCAGAGCATCTTATGCGTGTGTGGGTGGGTGTGTGTGTGAGTGTGAATGTGTGCGTGTGCGTGCTTTAATGAATGTGCTCAATGTAGCTGATAAGACAGCAGCCACGCGTGCTGATAATGACAAGTATCATTAACTCAAGAGAAAGAGAAAGAGAGAGAGGGAGAGAGGGCGATAGAGAGGGAAGCCTGTCACTTAATGCCCAACGTCCTCGTCCTGTTGCTCACTTTAAGGCGCTTTCGGCCACATGCCATTGCCATTTAACTAACCTTGGCAACGTGTTTTTACTTTGCTCTCTTAGTTTTCATTTCATTTCGTTACGTTTTTTTCCCAGCTTCTTCTCACTTTCTTTTTTTTTCTTCGCAAGCATTTAGCAGCCATTTGGTAACATTTCCCGTTTCGGATAAACGCATTTGCGCGCGCGTCCTTCGCCAGCCGAAAACAACCTTTGACACTTTGGCAATCGAGGCCTGGTCGCTGCCAATGGAAATCTGAATCGGAATCGGAATGTACATGGAATGCGACTGCAACTGCGACGGCCAATGCGATTGTGTGGCCGTGAGCATGAAATTGTTACATGTATTGAACACGCACACACATACATATATATGTATATGTATATGTATATATGTACATACGTATGGTGTGAGTTTAAATGCATTGCCAACAGCTGCTGTTTAAAAGTGTCGCAATGCGTCTTAAAATACACACTTTAAGTGCATATTTTTGTATGTAGGCGCTGATGCAACTTTATATATAAAAATATTTTAGCTAATTTTAAGCAATTATTATTATTTTTGCAAAAATCAGAAATATTGTCTAAATTTTGCAATAAATTAGAGTAAACTGCATAATTTGACACTGAACTGTAACATAATAGAGATGCTAGCTCAACATTACCTATCGATAGCTGCCAAACAGAAAGCTGAATGACATATAATTCACTTGACTAAACTACATTTTTATGCAAATTTGATATATTTAGTCATTGATTTCTATAAATAAATAGCCAAACGACCGAACTTGACTCAGTGCACAGATTTTAATGCACTTGAATGCTGACTGCGGAAAACAATGCATTTGCTGTAATTGCGCTCAACTTTCCCAGTCTCCGCTGCAATTTATAGTTACATGATTTATTTTGAGTGCTTGAGTGTGAGAGTGTATGTGTGTGACTGCCAAACAAGGAAGGTAAGACGCATCTGGCTGCTGCTATTTTTACACGGCCATCAGATCAGATAATTTGATTTGTGGCCAACACCCACACATACATATATACATAATAGCACTTATTGTCTGAGTGTGTGCTTGTGTGTGCATCTGTGGCTTTAACGCTCGATTGACGTCGCCTGCTTCGTCGTCTTCTTATTCTTCTACTTTTTCCACTGTTGCAATTTCTCATTGCATACTTTTGGGAGCTCGTACTCTGTCTCTCTCTCTCACTCGCTCCGACTGCCAATAGATGGAGCGTGACCTGGCAAATCATTGGCAAATGTTTGTCTGCTTGTGTGTATGTGTGTGTGTGTGAGAGAGAGAGCGTATGGGTGTGTGTCTGGGTAAGCTGCTCGTAAACTGACTTCAGCAACAGGATTCGAGTGCAGCTCAACTCTCCAGGCAGTCTTTAACTCGAGTTCCCAACTTTTGCTAGTAATGCATTTATATATATCCACATATAGATATGTACATATGTGAATATACATATATACTCGAATTATTCAGTACGCTGAGCAGTGCAGCGATTCAAGTAGCACATTATATATGATGAGTGGCGCAAACAAGTTTCAAGCCAGATAGGAGACGACTGTAATCACATTAAATGTATAAGGCTTTGAGGAATAAAACAATGGCAAGGATGTAAGCCCACGTTTAGGATTTCGTAATAAGTATGCGCCTAATCTGAGTTATAATTTTGTAATAGGACGCCAGCATTTGAGTTTCAAAGTATTCCATTCCCATCGAAAAAATACCTCTTGAACTTTGCATGGCTCTAACTCGGGTATTATTTGCCCGATTTCAGAGTTATATACCATTTTCGATTCGTATGAAGCACGACTATCAATCGGCATTCAAAAGTTACATTTTTGAAATTTTTTTTTGTCAAAATCGGGTCGAGTCGAATAAGTTGGAAAAAATTGACTATTTTTAAACTTTGACTTACAACAAATTAGACATATTTTATCCGATTTTTGGACGGCATACCTTTTCGGAAGCGTATGGATCCAGAGTATTGATGTGTATTCACAGATTTGGCTGTGCTTTGGGAACTTTTCCTAATATTCCATTGGGAATGAAAAAATACCTCTTGAACTTTGCATGGCTCTAACTCGGGTATTATTTGCCCGATTTCAGAGTTATATACCATTTTCGATTCGTATGAAGCACGACTATCGATCCCCATTCAAAAGTTACATTTTTAAAATTTTACCATTTTTGACAAAAATGTGATGTAACCCCTTATCTTTTTTGTCAAAATCGGGTCGAGTCGAAAAAGTTGGAAAAAATTGACTATTTTTAAACTTTGACTTACAACAAATTAGACATATTTTATCCGATTTTTGGACGGCATACCTTTTCGGAAGCGTATGGATCCAGAGTATTGATGTGTATTCACAGATTTGGCTGTGCTTTGGGAACATTTCCTAATATTCCATTGGGAATGAAAAAATACCTCTTTAGCTTTGCATGGCTCTAACTCAGGTATTATTTGCCCGATTTCAGAGTTATATACCATTTTCGATTCGTATGAAGCACGACTATCGATCCCCATTCAAAAGTTACATTTTTAAAATTTTACCATTTTTGACAAAAATGTGATGTAACCCCTTATCTTTTTTGTCAAAATCGGGTCGAGTCGAAAAAGTTGGAAAAAATTACATTTTTTCAACTTTGACTTACCACAAATTTGGTATTTTTCGTACGATTTTTGGACGGCATACCTTTTCGAAAGCGTATGGATCCAGAGTATTGATGTGTATTCACAGATTTTGCTGTGCTTTGGGAACTTTTCTTAATATTCCATTGGGAATGAAAAAGTGCCTTTTGAACTTTGCATGGCTCTAACTCGGGTATTATTTGCTCGATTTCAGAGTTATATACCATTTTCGATTTGTATGAAGCACGACTATCGATCGCCATTCAAAAGTTTAATTTTTGAAATTTTGCCATTTTTGTCAAAATCGAGTCGAGTCGAAAAAGTTGGAAAAAATTTACTATTTTTCAACATTATTTACCACAAATTAAGTATTTTCGATTTTAATACGGCATACCTTTTCGGATGGATCCAGAGTATTGATGTGTATTCACAGATTTTGCTGTGCCTTCAGAGCTTTTCTTAATATTCCATTAGGAATACAAAAATACATCTTGAATTTTGAATGAATTTAACTCTGAGGTTTTTTGATTTCACAGTTTTGTATATATTTTTTTTATTATTTTATGATATGTATATATTTAAAAATTAATAAATAAATTTTCATCTTTGCAGCCTCAAGACTTTTCTTATTTAGAATTCAATTTAAGTTCATAAAATAATAAAACGAAAATAAATAAATGTTTAATTTGATAAAGTTATATTGTTGAGTGTTGTCACAGCAGCTGTTGCCCTTGTTGCATCCATGTAAATGTCAAATTTGCCTGTTGCGCTGCGGTTCGACCTTAACAGACGCAGCAGCGACGGCAGCGGCAGAAGAGCCAGCGGCAACAAGGCCATTTGACAGTTTACGGTAAACTTTGCTGCGCATTTTAAAATCAGCTTTGGGCGAAAATGCAGCAGCAGTCTTACGAGAATATATGCATAAACTGGCATCAGCATTAACATATTTTAATTAAAAGAATGTCAAGCTGCTGAGGCGAAGCGCTGCACGTGGCGTATGAGTGATGTCTTTTCGCAAATTCGAATAGCCGACTTTTTTTTACTATTATCGGTTTTCTCTTCATGCTTTATTTTAAATCGCAAGAGCAACAGCTGCGGTCACCTTCACTTGCAGCAATTTCAGATATATACAGATATATATATAGTATATATATGCGTGGGGCTTTTATTGATTCGATTTCGAGTCCGGCAGCTGCATGCACACATATCCGGTTATTGTACGTGTCGCACAGATAATTTGGGCCACAGTTTGTCTTCTGCTGTGCCCTGTCAGTCGCCCACAAAATTAAATTGGCCAACAGCAACTACAACAACAATGGCTGCAATGTAATTACTCAGCAAACAAACATTCTTTTTGCCAGAATTTCAATTTTTTCTTTTCTTTTTTTATCGAACTGCTGTCGAAGATGTTTACGGCGTCAATTTTGCAAAATTGAATGCAGCCCAATAGTAGAAGCAACAGCAAAATGTTGCTAAAGGTCAACATGGCCTACGCACAGTGGGTGAGTATAAGTATTTAATGCTTTGTAGCTAAAATATGTAAAAAATACTAACAAGTTTCGATGGCATCGATACTGTCCAACATTGAATAACACATCACTAGTGATGCGATGATATCGTTCATAGTGAATAGTTTTATCAAAAGTATCGATATCGATTTTGTAACCTTTCTTGCTGCCCTTCGTGCATATGATATCGTTCATTTACTTATCGCAACAATATCGATAGTTTTCAACTCTTTTTGTTTTGCTTGCTGCCATCTCTGCTCAAACATTTGCTAAACATCACAAAGACAAATCAGTTTTTTACTTGAAAAATGTTGCTATAAAAATATATATTCCACGTACATTTTTTTTATTTATTGTGCAATACAATATTATTTATTTTCGTTTTTATTCACAACAATCTACATTTGCTCTCAGCACAATCAAATGGAGTTGCTTTTGTTTTTTCTCTTCTCGCAAACCTTTTTATCGATCAATTCATTCGCATTTATATCCCATTTAATACCGCAAATTGTGCCACTGTGCCGCACAAATTTTGACAATTTGCGTGAGTGTATTGCGGATTCGATGGGGGGCAGAGTAGGAGTCTTTACTTTGCTTCTCTCTCTCATTTTTTTGTTGCCATGTTTTACATGGGGAGAATAAAATAAAATAAACATTACTTATGCTCGACACGTTGCCGTTGTCGCTGCAACCGAAGCGTGACTGTGTGTGAGTGTGTGTGTGAGTTGTGTGTGTGTGGGTGTGTGTGTGTGTTATCGTTAAACTGTCTATACCAATGTGTGAGTGGGAGCCGCAGGCAACGTCAGCGGCAACAAAGTCGAAGTCGTTGGCGATAAAAGCGCAAACACACACCAGCACACGTGCTCACACACACACACGCACACACACACAACATTCATGGCGGCATGAGCACATTCATTCGTACCAAACTCAAATTGTTTGAATACTCACATCTTTTTTGCTCGTTTTTTTTTTTTGGATTTTGGCAATTTTCTGTACAGCCTCAGTGGAAATGGCAAATTGAATGCGAAATTGAACTTTTGCCAGCCGGCCTAAAATGACGAGGGGCTGCATGTGAAAGGGGCGCGGCTTGGCTGGGGGTGGCAGACATTCAAAAATGTTGTGTTTTTTTTTTTCTTTTTGGCAGCAAGGTGCGCTACATTTCCGCACGGAAATTTAGTATAATTGTGTCGATGTCGTTGACATGGAGCACCGGAAACTGTTGCTCCCATTTGCGATAGTCGGAAAGTCGAAACAACTACAAAATTAGGCTGTGACTAGAATCAGAGCTCGAATCAAAGATAGATTTTTAGTAAACGATAAGCGAAAGTTTGGTAAAAAGGAAAAATGACTAGAATGCCAGTGGATGCCAGGTCTTTAACCTTTTGCTCTCATTTCGAAAGTCTCGAAGGCAGAAAAAAGAAATAAAAACTTTTATTGCAGTACAGATAGCTTCGAGCTCATGTATTATGAATAAACAAATTTAGTTGAATTTATTATAGAGTTAAAAAAAATGTAAAAAATTTCTATTTAAATATTTATAATTATTTATATCAAAATTGATTATTTAATTTATCACAGAACTAAACAAATTTTAGAAATTCCTGTTCACCTAAACTCTTTAGTTTCACCCTTAGCTTCATCTATTACTCTAGCGCCCCGCACTCATCCCTCCCTCGAACCCCATCTGACAGTTAATAAAGCTGCTCATAACATGCACAGCGAGCTGAGCACTCCAAATTCATTAAACATTTAACTGCTCTGCATAAAGCTGAAGCACACAGCACACGTTGCGCATACGCCACGTCTGCCAAGTAAATTAAATATTATTATTATTGGCGCGTGTAGCATGCCAAAAAAAAAAGAAAGAGAGAGAGAGAGAGAGAAATGTGAAAAAAATCAGGCAGTTGAGCCCACAAAATTGCTGTTGAAATTTCGTACGTTAAGCGTCGCATAATCTAGTTTAATTTTTATGGAGGCACTTGGATGGTTATGTTACGCATAAATCGTAGGCTTAAATGAGGCAGGGGTGAAAATCTGGATTTTCCTTGAAGAGAAATGTGATTTTCAAATGAGCTATGAAACAGTTTATAATCCAATTGAAGTTAGAGCTCAAAGGCAGTTGGTTTTCGTTGAAAAATGAGAAGATTACGAGGTGTGTTCATAAAGTATGACGAAGTTTGAGCTATTCAAATAAATGAATGAACAAATTTATAAATAATTTTATAAATAAATAAATTTATAAATATAAATAAAATTATTTATTGAAAATTTGGGTTTTAATGACTTCAATAATCCAAACAGCATTCCAAGCGAGCAGTCAAAATGTGTATCTATTTGCAGTCTAAACATTGTCTAAATATAGGCAGACATACATATACATATACATATATATATACTTTACATATATATGTATATTTCGTAGCTTATCTGCCGCAGTTCATTAATGGCCATGCAAAAGGCAGCGTGCCGCAAATGCAGGTCATGCCACATGACACATGGCACACGCCGCACAATTCAATTAAATTTATGCCACTGTCATGCGCTGTCTCTCTCTCTGTGTGTGCGTGTGTGTGCGTGAGCTTATGTCAATAGCTGTTTTAAGTTAATTAATCAAAGCCGAGGCAATTTTTCGCCCAGCGCTGCGGTCGCTTTACCAGCTGCCCAGCGCAGCTCATTTGAATTTTTGGTTTTGGCTAAACTGTAGTCTGCTCTTAGGCGGCTGACGAGAGTCTGCCCACTGGCGACTGGCCACTAGCACGCCCCGCCGGGCAACGCCCTTTGCACAACTGACACATCTCATTTTGGTGGAAAATTGAGCGGCGCCAGCGGCAGCAACAGCAAATTCCTTGCTAGCTGGCAATTTTACAGTAAATTGTTTCGTTCGAGAAAATTAGAGAAAATAAAAAAATGTGAAGAATGTTGTAAGCGCATGGGACTGACTGGCTAATGCTCGTTAGAGATGGATGGGCAGGTTTATTGATGGGCGGAGTGTAGATGTCTCTTTGCCACGCCTTTAATGGGCTGTCTAGAAAATATATTTTATATTTATACATATATGTTTGTATCCCTAGATTAATTTGAAGACCTGAAAGCCCAAATCCAAGGTTATTGTAATCTTTCGCAGTTGACTGATCTAATACAAGGCATATTGACAGCTACATTAGAAAGATACATCTTATATATAGTTGGTATATATACATATATATTCTAAGAACTGTATCTGCCGACTTATACAATACAGAAGAAGAGCTGTGTGAAACCCTGAAAACAGAAGAATGTTGTAAGCGTATATAACTGACTGATTAATACTCGTTCAGGCAACATTGCTAGCTATATATAGATATAGGACAGAATGAGATGTTCAAGAACATTATTCTTAGCCTTAAGATCTGTGTAAGCCAGCTGCTGCTCTATATAAACAGATCTAGCCAAATCTAGGTCTACACCTGAGCTCTAAGACTTGCCAGGCCGCCTGCGCCCATAGCTTTATAAGCCCAACACTCAATGGTCAAAGGCAAGCACAGCTAATATACTCCTCTCATTCCGCAATACTATTTTTTGTTGTAATTTAAACGCAATTAGTTTTCGGTTCGATTTGTAAACAATTTGCTGTTTGTTATGGCCTTTTGGTTTTCGGTTTTAAACAATTTTGCCATTGGCCGCAATTTGTTGATATTTTCTTGTTGTTTTTGTTTTTGTTGCTTTTTTTTCTTCTTTTCTAGTTTCAAGGTAAAATAGCGCACGATTTGGCGTATTAATTTTTGCAGCGGAACTGGCTGCGGTTGATTGGCAGCCGATATTCGGCTGGTTGCAAGCAGAACTAATTGCCACTTGAATGCTGGCCTGGTCTGGTGCAGGGCTCGATGCTGCCTACTTAGCTGGGGTCAAGTTGGGCTAGAGAGAGAGAGAGAAAAGTGTGCCCCGAAAGGTCTGCAAAACTGTGACATGGGCACACACACACACACTCTTGTAGTTTACACGCGACGGCTAACAACAATGGCACACACAATTGTCCTTGCAAGGACACACACAGCCTGCCACGTCAACGTCTTGGGCTGCTGCTGCTGCTGCGAAAATATTGATCCAATTTTTTTTCTCTTTTCCAAAAAAAAAAAAAGAATAAATGTAAAAAATGTTCAACATGTGCAGGTGTGAGTGGCAAGACAGGTGCTACCGTCCTGGGCAATGTGTCTGGCATGTCCTTTGCTCAAAATTTATGAATTGCGCCACTGTTTGCGTGTGTTGTGTGCGTTGGGCCTGCGGCTGCGTCTTTGCAGCCAGTTGGCACCCATCGCGTATACGCGATGTTTATTGATTGCAAACGAATGTGTTGCGCCAGCCAAACAACATTCAGCATTGAGCATTCAGCATGCGCCAGTTCAATGTTCAGTTCTATTTGCCCTACAAATATTTGTCAAAGCCATAAACATGCCGTATATGGCGAGCAAATAGAGCAGTGAAAACATTATTTCAGGCAAAATTTGAAGCTGAATTTGACTTACTCGAAGAACAGAGTATCGGAGAAGAATATGAAGAGTATGTGATGGATATCAGAAGAGTATCCGAGGAGTACCTGAAGAGTATCGTAAGAGTATCTGTACATAGATTATCTGAAGATAAAGTAACTAATAATGAGTTTTTGATTGAGCATATCAAATAAAACATATCAAATGAAGAGTATCTGAACAAGGTCTCTGCTAAAGAGTATCTGAGTACCTCAATAGAGTCTCCGATTTAGAGTATCAGATAAAGAGTCTCTTATGAACAGTGCTATTTACAAAATATATGATACAGAGTATCTGCAAAAAAAGTATCTGATACAGAGTATCTTCTAGTCGTCTACTCTCCTCTGCAGCCTAACTAGCCTGCCAATTGAACATCTCTGTCAGCCGCAAGTCAAGCAAGGCAAGAGATCAAAGTATCTGTGTTGCCATTTGTATCTTAAAGACGGCTTCTATTGCTCATGGGATCTTGGCACCGTTTCTTATATAAATTTCTGTTAATTTAAAAAAAACATAGGCATTGGTCTTCTCTATACTCTCATATGGATCTATAACTCAACATCTAACTAATATCTGAACAACATAGTATTGACATGTATATCTTAAAGATACAGTTAAGATAAGGCATTTCACAATCAAATCCATCTATTCTAAAATAGGTGTCAGTAATGATACAGCTTAGACAAAGCAAGGTCTAGCTCATGGCATTATTAAGCTAATATTTGTATCTGAGAGAAATCCAAGCAACACTTTGTTTCTTAAAAATTTTAATTGTATTTTGTGTCTTTAATAATATGTATAAATCCATTTGTATCTTAAAGATACAGCTAGACTAGTTCTAAGGCCAGCTATGTGACGACTTCTATGAGAGAGCGATACACATTGTATCTCAATCCCTAACTAATTTCTTTAACACGTTTTTAACTAGAGTTTAGTCTGTCTAATTATCTAAATTGTTTGCTTTACCTAATCTTCCGCTGGAATCGCAAATCGAACGCTGAATATTCATGAACAGGCGCGCAATTAAGGCGTCGTCGCCGTCGCCGACGTCGTCGTAGTCGGAGTCGACGGCGACGGCGACGTCGACGTAATTGTTTTTGTGTACACGCGCCTAAAAATAACCAACACGTAAATATTGTCTAGATATACAAACGGACGAGTACTATATATCTACTATATATATAGTTGAATATATCTTTATATATATGTAGTTAGTGTATGCGCTCATTCGTATAGCAGCAAAAGGCATTTTTGGCCGTTGACTGCGAAGCATAAAAGTGAAATTGACCAGAAAAACAAACGGACAGCCAACGAAACGAAAGCCATAAAAAATTGAACACAAATCTGAGAAAAGTTTATAATACGCTAGTTGGGCGAGTGCATGAGATGAGGGTATATTGGCTTAAAGATGCAGTCAAGTGGAATCAAGTATTTAGAGTCACTTTCTATCAGATTGGCCTTAAATTGTGAAGAAATAAAAATCTTAGATAAGCCAAAGAGCTTTTCCAACACTACTTAGTCTTAACACACAACTTCAAAATCATTTCTAGCAAATAAAAGTCTACTTAAAAACGTTTTCCGACATTATTAAATTGAGCACTACTTCAAAATCGTTTTTCAACACTAGCCGTATCATATAATACTTTCCAGCAGTGTTCAGCAGTGAGAACACTACCTTAAAAACATTTTTCAATATTGAGAATTCATAAAAATTAAACAAAAATTTTTAAAATATTTTGTAAATATTTTAATTAAAAAAATGTTTATAAAATGTATTTTAATATTTTAAAAATATTTTTTATAATATTTTAAAAATATTTCTTTAATATTTTAAAATTATTTTCATAATATTTAAAAAAAAATATCTTTCTTAACTATTTTATTAAAATTCCATTGTCAATACTAGATTAATTATGCTCTGCTTGCATTCAGCCACTCATTTACAGGATAACTCGCAGTCGACCACCTTCAGTCTCCTTTGCTTTCTTTGCTTATTTGTTGTTGCTGATTTGGTATTTTGGACATTGGAATTGGTATTGGAATTGGCCAATGCTAACGCTGCTGCCTGCGTGTTGATTGGCCAAAGTCAATGGCACACACACACACACACACACACAGAGCTAAGCAGCTGTCTCTGTGTGCGTGTGAATTTGCCTGGAAATTGTCAACTCGACTTTTGAGCCTTTTTTCTTGCTGTTGAACCCGAAAAGCAAACAAAGCAAAAGTCGAAAACAAAATTGAGGCCCATTAGGAGCGCTCGAGTGGTTAAGCATATCTAAGGAGTTTTTTTTTGGAATATATACATATAGACATATATATATATATATATCTGTCTGTATGTATATATATTTTGTAATTCCCAGCGCCCAAGTTTCAATTCAAAAAGCAAAAAACTTGGCCCTAAACTTATTTGCTGTTTATTGTGGTTGTTGTTTTTATACCCTGAACCCATTGAAAATGGGAAAAACAGGGTATAATGTTTTTGTTGAAATGTATGTAACAGGGAGAAGGAGGCGTGGCAGACCCCATAAAGTATATATATTCTTGATCAGGGAGACAAGCCGAGTCGATTTGGCCCTGTCCGTCTGTCCGTCTGTCTGTCCGTATGTATGAACGCGTCGTTCTCAGAACCTATAAGAGCTAGAGACTTGAAATTTTTTATGTAGGTTCCTGTATAGCACGAAAAGATCGAGTTTGTTAAAAAAAATCGATAACTGTCTTAATTTTAATGTTATCGATTAAAAACGAAATCGATGCTCCGTTATATAATTATATATAATTCATCTTTATAGCTAGAGTCTTCAAATTTTGCATTTAGTGTTATGTGAGCATTACACAATTTCGGTTTTTGCTAAATTTTGGATGCCACGCCCCCTTCGCCTCAACATTGTAAGTCCCGTATTTCAAATACTAGAGACTTGTGCTTTGGCACATACATATATATGGATGACGTGATCACGCCCAACAAGTTTGATCAAAATCGTTACTCTAGAAAAAAAGTTATTAAACATTTAATTTCCCATAGCATTGCCATGCAAAGCAGCCAAAGAACAGCTGACGCACCGATTGGCGTGTGTGTGTGCGTGCGCCTGTGCGTGTGTGTGTACGTTTTGCTTGTAATGAACGTACATATGCATGTGTATATAAAAGAAACAAAGAATGCTTGGAATAACGGTTCTTCATAGGGTTTAGGGTATACCCTTGTCGAGCGGTCTCGACTAGAGTTTTCTTACTTGTTTTTTCTTGTTGTCTGTTTTGGGTTTTCTTCATTTTATTTGTTGTGTTTCGTTATAGGCTTGCTTTGGCGTCCTTGCTGGCATAGCCTTGCCTTCATGGACGCGCGCAAACAAAGCGCGAACTGCGAGAGGTCCTTGCCGGCGCTGCCAGCCTGAGATGCCCAACTGAGCTTGAGCCAGGCCCAGGGCCCAAGTGCTGCTTTGCATTTAATTACGCTTAAAAATTAATTAATTTCTTTTTTGTGGCTACGTGGAGTGACTTGAGACATAATCAAGCTACCGCTGCTGCTGTCGGCGCCTTAAAGTATGCTACATTGCGGCCACTTTTATCTCTCGGTCTTCATCCTTGTACCTTGATGGCGTCTGGCAAGCATATGGATGCGAGGCGGGGCGCACTGCATGCGGCTGCTGCGCACTTGGGTCTTAAATAATTCAAGAAGCGCGGTTTTTCGTACCAACCAACGCAACAGCAGCAGCGAACAACAAATAACAACTACAACAAATAAGAGCAACAACAACAACAACAATGTTAAATGCCAAGGATAAGCGCGTGGTCTCGTTTAATGCGGATTTCTTTGCCTGCCTTAGGCCAAATACATTTATAAGCTCCTCGCTCCCATTGTTGCAAATAATAAAAAAAAAACAAAAATTTCTAAATATATTTAAATCGAAACAAAATATTATAAGAATTCTCTTGTAGGAACTTTAGCTACATATATTTGGCTAAGCTTTGAGAGAAATTTTTTACATATAAAAAAAATGTCCAAAATAAAAACAAAGTTTAAAAATTAATTATATTTATGTTATTAAAAAAAAATATTTTTTTGCATTTATATTTTTTTTTAATTTTCCTTTTTATTTTCATATAAATTTATATTTATACCCTGAACCCATTGAAAATGGGAAAATCAGGGTATAATGTTTTTGTTGAAATGTATGTAACAGGGAGAAGGAGGCGTGGCAGACCCCATAAAGTATATATATTCTTGATCAGGGAGAGTAGCCGAGTCGATTTAGCCCTGTCCGTCTGTCCGTCTGTCCGTCTGTCTGTCCGTATGTATGAACGCGTCGTTCTCAGAACCTATAAGAGCTAGAGACTTGAAATTTTTTATGTAGGTTCTGTATAGCACGAAAAGATCGAGTTTGTTAAAAAAAATCGATAACTGTCTTAATTTTAATGTTATCGATTAAAAACGAAATCGATGCTCCGTTATATAATTCTATATAATTCATCTTTATAGCTAGAGTCTTCAAATTTTGCATTTAGTGTTATGTGAGCATTACACAGTTTCGGTTTTTGTTAAATTTTGGATGCCACGCCCCCTTCGCCTCAAATTGGTAACTCCCGTATATCAAATACTAGAGACTTGTGCTTAGGCACATACATACATATGGATGACATGATCACGCCCAACAAGTTTGATCAAAATCGTTATTCTAGAAAAAAAGTTATTAAACATTTAATTTCCCATAGCATTGCCATGCAAAGCAGCCAAAGAACAGCTGACGCTCCGACTGGCGTGTGTGTGTGCTTGCGCCTGTGGTGTGTGTGTACGTTTTGCTTGTAATGAACGTACATATGCATGTGTATATAAAAGAAACAAAGAATGCTTGAAATAACGGTTCTTCATAGGGTTTAGGGTATACCCTTGTCGAGCGGTCTCGACTAGAGTTTTCTTACTTGTTTATTTTTATATATTTACATTTTATTTTCATATAACTATTGTCATAATTAGTCTTTTATATTCATATATTTTTTCATATATTTAAATGAATATTAATATTATTGCTATTAATTTTAGTACATAATTTACTTGCCAAATACTGCAGAATATTAAAAAATGTATTTAGAAATCTAGCCAAATTTTTGCCTCACCTGCAAGAAAAAGAAAAAGAAGGTATATGGATTATTTAAGATGCAATTTTTTGTAAAAAACGAAAATTATAAAAAATATTTTAAAGCATTCAGAAAATACCGAAAGCTATATTAAATATCACAGAATAGAAAAAAGTCCCAAAAGCTCGACTTCAAAAAACTAAGACGTAATTTGTAAAAAAGAAATTTCATATGTAATTTATTTATTTTTCATTTTTTAGTCTATATTTATCCTGAGTTTTTAAATTGATTTAGTAAATAAAAAAAATATTATTTAAAAGATGAAGAGCTCCATATCCCATATAGCTATGCCAATTCACAGACTTTCCAAATTATTACAATAATAATCAAATATCACTTTTACTTTCAATATAATTTCTTTTGATACGCATTCCAATTTGTTTGAACTGAAGCTAATTGGCTTGCCTGAGGCATTGCTGCATGACCAAAAGCTAATTAGAACTAATTGGATTCCTTTATAGTGCTGCTTGTGTTTAGTTATGATTTAATTTAATTTCTAATTGATTGAAATTACTTTTGTTTCATATTTTATCGAAAAATCTCAAGTTTTGTTGTACATTTGGCTAATTAAGTATATTTTTGTAGCACAAGCAACAAATGAACTCAAGACCACGCGCATTCCAATTGGATTTGTTGCCATTGAAAATGTAGTTGTAATCGCTGTTGTTATTGTTGTTGTAGCTGACATTAAACAGAAACCGAAACTACAGAGAAAAGGAATGAAAACGAAAACAACTTGTTGGAAATTGAACAAATGTGCATTTTGGCAAAAACAAATTTTAATAACTCAGCACGCTGTCATAAGGCTAGATTAGCAGCAGCACACGCAGCAGCAACATCAACGATGACGACAACAACTGTAAAAGCAACAACAACAAGAAGAGAAACCGCAGCAGCAACAACAATCGTTGAGTCAATTTGTGTATTTGAAGGTCAAAGGGAGGTGGTTGCTGCTGCGTCTGCTGCTGTCTCTGGCAGTACCGTTACTTCGAGTGCACTAGAAGGCAACTGAGGCAGCGGCCAAACAAAGCTGAAAGAGCAGGCTGGAAAGATAGCGTGCAAGCAGCTTAGATAGATGGGCAGAGGCAGAGCGTGAAACTGAGAGTGAGAGTGAGAGTGGGAGAGCAGCGCTTGCACTGTGCAGCTCACTTATTGGATTTTCGCTTACGTTTTGCCCTCGCTCTCTCCTCATGTGCTCTGCAGCATAAGAATCATTGGGTCGAAAGAAATTTTGTTTACTGCACTCTATTGTGCTCTTGTTGTTGTTTCTTATTGGCATTCGTTTATTTTTCGGTCTATCAAGTATTTGAAGAAGCAAATTCTTGTTACATATTTGATAAATGCATGCGAGATTCAGAAAAATAAATAATAATAAAAACGAATGCTAAAATCATTTATGTACATTACGCATACGTAATGTGCAGTGTGTGTGTGCGTAACGTAAATGAATTTACAACTCAATTAACATGGTTTTATTATTTGTTGCGATAAAGATATTTTTAATTGATATTATTTTTCATGGCTGCAAAAAAAAGAACTCCTGTAAATACAAATAATTTAATGTAAATTGCGATAAAGCAATAATTAATTTAATTTAAAAAATATTTATGAAAAGCTCAGCCATTAAGCAAATAAAAACGTGTTTCGATTACACAAAAAATATATTTAATATTTACATGCCAATTTAAATTGACCCCAAAAAGCACAAACATACACACACACACACAGTCACACACACACACAGCCACACACACACAGCCACACACACACAGAGACACACACACACACTCACACACACACGCACACATTCACACTCAGATATCAACTTTAAATGCCTCTATGCTCAGCTCGGGCGTCGGGCAAAATATAAAAACAAAATACATAAATAAATAAATAAATGCAGAAGATGAAATTTGAGCTCTGCTCTTGGTCAAGCACTAAAAAAAAAACCCCACACACAAATGGCAATAAAAATAAAACATTTCGCTTGTCTCTCATTCACTTTGATATGAACTCTAATATCATTGAAATTATAATTATGTGTGCTTTATGTGCGAGCGAGATGGCAACAGGCCCTGGGCAGCCAGGCAGCTAAAAGCTTGTACATATATATTTGATATACATATATGTATATACACCTGATTCACCTGGGAACCATGCTGTTTGCTTGCTCGCCCTGTCACGCCCACAAGATATTCATTTGAAGAGCAGCAGCAGAAAAAAAACTGTTGCCATTGACCGTTGGCTGTCGGTTGACCCTTAACCGAGCCCAACCCGAACACACCCCCACAACCCTCGGCTACAATCCTCCCCTGTGTCGTCCACGTGCGTAGCAATTTGTTATTTATGCTGCGTTTACGTGTTGATTGCTTATATATGCAAATCGAATAGAATTTTGTTTATATGTTTATCTCCAGGCATCTGCACCTTTTGCGTATCGATCCAGCCACAATTTATGCCTCTCCATTGGCAGCCCCGAAAACTTATGGCCATCGCCTACATTATACAACGGAGCCAGAGACTAAATAAAATTGAGAAAAATATCTATGTATATATATAAATATATATATATATACATATATATATATATATATATATATATATATATATATATATATATATTTTTTTTTTTTTTATTCGGGTTTATTTGTTTTGATTTAATCGTTTCATATCGGTTTCTTCAGCAACTTTTTAAGTGAATTTCTAAAAAATCGATTCATTAATTAAAAAACAAAACAATCAAGAGTTATTAAGCATTTATATGCTTATAAATAATTGAATTCGATTCAGTTGAAATTTTTATGCAGTAATAATATTGTTTTAGTATATTTTCTATGCATAAAGTGGTAATACGGGACTTTTATAGGTTTTTCATACATTTTTTATTAGTTTTGATTAAAAGGATTTTTGAATAAAAAACTTAATTTATTCTGCAATCAATATGTAGTTTTCTTTTTGCATTTTTTAAATATAAAATTACTTTCAAAATAAAAAATATTAAAATTTTAATGTTAAAAAATAGTTAAAGGTATAAAATAAAAATTTATGTAAATTGTTTTATGACATTTTTTTAACTAGAATTTTTTTAATTTTTTAAACAATTGATATTTATTAATTTTACATAAAATATAAAATATTTTTGGTTATAATTTCAATTTAATAATTTTGAAAACTGGTAGGAAAAATAAAAAATAAATAGTTTTAAAAAATGTAAAGTTAAAAATATATTTTTGTCAAATTAAAAAAAAAATATTAATTTTTCAAATAATTTTTTTCTTTGACCTTAACGAAAAACAATTTTTTGTAAATTTATATTATGCAAAAAATGATATTATTTATAAATTAAAATAAAAATAAAATTATTCAAGACTTCATTTATTTATTTTTTTTTAGCTTAAATATTACATATAGTTTTTTCGTGCAGCACTTTTTTAGCTATCCCCATCACGTGTGCCACTCAGCTTTACCTTTTCTATTTTATTTCCTTTCTAAGCTCAAACACTATTTGTTTCGAGCCAACAGTGTGAAACAATGTGGCTAGGGCGAAACAGAAGAAGGAGAAGAAGGAGAAAAAAGAAACGTTTGGCCATCTTGAAAATGGGGAGAATTGCATATTTGAATCTCAGCTGAGGCCACTCGATTCAATTAATTTCAGCTGGCAAACAATGAAGGCCGCTTGCCTAATTGCCAGCATGGCCAAATGTAATCAAGTTCCAAGAGACGAGAGGGGCGTGACAGAGAGAGAGAGGGGGAAAGGGAGAGAGAGAGAGAGAGAGAGAGAGAGAAAGGGGGACAGCAACATTGGCAGCTAAAACAAAAACATCAGCAATGGATTTACATTTACTTGGCTCAACACAACTAAACACTCAATAACAACAACATACAAACAAACACACACACAGAGACACACACACTCAATCACACACACACACGCACACAATTGCATCAATTATATGGCCACTAATTTGTCTACATTTGGGTAGCTAAATAATTGCAGACGGCGCAGGGGGCGAGACGCGCAGAGGTCGAGCCAACAGCAGCAATCAAAATCCAACACACACACACACACATGCAAATATTTGCATTGAGGGCGCTGTCAAGAGAGAGAGCGAGAGGGGGAGAGAGGGACAGAGCGAGTGCAAGGGGCAACTGGGGGCGTCAACGTTGTTTAATCGAATTATGCAAAGGCAACGACAACGGCAACGACAACATCTGTGCACACACACACACAGAGAGGGAGTGCACATAACGGGATTAACATATTCGATAAATGTATCTGTGTATCTATGGCTGTGCATCTGCATCTATAAATGTATCTGCGGCAATAGCTGCTGATGCTTTTAATTAAAATGTGCATACAAAATCGACAGCAGGCACCAGGCATCAGAGCAGGCAGGCATCAGAGCAGGCCATACAAATTTAACACACAGACAGACTTCGTTAATACACAACAACAACAAGAACAACAACAAACACAAGTAAATTGAATCTCGCAAGTAAAATTTCCTGAATCGCAAACAAACACTCGAAAAAAATGGCTCAAAAAATGTCGTCGTTGATTGCCCTCTCGTTGCTGGCGCTAGTTGTGATGCTGCATCACGCATACGCCATGGATGCCGGCGCATATCATACCATATTCAAGCATGAGGGCAAGTCCCGCTATATACATATATACGTAACATAATTCCCATATGCCCTTAGACTATCCCAACAAGTGTGTTCTCAATGCACCAAATGGCGAGCGCGTGGTCATCGGCAGCGATGAGACCGTGCGCTATCCGGGCAAATGCGCCGAAATCTATTGTGGCCACAACAGCTGGGCGCTGGTCTATACGTAAGTCTCAGCTCCATCTATACAACTAACTAAACTTATACAATCTTTACTCCCTATCAGTTGCGGCGTAAAGTATCCACCCAAAGACTGCGAGTTCGGCGACTATATCAATTTCAATGCCTCCTATCCGGACTGCTGTCCACGCCGTATTGAATGCAATTCTGTTGATAAACTGAATTAAGTTTTCCTTTTTCTTTTGGCTTAGTTTACGATTGTTTTGGAAAGACAAAGACAAAAATTCCGAGTCACATGTTGAAGCTAAAATTATAGGCAGAAAAATTGTTGTGATAAATAAATTTTTGATTACCTCTAAAAGGAAATTCGAAATGCAAGTTGAGTTTGGCAAAATCTTATCTATTTGCAATGGCAGATTTGCTTTAACTCTTCCTAACCCAATTTAAATCGAATCTAACCTAACTTTATTTCGCATAAAACTCATGTAAGGCTCTGCAAACATTAAGCAAACCTTGCAAGAATCTTAAGTAACTTTAAATCAGACTGACCCAAACTAAACAAACTTTAGCACTGCTTAACACTAATCTTACCGAACCTAACCTCACTCGCAACCTAACCCAACTTTTTTAGCTTTCACCAAATCTAATTCAATCAAATCTAGAGTGCAGTTTGTTGGCTATCAAAAATCTGACACTCTCATGGATCAATATACTTCGAATATTTTATATTCTCAAAAAAAAAACATTAATCGAAATTAGTAAATATATTTTTTATTTTTTTTTTATTTTAACTGTCATTGCAGAGTAGCTCTAAAAAAAGAGTATTAATAAATAATTATATACAGAGAAATGAATGTGAAACTATTAATATTTGTTCTATTCATGGCGTGTTATACATGCGGAATAGAAGCCGCCTCATGGGTGGGCATATATCGGGACGAGAGTGGGTATACATAGTTGGTAAAAGATAGATATAGAAATTCAACTATTGACTACTACAGAACATCCGGGCAAATGCGCCGTTAGACCGTGTCTGATTATCGATGAGGGTGTCATTATGAAGGATCCCAGCCATGAATGCCGTCAAATTATCTGCGGCTACAACGGCACGACGACATTCCATAGGTGAGGCTGGAGCTTTAATTTTCTGACTGATCTTACGTTAAATCTATCTACATAGCTGTGGCGTCATAAGTGGTCTGCCGCCTAACTGTCACTTTGGTGAATATATCGACACCGATCAACCCTATCCCCTTTGCTGTGAACGTAACATCATTTGTAACTGAAGTTTCGAACTCCCAAATGAGATTGAAGCAGACTGTGCAGTAAATTTTAGTCGTATATACAATTTAAAAATATTTATATTAATCCACATACTCAGTAAAGAATATGAAGCAGCAAATGTATCTTGCCAAGGCCGTGCTAATGCTTTTCTTAGCCGACTGCATTGCTCAGACTGTGGCTTTAAACTCACTCAACAACTATGGAAACAGCGGTGAGTACTTGAGATATCTATTGAAAAGTGTATCTTTAAGATACATTTATATAATATAGGATTATATGAGATGTTTAAATTCACTCTTTTAACTCTATATCATTCTGATCCTGGAACTCTTTTGTTCAATCTCTTTCAACTTTTCTCTCCTATAATCATCTTCCTTCTCTAGTATATCCGGATCGTTGTGTTGTGGATATGGGCAGCTCCGTAGTGCTGCTGAAATTTGGCGAGTCTGTTAAGCTGGACGCTTTGCCATGCACGCAGATCTTTTGCATTGGGGATGGCTGGGGCATGCTAGAAACGTATGTGATAAACCAATATAATATAAAACATATATATCTTCTAACTGATCAATTCCTTTGCCCCTGCAGTTGCGATCATATGCGTCCAGCTTCTGGCTGTCGCTACACAGCTTACAAGGACTGGGAGGCGGAATACCCCAAATGCTGCAAGCGTCACATCGTATGTGATTAAAGTCAACAAATTGATTGTTCGCTAATTAACACGTTTCGGTCTACTCTTTGTGTTCAACGATTTGTCGCAACCCAAAATTTCATAAGTGATAACCTCTAGCTTTTTAAGTTGAATTTACATTGGAGTGTGAGTAGACCCGCAATGTCCCATCATACATATGTGTGTAATACGCAAAGATAGACAAATTCAAAAGGCTTGAAATAGCTCAAAAATAAAAATGAAATTCTATAAATTCTAAATATTGTAAATTATTTTGTCATTAAGCAAACAATTTTAGTGCGGAGCAAGAGTTCAACGCTAAAACTTATCAGCTGCTTTTGTTTAGAAATTTAACATAGTGGAACCAAGTAGTAAGAAATATATAATTCACAAATATAAATGAGCTTGGGTCAATATTTGAATTAATATAAAAAGTAATAACATATTTTCATAAAAAGTAGCAATTTTATAAAAAATATAATATAATAAAAAATGGAAATAATAAACAACAATTTCCTTTCTTAAGAAAGGAAAAAAGCTAAAATATAACAATAATATAAAAAGTATATTTCTACTTTTAAAATATAAGAATTTAAATTTAAAAAATAAAAAATAAATAAATATATTTTTTATAAAAAAAAAAAAATTCAATATAGTAAAAGTATTATGAATAATAAATAAGTATAAGCAAACTGATAATAAGTGTAATTATGCAAAGCTGCATTAAATATGTAATTTTAAGATGGCATCAAATATTTGTATCATAAATAAATACTTAAAAAAAATATAAACATTTAACAAAAAATATATAAATTAAATATATCAATTAGAAATTTGTAAAAAAATAATATTAGGAAAAGAAAGAATTCTTATAAAAAATGTAAAGAAAATATTTTAAATATATTAATAAATACATAACACTTATAAAAAATGTATTTATTTTATTTCTTTTTCAGCTTCTAATTCCCAATTAAATAAGCTTTCTTTAAATAAAAATATATAATACATCGTAAATTGTGCACTTCAATTATTTATTTAAATTTCTTGCTGCATTCTTTATTGCACATATAGCAAGCATAAACAAGTAATTTGTATATTCCCAGTTGTCTATTCAGTAAATAAAAGTCCCATTTATATGTATATTGCACCCACTATGCAGTGACGCAATCTGAAACCTGTTTGACCCACACGACGCGAGTGCGGCATCGCCTCATAAAAGCCGGCTGCCACTCGCTCGCTTCAGCTAAATCAGTACGATTTTTGAGTGCGAAACGTTGAGATGAATCAATTTGTGAGCGGAATTCTGTTGACGGTGCTGCTGTCGGCCCTGCTGCTGCTGCCCCCCACCGATGCTGCTGTGGCACGTGGCATCTACAAGAATGACAAGCATCCCGGCAAGTGTTATGTGTCGGACGATCTCATCCTGAGTCGGGGCGAAGAAGCCAAACATCCCAAGATGGAGTGTGCGCGCATTATATGCGAAGACAATAGCATGGCACAAATTCACACGTAAGTCAAATGCCTTTGATTACCTTCCAAGAATTTCTGATTAATTATTGACTTTCACAGCTGTGGCGTTGAGTCCCCTCCCCCAGGCTTCAAGCTGGGCAAAGTGAAGAATCCGAATGCCGCTTATCCCGACTGCTGCTCACGCGAAATAGTTAAAGCCAAGTAAAATGTGTTTGACGAAGGCTTTTATCTATATCTATCTATATCTGAAAATATTTTGTGTGCTTGTTCTTCTAGAGACTGCGCAGCAAAGTACATATCGAACATCTAAAAATAAAGCAAACAAAACAAAAACAAATACGAAAACGTTCGACGATTTTACACAGTCATCTTTACCATAAATATACACATTGCTGCAAGGCTATAAAAATTCATAGGAACAAATATTTGAGCACATCATTTCACAGCGATAAAGTGGCCATGGAGTAGCTACAACTTTTTGGGGTAACTGGCATCATCAGTGACATCAATTTCATCAAGAATTTCATCATTTTACTTATTTTAAAATTATTTATTTATTTATCTAGAGCAGAAAGTGAATGTGGAGAAAGCACAGAATAGTACTGGTAATTACCAGTATTATTTTGTGCTTATACCATATACTTAGTTCTAAAATATAAAAAAATTAATTGCTAACAAACGGCAGAAAGATCATAAAAATTAAAAAATATATGTACAAAAATAAAAAAAAATTAAAAAACAATTTTATTAACTCAAAAAGTAAATGTTTTTTTTTTTTATTTTAAATTTTAGTTTACTCTAATGCTCATTTTTATATATTTAATATGAAAGAAGCTTCTTTTAAGTTTGTTCCAATGTTTAATTCTATATATAGAGCATAAAACAAATTTAGTTTTAGTGTAGCACTAAAAGTTATCATCGAGCTTATTCACATTGCTTCAGATTATTAGCATAGAAAGCTGACTTTCAAAAACTCTAAATTTTGCCCTAAATTATATTTATCAAATGATTTTTCCAATAAAAACACAAGTTGCCTTAACTATAGCACTAAAAAAACTAAGTATGGAGGACATTAAAACAGTGCCAGACTAGTGTCCCTCTCTCTCTCTCTCTCTCTCTCTCTCTCTCTCTCTCTATCTCTCTTTTAAGCAGCCAAAAAAAAAACTGGCAAAAATATCTCTAAGGCCCTTAAACCAGCTGCCCTCAAAACACATAAACTAAGCCTGAAGGACATAAAAAAAAACTTGCAGCCAAAAATAGAAAATTCAGCGAATGCTGTTGCTGTTTGCCTTTTTGATTTGAATCAAGTTTTGGGGCGCATAAAACTAGCAACATAAATTGAGAAGTTGCTCATATATATATATACATGTATATATATATATATATATATATGTAGTCAGCCAGTTAGTATGTCATACTTATGGCTACTTATTTTATGGCTGGCAAGTGCTCGGCAAGTTTATTATGAAGCTTTATGCTCAGTTTATGGCAGTCTATTAATTTGGCCCGGCTGCTGTTATAGCATTTCTTACGAGCTCTGGGCTTCTAGCTTGACCCTGGTCCATTTGGGCGCACAGTTATTTTCGTAACATACTTTTGGCAAACAAATTTATTGAGCGGTTAGCGTTATGACTGAGGACGATTTGTGTGTCCACATGGGTCGCCTGAACTCCCCTCTCTCGCTGCGCCACCCATCACAGCCATCAACAACAATAAGCGAAAAGCTGTGTCAACAGCAACGACAACAACAATTGCGAACGGAAAGATAAGAGCAGTCGAGCTGAAACTGAAACTGAAACTGAAACCGCACCCACAACACTAATTGCCAGCTGTGTGGTGGGTGGTTGGGGCTGGTTAGCCTGTTGGTTGACCAAATTAAGCTCTAGCCCTGCGTTAAACGTTTTCCACTACCTTCAACCATTTTACTCCAATTCCAATTCCACTTCCATTTCCATATTTTTGACCTCATTTTGCATATTATTTGACAGCCGCTTTTAATTCCAATTCAATTAAAGGTCACAGCCCAAAATCAATGCCGCAGGCGAAACACATTTTCAGCCAACAATTTTCTTAATTAGTTATGCATTTATTTCAAATTTATGCTCTGGCTCTAAATCCTATTGTCCATTGATTATTTAGAGCTTTAATAGTTTATACGAATTTAATGCTTCTTTTGTTCTCTTCACAGGCATTGTTTATGATAAATTTTGCATTTTCAGCTGATGTAGGACCATGAGCTTCAAAAATGATTAAAATTTATATAAGTTAAAGGGAAATGATAAAACAATGAAAATAAATAATATGAAACTATCAGAGAAATTTAGTTGAGCTTCAAAATATTATACATATTTTAAATTAATATAATTTATATTTTGTATTAATATATAATAATATAACAATATTTAAGAAAATGAACAAAAAAAAGAGAAGCTGATAAAAATAAATAAAAATTGAATTTATTGATAAATTTTTCATTAAAAATGATAATTTTTATTTACTATTATATTATTTATTTACAATATATATTATTGCAGCTCGGCGCAGACTGCATGGCATCAACTAGTCATGCACTCCAGAGCAGAGCTCGCTTATTTGTTTTTATTAGTTTTAGATTTAACTATGTAAATTGTGAATAAATAATAAATTTTGAAATTGTTATTGCTTATTTATAACTTCATTCAAGACAGCAGACAAAATAAATAAATAAAGTAGAAAACTAAAAATTTACATAAAACAAACTATAATATATATATAAATGTTTTCTTAGCTCAGCTTGAAATCTTGATTTCGGACTATCGCATCGCAGTCATGGGGCACACTTACAACACCCACATGCATACATGATAAACACACACACACATAGTTGACACACATGCACACTCACACACACACACACACAGCTATATTTAAGTTAAGCCACAAATTCAAATTGATTTGATGACCGTGTTGAGTGCAGTTAACTGCAACTAATTGCAACTGGTGTCGTTTCCTTTATGACAAATCTCAGACTTTGTGTGTGTGTGTGTGTGTTTGCATTAAGTGTATACTTAACTAAATACATATGTATGTGGCCAGGTAAATCATATATACATAACCTTCGCTTGGATTTAGTCAACAGGTAAATAGCAGAAACCACATCGTTAATTATTACGAGTTTGACTGCGTTTTGATTAATGCTTCATATGCCTGATTTCCTCGATAGCCAGCCAAACGTTCATTAAGTTTGCATCTTAATTAGTGTGTATATAGACATTTGCAGGGCTGCTTGCTGTTACAGATTATATTAGTGGGGCAACGATGATAGATAAATTATTTAAACTGGTTTGACTCTAGCAGACAGGGCTGAAGATTTATGACATCTTACATTGTAAATTAATCTTCAATAAATAACAAAAATGGTTATTTATTTAAGGGTTTTTATTATTTAAAATTTATTATTATTATTATTTTATTATTTTTATTATTATTTTAAATTTTATCTATTGAAAAATTTTGTAATAAAATTTTTTATTTATAAAGAAAAAGAATTTTAGTGGACCTCTTCCACTCAGTTAATAGTATTTAGGTTACTGTATCTAGTCACTCAAACTTGTTTCGATTTGACGAGCTCATTAGCAAACCGAAAACTTTATTATTATTTAAATAAGCTTCAAATGAAGTCTGGTTTATGCGTGCAAACATTTAGCTACCGATTAGCATCTTTTCCCTTTATTAACATGTTTGAAGGCGTATCAATCAACAGCTGTATATACATATGTAGTACAAAAGCTGACGAGCCTACTTCAGCTCTGGTGACGTCACCCGAGCGTCACGATATTAAAATTATTCAAATTACTTTAGTGGAGATGACCAAATAGGAACAGTAGCAAAATAAATATTTATAAAATGTAAATGGCTTAAAATATAATATTGTTTTTGGTTTTAATTTGAAACTACGTGCTTGCCATTTTATATAAATATTTTTTTTTAATTTTTTGTAACATTTTTGTTTATTTAAAATTTTTGTATTAAACTTTTTTTTATTTAAAATTCTTATTTATTTAATTTTTTAAAATTATTATTTATTGAAAATTTTTACTTTATGAAAAATTTAAAATATTTCCAATTTTTTTTAAGTATTACTTTGTGGAATTTAATTTAAGTAATCAACACAGTCTATGGAAACTATTTTCCTGTCAAATCGAAATAGTATGTCAATCAGAACAACTAATTTTAACAAAATTTATTCAAATATTTTTATTTGCGCTTCGATCTACAATTCCTTGTCGCCATCGGGACAATGGACCACATTGATGCAGCACTTGGGATAGTCAGCATCGGGATACTTCTTATCGCCCAATTTACAGGTATCTGGAATACCTTTGGCACCACAGCTACAGGCATTTGGAACACATATAAATACAGGTTTCATATTGGAATTTGGCTAAGTTCTCACCCGGCGAAGGTTGCATCGCCGCCGCTGCTGCAGCTGATGGACTGACAATTCTTAGTTATAGTTTGACCCTCGTCCAAAATAGTTTCCTCATCAATGACACACTTGCCGGGATGAGCTTTAGCAATTAAGATATTGATATATATATATATATATATATATATATATAGAATTATACATATAAATCTATGTATATACATATTCTAATAGAATATCATACCATCACTTTTGAAATTGCCACGAGCTATGTCCCCATGGACCTCGGCTATGAGCACAGCAGCCAGCAGGCAAATCGCTAGAGTTATAGCTTTCATCGTGACAGTCGGAAACGTTTTGACAATATTTTCAATCTTCCGCTCAATTTATAGTCGTTAGCCCTACGTATCTCGTCCCTCAAACATGTTTTGATTCGATGAGCTCATTAGCAAAGCGAAGACTTTATTATTATTTAGCTAACGATTAGCATCTTTCCCTTTATTAACATGTTTGAAGGCGTATCGATCAACAGCTGTATATATGTAGTACAAAAGCTGACAAGCCTACTTCAGTTCTGGTGACGTCACACGAGCGTGAGCAGTAGCAAAAGCAATTGTTATAAAATGAAAATGGATTATATTATAATAGTTATTTTTGATTTCATTTTGAAACTACATGATTGACATTTTGTACAAAGTAATATATTAATCATATTTATATATATAAGCCTACATATTTAATTCAAACTTCAAACTTCGTCATGGTCTTGTGGGCAATGTTTTAGGTATATTACATTGTTGTTGTTCTTCTGATATTTATATGGAAACCATTAACTTAAATGGCAATAACTATTAAACATTTTAAAATGTGAACTTTGCCAATAACTTAGTTATCTGCGTAAATAAAGCTTTTGAAAGTAGTTTCACTCTTGCTGAGTCATTAAAGTGTTTTAGTGGTTTATTCAAATAACATTTATAGATATATATTATTCATTAGAGATTTAAAAAAAATAAACGTGAATACAACTATTATTTCTTTGCAGCTTCAGTTTCCGAGCTTGAAGTAGTTTTGCTTCTAGTTCTCACTGACGTCCGATGCCAGCCTTGAGCTTTGCTGCTGCAATTTAATTTGTCTGTTTGCGCCCAGAACACATACGGCTACCTGTCAGTGCTTTTTTGTGCAACTATTCGAGAACTTCAAAAGATTGCAAGCGAGTCGATTGACAGCATAAAAGCTGAAGGAGTTGAAGGGCTTTCTGAAACATTACTTTTTGAAATGCTTCGAGTTTCTTTAACTATTCGTTGACTCTCGCTGGGTCTTAGATAACCATAATCGACAATGAAATTGATCTGTGAAGGGAATATATATGTATAACATATTATTAGAATACAAAAAGACTTTTCCAATTAGCTTTTTAAGCCACTTTGGCTAGTTAGTCTTAGTTTTAGTCTCAACTGTTTGATAGCTCTGTAAATGCCAGAGTATACGACTTGCCATGCTAGTTCGCTATAAAACTATATATACTTTCCGGTTTAGCAGCAGCCCCAAACCTCAATCACGAATAAAAAGACTACAAAGTATCCAAAAGAGAGAGAGAGAGAGAGAGCGAGCGAGAGGGAGGGAGAAAAATGTGAGCAAAGACCGCAGCAAGTTTTTTATTTTTTAGCAGCCTCAGCATAAAAAGTGAATATTACAATTTCAGTGTGCCGCAAGTTAAAGTCTGCATATGTGTGCGTGTGTGTGTGTGTGTGTGTGAGTGAGTAAAAAATTGGTATATGTACGTATGTATACATGCACACACATACAACATTTATAAATTGGCAGCCAGGCAACTGCTTTTGGGTGACCTCTCCTGCCAGCCGAGTCGACTATTTGTGTGCGTGCAAAAAAGGTGAAGGTAATGTTGCTTGTTGGTCAGAAGGCTACAAACTCGACCACCACCGAGTTGGTACATAAACTGAGCCGAAACTTTGCCAAGGCACGCGCAAAAAATAAACAGACCAAAAAAAAAACAGCTCGAGTTGTAATTCAAATTTAGACGTAGGTATGTACAATATATGTATATATATACATATGTATGTATATGTACAAAAGGTGCAAATGCTGCGCCCCAAAAAATATGCAACAAAAATCGTGCGAAATAAAATCTTGAACTGTGCCACAGTTGAACGTGCACAGCACTCTCATCACTTATTCATTAATTTCACAGTGCGAGCGCAAGTAAATTTAAGAAACTACAAAATTTGTTTGCCACACTGTGCCGCAATTCACACACACAAACACACACTCTCTCTTAAACACACACACACACACACATACGAGCGCACACAAATTGAAGTCCTTGCCGCACTTTCTTTAACGCTCGCACCCACGAGATGCCTCATTTCATGCCCGAGAGCTGCACGCGTCGCAGAGCTGAGCTCGTTATAATACAAAGAAAGTTACCTTCAAAAGGCAACAGCTTACATTTAGGGTAGTCCCTCGCAAGGGCAGCTTACGCTCATGCACAAATTCTATTTAAATTCTTTATCGAACCAGCGTATTTTAATATTTTCAAAAAAAAAAAAATGAGGACTTTTAAGCATGCACATTGACATTGAGGGCAGTCCCTACTTATGCTGAGCTATAATTCAACCTAAATATCAATATTTTTCAGCTATAATCTTAAGCTATCAACAACCAGGCGCATTTACATTAAGGGTAGCCCCGAGTAACGTTAACAAGTATATTCTTATGGCAACAGCTTAGATTAAGGGTAGTCCTCACCAAGAGCCTTTACGTAGGTGCGAGGCAACTTAAATTATATATCGATAAACAGCTTCTTAAGCTGCTTATAGAAGTTAAGCTAATCCGATCAAATTCCAGCTATATTTAATGCCAAATATTTATATTAAAGGTAGTCCCTAACATCAAATACCTATATATTTTAGTTCATGTCAACTAGCAGTATTAAGCAGTTCGAAATTAGCAGATTTTATATAGATATCTCTCATATCGGTTGCAAGATAAGATATGCTTCTTCTCTATAGCTCCTGCCTATCGATTTTTTATCGATAAGTTTTCAACTGCTCAACCCCATTCCTCTGGAATTTATTAAACTTCTGTCTGTTTATCGTTTCCGTACTCAAATAAATCATATTAACAAGGGAAAGCCCCTACTTGTGCTTAAGTTTTACATGATTAAGAGCGAAATAAAAGCTCAACGCGCCAATTTCGTAGGCATTTGCTGACACGTTATACACACTTCATCAGCGGCGCATATCTGACGCATAAGTTTTTCACTTTTCACATTGTCCTTTTTCTGTTTCTGCTTCAGTTTTCTGTTTTCTTTGCAGCTCTTCGCCGCATACACAAAAGTAGCGGCAACAGAGTTCTTTAAATTGAGTTTCCTTCGCTCTTCTTATGTTTCCAAATGTGTTCGCCTCTGAATGTTGGTGTGTGTGTGAGAGCCTTTGTATGTGTGTGTGAGTGCGTGAAAGTCTTATTGTTTTTTTTTTTTTTGCTTGCGTTTCTCGTATAAATATGTAAACTAAATTACCAGAACCACGAACCGAAAACTTTTGCTTCTTGTTCGCCGAAGCATGCCCAATCGTTTGCCTTTCAAACACAACAAAACATTATGCCAAGCATTTCAATTTTTATGTGCACATCAAAGAAATAAATAAAGAAAATGGGAATTTTTAAAAATATAAATAAATATACATAACTCGAAATAAATTGAAATAAAAAGGGAACTGAAGTAAAATAAGTCAAAAAAAAAATGTTTTAATTATTTAAAATAAAAAATAATTTTTGTAAATTATATACAAATTTTTTAAAATATATTTGTAGTGTAAAACTATAAAAAAAATAATTATGAATATAAATCAAATAAATTGATATTCAATCAATTTACTCTACGCATATTTAGCTATAAGAAAACTCTCAGAAAGTCAATCGAAGAAGTAATAAATTTTAACTCAAATAACAAAAAATTTGCTGCTAAGTGCTGCCTGTCAGCTTATCGTGGCTATTATGAATAAATCAATTATGTTTTTGCTATAAATATAACCAAAAACTTATTTTAGATTATTCTCACAGCAACTGCCCATGGCCGCTCGCTGGCGCAGCGCACAAAAGTAGGCAACACAAAGTGCAATTAAGCAATAAACCAGTTGAAGCTAATGGCTGCCAAGCCAGAGCAAGAGAGAGAGAGAGAGAGAGTGTGTGTACGAGAGACTGCTGCTAATTATAGCAAACAGTGTCCATTACACGCCCATTGTGTGCCACGCCCCATCCATCTGACTGCTTAATGAACAACAATTTTACACGCGCTGCGCTCCCACAAAGTTTATTGACTTAGTTCATCAAATATAAATATTGAAAGATTTAGCGTAGCGCCGCACGCAAATTCTGAATAAAACAAATATATTGAAGAAAAGCAAAAATAAGACCAAAAAATAAGAATCAAAATTCGAATGCGAATTCCAAAAGCAAATTACATATATTTGTGTGCAGTCAATGAATAATATTGATTCATAACGCTCGTTAGTAAGGAGGTAAACAAAGTAATTACATGGAAAGCTTTTATATGAAAATGATCTAGAGATAACTGATAGACTTGAAAATACCCTGTAATGTGGGAAAGGCTTGATGTATGTTTCTAATAATACATTTTTATTTTAAATAATATTTTAGAAATAAATTCTGATACGAAAATTAAAGAATATGAGCTAACTAAGAGAAAAAATACCCTGTAATCGAGCTTGAACATTTTTTTATGTGTTTATATGAATGCAATTATTTTGCTATATATTTATTTTATAAATTATAAAATTTATAAATGTATTATTTTTTCTTCTTTTATGTTTCTCCTTTATTTTCATAAACTATTTTTAACTGATAAAAAACAGTTTAGCTATAAACAAATCAACTTAAAGACTTGAAAAATATTTCTTTAATTTATGAATGAAATCAATGTCCACTTCACTCTTTTTTATTTGATTATTTTTTCATTTGATCAGAAAATCTATTTGATTTTAATTTATTTTAATCGATGGTCGGTTTAAGGAAAACCAATCGGAACGTGGCCCGACTGCGGTAGAGGCGTAATGAATGCATATGAATAATACCAACATATTTGAGTCGCTATTAAAAGGCCAGCGAGCACGTGAGCAAATGGAAATATAAAAATAATATAATTGAGTGTGCGCTGAATTAAACGCGCATTTATTGGCTGCGGTTGAATTCATTTCAATTTTTAATTATGCGCGTAATTCCTTAATGCGGTTCCATTTTAGGCTAGATGCGCATACGAAATGCTGAAGTTCTGCGGCCGGACCTTTACGAGTGTTAAAGTGGGGACATAAATCGATTGATTGAATGGGTAAGTTACTGAATGATTGACGGGTTTTCTGAAATGATTGATTGACTGAATGACCGACTGATTGACCGGCTAACAAACAGATTGATTGATTGATTGACTGACTCACTGATTCATAAGATGACTGACTGACTGATTGGCAGATTGACAGTCTAATGACCGAGTGATTGACTAACCTATTGACCTACTAATTAATTAATAGATTGACTGATTAACAAATTGATTAACTGACTGATTGAATGACTGGTTGAATGATAACTTGACTGGCTGACTGACTGGCTGATTGATTGAGTAAAGCCTGACTGATTGAGTAGCTGCCTAAGAGATTAACTCTCGTAAATCGCATTCAAATTGGAAATACATTAAGCTTTAACAGATTGATTGATGGGCCAAATAATTTGATTGATATGAAATGCCAAACCGTAAGAACTAGAAAACTAAATATTGTGAAGAATTGTCTTTTGGTAAAGCTTTAGCTAACTTTTTTTAGAGAAAAATAAACTTTTAGAAAACTCCAACCAAAAATGAAAGCAAATGTTTTCTAGATAAATTTCTGTTCGGCTGCCCAAGGACCAGCTACAAACCCAGCTATAGATAATGGATTAGGATGGTAGGGTCTGCTTTCAATTTGGCCACAGACAATGGCTTTTTATAATCAATAATCAAAATTTTAATAAACTCACCTTCATGGAAGAACGCCAACTAGAAAGTGCTGCGTCAAGGACTCACAGTTTGTGTCTAATACTGAGCGAATTGCGCTGGCTATGCTTGGCCTGGCCACGAGCTGTTGCGACTGTAGATTAGCATGCCACTGGCAATGGCGGCAGCAGGTACAGCATGGACATTAGCTTTTCAATATTTTGCCTTTTTTCTTCTTCTTCCTCTTGCTTTTTGTTAACACTTTTCAATTAAGACGCGAGCAACTCAACTGAAATAAAACCGAACACAACTTTCACTTCAGATGCGCTGCAATTATGCATTTTTATTGTGCGCTGATTACTTTTCATTGTTGTGCGCGTGGCATGTGTGTGTGCGTGAGAGTGCGAGAGTGTGTGTAAATATTTATGTTAATATTTGCACTCGTACAATAACAGACAACTGGCATGGCTTCGCTGGGTATATAAATCGTTCAATGCTGCTGCTGCTGCCGATGCTGGGGCAAATTGCGTATACGCCGCGTATGCGCCGCCATTGAAATTGCGCTAATGGCATTTCAATAACGCATTTGCAACCGCAGCTCTTTTGCAACAAACATTTCTGGAATTTTAAATCAATCTGTGCGTCTGTCTGTGTGTGTGTGTGTGTGTGTGTGTGTGTGTGTGTGTGTGTGTGTGTGTGTGTGTGTGTGTGTGTGTGTGTGTGTGTGTGTGTGTGTGTGTGTGTGTGTGTGTGTGTATTTCGGTGCGACGTGTTGAATAAAACATTTGGGCTACATCCTTTGAATAATTCAAAATTCATTCTGACACAAAACTTCTCTCTTTTACACTCAGTCATAAAGTGGGCAAATCGATTTTGCATGCGACAGGCATTTTAAGGTCGACTGGTAATGAAAAAGTTTTCCTCGTTTTGCCATTTTTTTTTTTTTCACTTACTAACTTTTTGGATTCTCTCAAATGGGATTTCAACACAAAAATAAAATAAAATATATTTGGTCAACTCTTGCAACATATGTGGCAAGTGGTTATCTTATTTGCAACATCAAAGTGTGCGAGTGTGTGACTGTTGCTGCAGAATTATAAAATAGAAAAAATCTTGAACTATAGAATGGACAATGGATAGAACAATTCTTGCACCGTGGAGTGGAGAGTGGAAAAAGATAAAGGCGACTTGAGTGCCTTTATCTTTTTCCACTCTCCAAAAAATAAACAAAAATTATCTATACAAAAACATTTTTTTTTTTCAATAGGTAAAAAAATGAATATTGAGAAAATATATTAAATAAAATATATTAAAAAAAAAATAGCAAAATAATCAAATATCCAGCTCAAACATGTTTATTTTTTTATTTTTGTTGGCTACAGGTCGCATATTAGTTTATTTACTCTAATACTAACTAGCATTCCTGAGTTGAGAAAATCAGCAGAATAACAAAATTTATATTTTTTAGTAGATCATTTTTGATGCTTAATTAAAGTAATTGAAGAGCAATTAAGAGTAATTAAATATATATATTTTATATTTTTAGTATTCACATTATTTAAGCAGAAAACTAAAGTGTTGTCTCTTCACTCCAATGAATTTCAACTGCGAGCCACAAACTACATGAACTCAAACAATATTTCCAAAGTACTTCGACCTTCGATTATAACAGCTTGAAGCCTTGTTTTCTGTTTCCTTTTAACGAGTGAACCATTTAGACAACTTATAACAGAAAAATATAACACTTATGTGTATATGAAAATAATATGTTGAAAAGTCTTTGATGCCAGAACTAAGCCTGCCCAAGCAGAAAACTGAACAACAGATTTTTATTTTTAATGCGAACTTAACATTATTTTTATGACATTGAAAGTCGCTGTTGATGCTTCCCACGTTGCCTTCTTGTAGCCTTTTTTTAGGCTGACAGAAAGAGAGAGAGAGAGAGAGAGAGAGAGAGAGAGAGAGACAGACAGACAGAGAGAGCGCGCGCTGCTTGTGTATTGGTTACCTGTTACATGCTATGTGAGTGAGCTTATAGACCGTTAGATCACGCTGCTTGGTTAACGGTCGCCAAGTTCGAATTCGAAATTGAAATCGTAAATGTCGAACATGCAAATGCGATAGATTGTCAAATAAATGTAAATATAAAAACAGCAACAAAAAAACAGCAAATAACATGAAAAGTCGTAAGAAAATAGAACCATTGAAAGGACATACACACACTCGCACACACACACACACACACACACACACACACACACACACACACACAGTGACAGTGGCAAATGTACATGTATCCTCGGAACAAGCACATAAAAATGTAATACTTTTTTGCTCGACGATGATGATGATAATATTTTCTGATATTTTCATTACATTGTTGTGCTTTTACGACTGTTATCCTTGAGTGAAGAACTTGCTACAGGATGCTAAAACCAACACGCACACACACACACACGCACACGCATAGCCAAGCAAAAACTCTGAGCCACACACCAATACAGTTCCACGCACACGCACACACACACACACACACACACACGCATGCGAGCTGAGCGAGCTTTTTCCACCTAATGTCTAAACCGTTAGTTTTCAGAGACTGCAAAGAAAGAGAGTGGGCAGATTTTTCACCTTCGCACTTTGGGTTTTTTTTTTTTTTTTGATGTTACAATTGAATTTTTTTTTTATTTTTAATAATATTTTTTTTTTTAATATAATATTTTTGATTGAATCTTTTTAAAACTTTTTTGCACTTTACACCAGCGATCGGCGCGGCTAAAAATATTTTTTTTTCTATTCAGCTGCCTTGGCTGAGTTGTTGAGTTTTATCAATTTATGAATAAATTTTTTAAATATTTACAAACGCGCCTTGAGAGCGTGTGCACAACACACAAGATGTTGTACCGTCGCTCGTCGAATTTGAACTGAATGCTAACAAGTACACGGCAGCCTAACCACGCACAACTACATGTGCAGTAGGCAAGCGAGCTTTTTTTACACGGACCAACGATGCGTGGGTGGCCTCAAAGAGCGAAAGCTCCAAACAGAGAATTGGTGTACGTTGCTGTGTAAGAAAATAGAAACAGATGTTAAATAGCTAATATATATTTATTATTCTATATGTTATTATTTTTATTGTTTAGGATAATTATATAATTTTTTTTAACTTATGAAATAAATTAAATATTGTGCAGTATTTTTTAATTTCAAATTTAAATACGTTATGCCTTTTGCTATCGAAAATACGCGTCTATCGAAAAACAAAACAATATGTGCAGCCCTTGCTACTATACCGTACTTGTCAGCCCTGGTAACCAAAGCAAAACAAATCATATTTGTCTCTTCATAAAAAAATAAAATAGTAAAAACAATGTCTGATGCATATGCATACGCTGCCAAAGGCAAGCTAAAACTCAAAAGCGATACGGAGCTCAAGAAAAAGAAGAAGAAGCACAAGAGCAAGGACAAGGAGAAAGAGGAATTGCAGAAATCATTTGTCGAGCAGCAAATAAGCGAAACTGCCCAAGCCTCGACATCCAGCACAAGTGGATATCAGCGCAAACTGACCAAAGCGGAGCTGGCAACCAAGAAGCAACAGGAGAAGATGCGAAATAAACGCATAATGGACAAGGCGCAGACAACGCACAAGCAGCGGGTGGAGAAATTCAATGAGCATCTGGACACGCTGACGGAGCATTTCGATATACCCAAGGTGTCGTGGACGAAGTAAAGGGTGTTCTCTTTGCTGGTTAGATCGATGCACCGATAGAGTTCACGACTCTAGCGATCGATAACAAATGCATCGTATTTGAATTTGAGCCAATACTAGAATCGTAATTAAGAAAATAATGGACGTTTGGTTTAAACATTTCCAAGTGTTATATATATTAAGCATAATTTTGACTATATATTGTGTGTTTGAGAGGCCAATATGAAAATGGCGGCTTTAAACTAAATACATTTATGGTAATAGTTACATATACAAAAAAACAACTTAAATGAGATGTTTCCAACATTCAGTCCAGTTTCTAAAACAAGGCTACAAAATTCTTTCTCAATGCGGTGTCATAAGCTCCAGCATGGCATATTTCCAGGTCCAGGCACGTACCAGCTGCTCGAAACGTGAACGCTCGTGCTCGTAGATATAGCCCAGCTCCGGTTCCATGCACACGTCAGTGTACGGATCCGTGAGCAAACTTTGCACGGACAGCAGAACCTTGGCCACATTCAGAGCCAGCGACCAGTTTTGCTGCTGGAATATATCGATGCCGACGTCGCCATGCCTGGACACATTCGGATGCAGGATTTTAGTTAGAAAACGTACCGTTGGCGGCGTCATGGGATAACGTTCCGGAAAGTAGATAAAGAGAAAGAATTTGCCGCCCTCATAGGGGCTGCCCGGCGGACCCAGTATCGTCGCCTGCCAATAGTTATTTTGCCGATCCAAGGGTATGGCCGAGATGCCCTCCGATTCGTAACTGTTCAACAGATTCGCTTCGCCGCGCAAAAAGTTGTTGCGTATCATATTACCCAGCTCGCCAGCCGGTGGCGACTGGCTGCCCAGATCAATGAGACAGGTGCGGCAGAAGCAAGACGACATCAATGCCCCGTACAGCTTATACCAGTTGGGCTGCTCGGCGAGGCACTCGAGCAGCGGCCAGCGCTGCTTGATGTAGCTCTTCCACATGCTCTGCGCCGTATTCTTGACAATAATCTCGTGCCACTGCTTGCACACCTCGCTGGCCATCCACAGCGACATGTCATCCAAGTACGCGAATATCTTTAGCATCACCTCGACGGGTATGCGACTCGTGATGCACTTGCTCCCACTGCCACTGCCACTGCAGCCGCTGTTCCCACTGTTGTTCGCATTGTATTCGTGCGCACGGGCACGTCCGTCGGCCAGCTCGAGCATGTAGTGGGGCAGGGCATGCGGGGCAGATGGGCGTGGCCGTTTGATGGGCAACAGAAATGGATTTACCGCACGTTCATGCTCGAAATCACGCTCCGGTGTGCCTCGCCGCGCGGGCAATGCTTGTAGTTCCAACTGCGGCTCTGCCTGTTGCTGTGCAGGCTGAGCTTCCTCAATGAGCTCAGCTTCGTTGTTTGCCGGCTGTGGTTGTTGCTGCTGCTGCTGCGGCTGCTGTTGTTGTTGTGGTGGTTGTTGTTGTTGCTGTGGTGCGGCTGGTGCCGCATCTTCTAGATCTTCAAAGCCCATTATATCCGCATCGTTTTCAGTTTCATCATCCTCCTGCTTGTCCTTGAAAGGTGGCTCGTCATTGCCCGAGTCCTCGTCGTCCGACAATTCCGTCAACAGCTCCTCGGCCCGTTGTGCGTTGTAGAGAAAAGCGTGACAGGCGCCGCAGAGCGGCTCCCCAAAGTTCGGTCCGTAATAGCCATTGCATACCCAGCACGCGTGGCTGTTCTGTAGTTTCCAAACATACATATATCAAATAATATTGAATCATAAAAGTTCTTCATGCTTTCTTCTTCTTTTTTTGTATACACACCGAAAAACAGAATGTTGGCTCTGTCAGCAATTGTTTGTCTTTGTCCTCCTCCTCCTCCTCGGCGATGTCGCCTGAGTCATTCATTTCATCGTCGCTGGCATTCAGCTGATCCAGCAACTGTTCGTCATCTTTTTGCTGCTGAACGCAGCTAGTCATTTTTCTAGTCCGTCGAAAATTGTTATAAAAAAAACCACAACCGATGCCGTTTTCGTCATGCAATGTTAGGATACTTGCAGTAAAAGCATCGATTTAGTATCGATAACGATGACAATATTTGTGGTGTGTCTATGAGAATGAAGAAATTGTTTTGCGTTTACAGCTGACTCTGACGTCAGTGCCTTTGAGTAAACTAATATTTAACTACTAATTAATTGATATATATTTAATTAAATTCGGATGCATTATAGTCATTATAGGTACTTTTAATACTTTCTACTATGACATTTAACAAATATGTCCATCTATTTGCTCTCAAGTATAAGTCTGTGACGTCATTAAGTATTCAACCATGTGGCAACCTGTTGTTGATGTGTTCTCTTACTGGCAACTGCAGCGTCACATGTGCAATATTTATAAAATTACGCCAGCCATAAAATGAAGCAAAAAAAGAAGCTAGGTACTGCTGAATTATTAATATAATGTTAATTAATTAAATTTTAATCAACTCTAATGCCACTGCAGCCGTGGGCCTTAGCCGCGAGGAGCGACAAGTGCTTGTCATCGGCGAAATCATACAGGAACTGCTGCAGGCACACGAAAACAAAAAGGATGTGAATCTAAATCGCATGAAGTCGCTGATTTCGTCCAAGTATGGACTGGATAGCTCACCACGTTTGGTAGACATTATAGCAGCAGTGCCGCACGATGCCAAGAAAATACTGCTGCCCAAGCTGCGCGCCAAGCCCATACGAACGGCGAGCGGTGTGAGTAAAGGATAATTCCTATATGTGACTTATCTAAAATATACATTATTTCAGATCGCCGTCGTTGCTGTCATGTGCAAGCCGCATCGTTGTCCGCACATCAATTTCACGGGCAACATTTGTGTTTATTGCCCCGGCGGACCGGACAGTGACTTCGAATATTCCACACAATCGTATACGGGCTATGAGCCCACGTCGATGCGTGCCATACGCGCACGTTACGATCCCTTTCTGCAGACCCGGCACCGTGTGGAGCAATTGAAGCAACTGGGACACTCTGTAGACAAGGTAGAGTTCATTGTCATGGGCGGCACCTTCATGGCTCTGTCGGAGGAATATCGCGATTACTTCATACGCAACTTGCACGACGCTCTCTCCGGCCACAGCAGCGCGAATGTGGCTGAAGCCGTGCGCTATTCAGAGAAGTCGAGATCTAAATGCATTGGCATCACAATTGAAACACGTCCGGATTATTGCCTGAAGCGACACATCACGGATATGCTGAACTACGGCTGCACGCGCCTGGAGATCGGCGTGCAATCCGTCTATGAGGATGTGGCCAGAGACACGAATCGTGGCCATACGGTGGCGGCTGTATGTGAGACCTTCAAGATGGGCAAAGACGCCGGCTACAAGATCGTCACCCACATGATGCCCGATCTGCCCAATGTGGACTTCGAGCGGGACATCGAACAGTTCATTGAGTACTTTGAGAATCCCGCCTTTCGCTCCGATGGCTTAAAGATCTATCCCACGCTGGTGATACGCGGCACAGGATTGTATGAGCTGTGGAAGACGGGTCGCTACAAGTCCTATCCACCATCGATGCTGGTCGACTTGGTGGCCAAAATATTGGCTTTGGTGCCGCCTTGGACGCGTGTCTACCGAGTGCAGCGTGATATACCCATGCCTCTAGTTAGGTGAGAACTGAATCCTAAATAAAGTGAAATTCCCTTTAATTTATAATCCTCTTCCACCCGCAGCTCTGGCGTGGAGCATGGCAATCTTCGTGAGTTGGCACTGGCTCGCATGAAGGACTTGGGCACCGTCTGCCGGGATGTGCGCACCCGTGAGGTTGGCATTCAAGAGATCCACAACAAAGTGCGTCCCTATGAAATCGAATTGATTCGCCGCGATTACGTCGCCAACGGCGGCTGGGAAACGTTCTTATCCTACGAGGACTCCGAGCAGGATATACTCGTGGGTCTGCTGCGCCTGCGCAAATGCTCTGCGGAGACCTTCAGGCCTGAGCTGCAGGGCAACTGCTCCATTGTGCGCGAGCTGCATGTCTATGGATCTGTGGTGCCCGTCAGCTCGCGAGATCCGACCAAGTTCCAGCATCAGGGCTTCGGCACTCTGCTCATGGAGGAGGCGGAGCGCATTGCTCTCGAGGAGCACGAGAGCACAAAGATTGCGGTTATTTCAGGCGTTGGCACGCGCAACTACTACCGCAAGCTTGGCTATACACTGGAGGGTCCTTATATGGTCAAGCAACTGACCCAATCCTAACTTATATGAAACGAAAATACTTATTGTTTGTCAAATATATATATATATATATATATACATATAAATATTATATAAACAAAGATTTGAGCTTTTCATCTGTGGAGGGCATAATATAATAATGACTGAAATATTTGAAGTGATGGAATTTATGATATGTTCAAATTATTATCAAAAGTAAATGCCTAATTTGTACAAACTCGAATATCTTATATAAATAGCTGATTGGTCAGTTTCTGTGGTTGTTTATCTGAATAGCTGAACAAATTATAAATACAAATGAAATACATTTAATAATGATAGTTAGGCAGTGAATGAAATCGGATTATAGATACAATATAGCACTATCTTGAACAATTCGTACAGAGCTTATAGTTAGGGGTTGAAAACATTTTAAAATACTTGTGCAATTCGTAAAAAGAAAGCTTAAACCTAATTAGATTATAACATATCTTAGAAGTGAATTGGGTGAGTGTAAACTACTTTTTGGGCAGCGCCTCCTCGTCCGTGGGATCACAGTCGGCGCAGTGCCAGGAGTATCCGCGTATCTTCGGCGACTTCTTCAGCGGCGGATCGAGGCAAGCGAAATGATAGTGTTTGTGGCATTCATCACAAGTCACAACCTGATTGGCTTTGGCTGACAGCGCACAGACGCAGCAGTTTATCTCAACGCTGGGCGCCTTCGGAGTGGACACGCGCGGTCTGCCCACGCGCTGCTTGCGCGGCGTCGACTTCCGTGGACTGACTTTGCGCTGAGGCGAGGGAGTCTCCGGTGTCAGCTTCGGTTCCTTAATGGGTTTTTGTGGCGTCAGCACCGCAAGTGGCTCAGCGGGTGGCTCGGGTTGGATGACATCCTCAACCGTTTCCACGGAGGTGGGACGCGATGCCTCGTCTACGGAGCGCACCGCATTGGCGGGCACATAGAAGCTGCGCGACTCGGGCGCATCCTCGCCCGGCAAGCGCAGCGTCTTAAATATTATTTTAATGGGTCGCCCGGAGTTGGCAGTGTCCGGCGTACTCTCGTCCGCATGAGCGCGCTTTTTACGCTTGCGCTTATGCTCCTTGCTGAAGGATTTCTCCGTGTCCGATGACAAGTTGTGCTTGCTTTTGTGCTTATCCTTGCGCTTGCCCTTGCGCGACGACTGCTTGCCGCTGGAATCATCGATGGAGTCCTCACAGCCGGACAAATGGGAGATGGCTGCAGCTTGCGGAATTGTGAGGTCGATGTGGGAGACTGTTTGAACTGTGGGAAGGGAAGAACAGATTATTAAACTGGATAACAGTTGGTTATATATTGATTCTCACCATTCACGGGCGTCTTCCTGGGCGACTGCATCTTGGCGCGCTTTGGCGATTTGCTCAAATCCTCGGCAGCTTCAAGGGCAGTCGGCATCGTTTTGTTGAGCGCGCGCTTTGGATGCTGCGGCATCTCCTTGGGCACATCGTCCAACGAGTAACGATCCACATAGACTAAATGCCCGTCCTTGTTGAAGCGCGTGCGGGATTTGCGCGGTCCTGGCGAGATTTCCGTCACCGCATCGGACACGTCCGATTTGTCACAGCACTCGGAGCACTGCCAGCCATACTGCTTGGATTTCTTGGGCGGACGAGTCAGAGGTGGATTGAGGCAGCCCAGATGATAGTGCAGATTGCAGGTGTCGCACTTGACCAGGAGATGCTGATCATTGTTGCGCTTGCAGATGCCGCAGCTCACAGCTGGGGCGATGGTGGATGCCTTAGTGGAGTTGATCTGCGACTGCTGGGTGCTCAGCATACGGGAGTTGTCCAGCTTGTTGCCCAAATGGGCGAGCGGGAAGCCCACGCCCATCTTCAGGGCTGCCGCTGTGGGCACTGAGATGGGCCGTTGGGGCGGCGTCGCCACCTTGGGCAGCTGCTCCGGCAGCGGACGGGCGATGAGCTCCACAAGTGGCAGGCTCAGAGCGGGACAGAGCTGAGAGAGGCTGCTGTGCAGGGATTTGATGGTGGCAACCAAAGAATCACGCGTGGCCTTCACCTGCTTGCGCTCCTCCAGGGCATTGTCGTACTTGGCGCGCAGCACATCCTGCGCCTGGCTCAGCGCCGAGTTGTGCTGGAGCAGCTGCTGTTGCTGCTGCTTGAACTCGGACATGCGCACGATGCGATCCATGTAGTAGGCCGTGAACTCGACACTGAAGGCAGGCGCTATGTGCCACTTCTTGCGTATGTCCTGCAGGGCCTGGATGTGCGCCTCCCGCTGCTCCAGGTGCTGCACGTCCACGGCCATGAACTCTGCCTTGGCCAACAGCCGACGGCAGGCCGAGGCCGAACTGGTCAGCAGGCGGGACATCTTCTGGGTGGGCACCCACGGCGTGGGCTTCATCTGCTTGTGCTGCGCATACTTCTGCTGTATCTTGAGGAGCTTGCGCTGTATGCGCGCCTGTGCGGGATTGGGATTGGCATCAATCAGCTGCTGGTTGGACTCGATCAGAGCGCGCTGTTTCGCCTGCTGCAGCATGTTCAAGCGGAGAGTGTGGTAGTTCCTGCGACGCTTCTTGATCATCTCCTTCTCCGAGTGCACCTTGCAGTGGGCATAGAATGGATCCGCTGCATCATCCTCATGGTGCGCCTCGATCAGATAGCCAGCGACCTGAGCGCACGTCACGTGGAAATAGGTCTTGCACATGCCAGCATCGCAGCCGATGCAGACGCCGGTGCGTGCGAAGAGCGCGTTGTCGCACAGCGAGCACAGCTTGGCGCCCCATTTGCTGTACTGCATCTCGAAGAGGGTCACCGAGCTGAGCTGCTCCACCTCACCGAAAGCTACGCCCGGTACATACAAGGCGCAGATCAGATGCACCCATTTTCCCACATCCGTTTCCTTGTAGATGCCGCCCTTGTTTGGGCAGAGCTCGCAGTCGGGCTCCGTGACGCCGGCACGGCAAGCCTCGCAGAACCAGGGCTCCGTGGAGCAGGTGGAGTTCGTGCTGGAGATGCTCACATTGTCGCTGACGCCGTAGCAGCCCTCGTGGACAGAGACGCCACACGAATCACATTCGACAATCTCGTTGACATCATCGCTGCGCTCACCCAGGCAGACACAGCACATGCGCTTTGGCGGCGCCAGCGGCTCGAAATTGAAGCCATTCACACGAGGCACCGGCACCAGGGCGAGCTGAGCGGATGTAGTTTGCGCCGTTGCCTCCTGCTGTGCATTGTTGTTGTTGTTGTTGCTTTCAGCTAGCAGCTGGCGCAGCTGCAGTGTGGAATCATCGCTGTCATCGCCAGAATTGCCATCTGCGTCGCTGTCGCTGTTGTCGCTGCTGCTGCTGGCGTCGCTGCTGTCGCCATCGCCGTCGCTTTCGTCCTTTGAGCCATCCGAACAATTGTCGATGTCCGGCAGAAAATCACTGTCCGACGAACTTTCACCCAAGTCAAAGTCGAGCAACGCTTGAGTTGTTATTTTTGGCTGGCGTACCCGTTTAAACGGCGCCATTGAAATAAAATTCTTAATGAATTTTGTCGCTAAATGCAAGAAAAATCGTGCAACGTAATAGAGCTGGAAGTCTTTCGATAAATATTTGATATCGATATCCACACATCTCTACATACAAATTTGGCCATTTGCAGACAATTTCATTAGTGTTGGCAGCTCAGCCAGCTATTGGCAAATCCAGCCTTTTTATTTTCAAATCAGCTTTTTTCGATTTCTAGTGAAATTTTCCGATTTTGCTTTCATATTTTAAAATTACAATCAATAAACAAGAAAAACATATTTCATACAAAATTCTACTTAAGTGAAGTCATTTTAGCCAATTCAAGCCAAATCTGGCTTTAAAAATACAGAAATAGCTTTTATCCAACATTTTATTTATAAATTTTTTTTTTGTACTCTACAAATAGGTAAAAGGGGATCATTTAATTATCATATTGATTAAAAATATATATGTATATGATAAAATCAAAATTTACAATTATTATATATATAAATAAAATTTGTTTCTAAAAAACCTCCAACTGCTCTATGGGCAACCACTTGGAGCTCTCCAAAGCATCGTAGAGATGACGATCCGAATCGATAGTCTCTCGATTGAGTTTGTCCACATCCAGCACAAACTTGTGATCTTCCAGTCCATAGTCCTCCTCGACGGCCGGAGTGCCATTAGTCGGGGCAGTCTGTTGCTGTTGCTGCTGCTCGTATTGAGCGCTGCGCTGTGCGCTCCACGCCTCGGCATGTTGAGCGAGCGTCTGTGGATTGGAGTGGGATTGCGACATCGCCTGCTGATAGTAGGCGGCGGCATCGGTTATTGAAGGAGCTGCGCCTTGCTCATAGTAGCCCTGCCAGGCATTGTAGCCCTGCCAGTAGGTGCTGGTCGGATCGTAATATTGCGAATAATCAGTGCCGCCGGTGCTCGTCGAGGACGTGGACGCAGCGCTGGAGCCGCCATAGCCATAGGTGCCGCTGCCATTGCCCAGTGCAGCGTTTAGCTCAGCCTTGGGCTTGGGCACCGCATTGCAGATCTTTATGGGCTTGGTGCCCAGACCCACATAGCCATTCATATCGTACAGCGCCGACTTCTGCTCATCCTCAATGCCAAAGCGCACAAAGCCGTAGCCCTTGGAGAAGCCCAGACTGTCCAGAATCACCTTGGCCGTCTTGATCGATGTGTACTTGCTGGAGAAGACCTTGTACAGGGAGTAATCATCCACATCGGAGCTAAGATCGCCCACCCAAACACTGAACTCACGTTCATTCCCTGGCAATTTATACGAATTGCTCGCCGAGTTCAGTCTGAAGCGGACGATGGGATTTGTGCCAGGAATGGGCTTTCCATTCAGCTTGTGCATGGCGTCCAGTGCATGGTCATCCGATATGAAGTTGACAAAACAGTAGCCCGCCGGCTCCCCTGTGTACTTGTTACGCATGAGACGCACTGTTGTCGGATCTTCGCCCATTTTCCGGAATGCGGCAATTATGAAATTTTCCGTCATGTACGATTCCAGCTGCAAAACGATTCGAATAAACAGTGATATTCTTATGCTGCTGCCCATTTGCTACTTACACTGCCCATCCATAGTTGACAATGTACGGACGTCATTTTATCTATACAATTATTTTATCTTCCGTTTGTTTTAAAATACGTTTGTTTGGAAAAAAAGACACGCGTAAACAAAGTTTGTAATAAATTGACTAGCAACAGGGCTGTATGGAACTTATCGATAGCAGAGTTGCCAGCTTGCGTAAGCTATTCATAGATATTTCAAACCCAGCAACCAAATACAACCATCTGGCAACGCACGCACGCACACAGTTCATATTTGAGTTCTGACGGCTTATCAAACAATTCTAACGGAATGCGTGTGAGCTCGGTACTTTTTAATCAATTCGCAGCTAATTTGAAGGAAGTGCGTATAATATTAGACCCAACATGCAAAGCTTCCAAGGGCGCCAGGTTGTTGAGCATTCGTATTAGTTAATTATATAATTTAAAATAGAGCAAAAACACATTCGCTTAGGAAATATGTGGAGAAATTTTATCCGAACTTGAAAAAGCATAATCCAAATCTGGCTATTTTGGTTAGAGAATGCGCAGGAGTGAAGCCAAGACTATGCGCTCGCTTTGGTAAGCTCAGAAATGTAGAGTATTATTATATCATATATAATATTAAATTGAATTTCAGACAAAGGCAAGGAAGTCTCCATCCCGTTGGCCAATCAATCTGCGCCAGACATTCACAAGCATTTGGAGGCGGTTGGTCGTTAAGCTCATATGTGTAGAATATTATAATGGCAAAACCAACTAGTAAATGCTAATTGCTGATAAATTTGTATTTCGAATTTGGAATAGGTACACGGCAAATTTAATTACTGAATGGCGGAAGACCGAACTCCTCGGGCTTAAAGTCGTTCAACGAGCGCAGCACCTTTGTGGCATGGGCGCAACGCTCCTGGGAGAGTCGCTCATCGGGCACCATGACGACCTGCATGCCGGCGCTGTTGCCCGCCTCCACTCCATTCGGGGAATCCTCGAACACCAGGCAGTTAGCCGGCGCGGGCTTATCCGCAAATCGATTGGCGGCTACCAAGAATATATCCGGCGCAGGTTTGCCATTCTTCACCTCGCTGTCGGTGGAGCCGCAGACGCGATGATTGAACAGGTTGAAGAGTTCGCGATGATGTGTGGTCTTTACCTCGACCATGTCGGCGCCGGAGCTGGTGGCCAAAGCAAAGGGCACTTTGTTGGCGTGCAAGTGACGCAAAAGGCGCTCAGCACCTGAAAAGGATCAATATTACATTTTAGTATTTGTTTTATTGTAGTCTAAAGCTTCAGTGCAAGTTTAAAAGGCAAGCAAAATTATTAATCATCTCTGCTCGTCTGTTAAAATGGCAAACTTGAAAGTCCAACTAGAGACAGCAAGTTTGATTTTAAACTGCCAATAATTTATCGTTTATCGTTGCGCAAGTCACTTCTTTAAAGTGAAGTTGATTATCGTTGCTCTTCCTTTAACTGTCTATCGGACAATATATTTAAATAATTATTTTCGTTCCGCGCTATTTAGTCGGGCATGCAGAACCGAGAAAAAACTGGATGACATGAGCGATACGGAAGTGTTTGCATATATAGTTGATGAATATATACGGATTCTACGCTAAGAACAGCTGAGGAGCGAGCTAACCTTCGAGCAGGGGCACATTCTGCAGCCGTTCGCCGCACAACTTGTGATAACGTTGTAGGAAATCGTTCACAGTTATTGGAATTGCACACTCATCGACAGCTATTTCGGCTGAGCGTCGTTCCGTAGTGCCCATCACTCTGAAGCGCACGGCCTCTGGATATGGACGACCATATGTGGCCGCTATCTGCCGGGTGATCTCCTCGTATATGCGTTCGGTGTCTGCAAAAGTGGGAATATGGAATCACAAATTAGTACCTGGCATCAATTGTGCGTCGAGCATGAGGGCGCGTGCATTCTCCGATTGCTGTTTGGCGTACTCCTCCCATGTTAACGGCAAATCGTAGTGATTGATTATAAACTCAGCCATCGGACGCGTCTGCAGGCCCATTATCTGCTCCTTCACTTCGAATGTGTATGTCTTCCCATACGGATCGAGCACCTTCTGTGCGGCCTTTGTGTAGAGCACCTCGGTGTCTGGTTAGAAGCATGTGTAAACTATCAAATATCGATAACTCTCTGATGCTTACCCAACAGCAGGCCATCCATATCGAAGATGCAGTGCGTCACGTTTCGCAATAACTTTTGGGCCATCTTTTCGCTATCCGGTTGCTCGTTATGTAACGTTGTAAATGTGTTTTATTTGCTGTTTGCCTACGTTAACTGTAAATAAACAAAAATATACAAAACTTAGAGGAGACTTTCCGTTACCGGTTTCCGCCTTTGTTTCTCTATTTTCTTTCTCTCTCTCTCTCTCTGAACTAGTTTAATTGGCATTTTCGCTTTTCGTTGTGCTAGTTACACGTTCGTCCTTCAGTCAAGGACACCAGCTGTGTAACGGAAATGTTACAGATAAAATGAGCTTACCTTGACCGCCACGCAGTGCCGTTATATATTTATTTCTGCTGCGCTCGAAGTAAACACGACCGCTCAGCCAAACGAAACACGAAATTCTGCCAGCTAGTGCGAAATTTTCTGAAGGGTAGCGACAAGGTTGCCAGACTATTGATATATGACAAATTAGAAATTTTCCGTGCTACATACCCTGCAGAGTATTAAAAATATTAGATGGGGTATATGCGCATTGAAATAATTATTGAATTTTATGTTTATATAAATAATTAAATATAATAAATAATAAAAAAAAACAAATTAAATGAAAGAAAATTTGCCATCAAATTAATTTTTTTTTCAATTAATTAATTAAAATAACGCTGATTTGTGCATTTTTTCATATTTTAAACTGCATCACATTATAATTAAATATACTTAAGACAAATTTTATTGCAATGCAGTCTTTATAGGGTATATCAGAGTCGATGCTCTAGCTACAACACTTGTTGGCACAGTGCTCCATAAATATTGACGCTCGGAAATGATGTCTAAGCGCATGTAAACGATAACAAATGTATTTAGATCTCATGTTTATTCACATGTGAGGTTTCCCAGCAGCTTAGCAGGGATGCCACTTAACTTTACTGACGTCACAAAAGCCAAAAACAAAAATAAACGAAAATACAATAAATTTGTTTTTCTTTTTAAATTTATTAAAAAACAAATACATTTTTGATGGTCGAATGTATTACGTTCAGTTGCATTTTGAAGAGGAATATCTGCAAATAATAAATCAAATTAGTTAAAAGGTAAATATATCTAGTTTATGCTAAGACGCACCTTAAACTTAGGCGCTCAGCAAGCAGACACCACCGGCCTTCTTGATTTTGTCCTCAGCCTTCTTGGAGAAGTACTTGGCCTTGACGATGACGGGACGAGCGGGCAAGTGACCACGACCCAACAGCTTGTAGTAGCCCTAAGGAGAAAGAGAATTTCACACATTATTAAATGATAAGCAACAGTAAATATATATAATCGATTGTGATTTTAGGATTTTTGTTTGAATCTGAAAGGCTTTCTCTACATGGGGAGAGCAATTGTACGGTCGCATTCAGTCCGCCCATCGCCTTGGGTGTCTCTTCATTTTGAACAAAAATCAAGAATCGATATTTCTTAGATTCCAAGCAGAACTTACGAATTGAACCAGGTCGATAACTGGCGCCTTTGTGCTCTTCTCCTTCTCGAGTTCAGCGAACTTCTCAGCTCCGACCAGAGACCAGAGTTTGTCCAAGTTGATTTCGGGCCTGAACTTGTGCTGGCGACGCAGATGGAAGTTCCTCATGCCAACCTTGCCGAAATAACCAGGATGGTATTTGTCAAAGTTGATGCGGTGGTGGTGCATGCCACCAGCGTTACCGCGACCTCCAGGATGCTTGCGGTGCTTGCCGATACGGCCGTGACCGTGGCTCACATGACCACGCAGCTTCCTGGTCTTCTTCCTCTTGATATTCGACTGCAAACGAGAGAAGAAAAGACGAATTTGAATTATTAGTTGCAGTTGTTACACGTGCATAGACAGCGGCAAGTGAAGACGTTGGCTTCCAGCTAAACACATGGCAGAGGTTATGTTTGCACGCCGTCGTTGAATTTTTGTCTATTTGCTCACGTTTGAATAGCTCAAGCATGCTGCAATTTACTGTACTGCAAAAGGCATCGTTGCCATTTAACTTTCACACATTTGCATTTGTTTATGCACTTTATACATTGCTTTAAAACCAAATTCAAATGCACAACTCGTATCGACGTCCACTCACCATCTTCAGAGTTTTGGAAAGAAAGAAGTGCGCAAAGTTGGCTGCGCTTCAAGCTGTCAGTGAACGAATGTATAACATTTTCCAGCACTGTTAGGGTGACCAGAACTTGCAAATTAATATTTGATTAAAGTTGTAAACAATTACAGAGGCTTAGATGAAAATGAAGAAGTTTTTAAAGCAAATAAATAAAATTTTAAATTAATAAATTTAATATGCATTTGGTAGTTCGACAGTATCGCCTACAATTATGAAATAATTTTGTTTAAGGTTTCGCTTGTTCGTGTATGATTATATCGATGTATCGTTTACATATTCCGATAGGAAGTCAATGTGTTTGGTAATTTGTGGCTTGGCGCGTGCAGTCACACCGCTGTTTATTTATGTTTAGTCGCTGTCGAAAATTATTGCATATTTAAGTTAAGTCAAATAAAAAGTGTAATTTAAAAACAAATACCACTGCGCTCTAATATTGGTTTAAGAATATCAGAGCGTTTATTCGGCAACAGCAGCGGCAGTTACGCGACATTTTCAACACTATTCTATGGCCGTGTGTGTTTTCCTAGTCTGCTGAGACCCAGAAATAGAAATTCTCTTGGCCAAACCAAAAAGGCATTTTGTGTATTATATATATACTATATATATACATATATATGTATTTGTATGTATTTACCTATGTGTATAGTGAGTGAAAGCGCGTGTTTTAGTCATATTTATGCGCGTGCCTAGGCAAAAGCGCTCCGGCGGCGACAGCAGCAGCCGCGCTAGTTAAAAGTACAAAAAAAAAAAAAACAAATTGGCGAAAAAAGTTGTGTCGAAGGGAAGGGGGGCTTCACCTCATTACTCATCCGTCTATTTTGTGCGTGCAAAAAACGACAAGCGAGACAGCAGCAACAACAACAACGATTAAAACTACAACGAACGACGACAAGCAGCAGAGGCGCAACAAATGTTTGTTAAAACGTAACAGAGGTAAACCGTAAACCCAAGCATAACAACAAGTAGAAGTTTAGTTTTTTTTTTTTTTTTTTTAAATAAGAAAATAAACAGCAGAGTTGCATAGATCTAGGCGTGCATGGAGGCTGACTCATAGGTGGCAACGCTCAGCTATTGCATAGGCAAAGTTCAGTGGCATCGCCCATTCCTCCACGATGGATGCGTCACACTATCACAAGCACAAACACCGACGCGCGCCTGCAACTAAAGCACATCTCTATGAGCAACACCCAGTTACACTTGATTACATGACAGTTCCACTGCAATTTCGCGGTAGAAATCATGCATATTGAAGGAGTCTGTAGTTCTTGCTGGGTATTGCTTGACGTCTTTACAGCAATTGAAAGTTCATCTCTAGTGCAGCACCCAGCTGCACTCGTTGACATGGCAAACATAGTGACATTTCACAGAAAGGCTCATGCATATTGCAAAACTTGACGAAAGAACTGAAGTATTAGAGTTCATTGAAGTTTTTTTGGATTTGTGAGATAGATCGTATCGATAGATATAAGCTGCACCTGCAGTAAATTCCAATTACCTATATTCAAGCTTTGTCAACAATGCTTGGTCCCACTGGGTATTTGCTGCTTGGCGCTGCATTGTCTGCACCGTTCAACTGCAGCTCAGCTGGAATAAGAAGCAGCAGCAGCAAAAAGCATTTTCAACACATTTTCCGCCGCTCGCTTTTCTTCTAGCAAGTGTTATTTATTGCCAAGCTGAAGTTGGTTGCACTCTGGAAAAGGTTGAAGTGCTCGCCACTTAGGCTGTACATAATCCATAGGGTCAATAGCAGCCAGACAGACATAAAGCAGGCAGGCAGTATGAGATGCCTTGTTTGTTTGTGCTGGGCAAATGACACCACAAAGGAGTCCTTTAGGACTCGACTGCAGTGGCCACAAAGCACACGATACGGCACGTTGCCAACCCACACACACACACAAACCCTAAGACCAAACCCAATTCCAATTCCCAAGCGAACGAAATTTGAACAGTTGCCAAAAAGCAGAAAATGTGCACGTTCACTAAAAAAGAAGACGAAGACATTTTTGTATATTGCTCACCTTGGGACCAAGGATTCCGGGCGGCACACAAAATATATGAGAAATGTCAGCTTCCTGCATTAACTAGTGGCTCGACGAGCTTAAAGAGTTCTGCTTTAAATTATGCAAAACCAGGCAATCAGGCAATTGAAAATATTTTTATAAAACAATAAAAGACAGGAAATATGTTCCTTAATTTTTCAAAAATTCTTTGTTAATATATGTATATAGAAAATTATATTCGTCTTATTATTTGATGTCTGGCCGAACTGTCGCTCATTACTTGATTGTTGACTTTTTCAAAATGCTTAAAAGCTATTGTTTTTTAAGCCAAAATTAATATATATTAAATATAGTACATATATATATTTATATTTATGTATTATATTATATATATTACTTTTGACGTAAATACTGTGCCATATACATATATATTTAATTTGATTCCATTTCAAAATGTGTCATTGACTTCCTTTTATTCATATATACATATATTTCCTTGGTTCTTCACAGTCTTTGAGTTGTTTGCATTGCATTTAGAACTGCTCCATAAATGTTGTGCATTGTCTGCGCCGTTCGCATTCGGTTTTGAACGCATTATTATTGTTATTTCTGCGCATTAATGGAAGCGTTTCATGAATATTTCCCTCCTAACCAGACGGAAAAAATATAACATTTGGCATTTTGGTGCCAGTGCTTTTATACTCCTAATCCACTGAAAATGGGAACTTAGGGTGTATAAGATTTGTGAAAATGTATGTAACAGGTAGTAGGACCATACATCTATATATATGTCACGTATAGATCGTCTGGCCTTTATCTATTGTTCATCAATGCATGTAAAAGAGGTAGAATGATTGTTCCGGCTATCTCCTAGTCGAGCACTCCCGATGAGATCATTCTTACTTGTTTTTGAATGCAAAATGAGTTGGTTAAGTTAATAAGTAATATATTTTCTGTTTATCACATTGAGGTCGATATGATAATTATGTTAGCGCTTAGGTAACACATGCCTATAATATATATACTTGCTATATCGTACAGAAAAACAAGAATATATGCATATATCTGAGCTATGCTTATAGTGAGATTCTTTGGGTGGAGGTATAAGTAGAAATATAAGGATCCGACTTTAAAGCTCTGAACGTATGGGATTATAAAGCTCTCTGAAAAGAGAGATTGTTAGTCATAGATTTCAATATCAGACTTTATTAAAAATATATATATATGTTTTATTGAAAACTTAAAGATATTATGTTTATATATAGCTCCACTGATTAGAAAAGATAATTCTTTAAGAACTAGATTTGAAATGCAGGCAAAAGTCATAAAGATTAATATCTTATAAAGGTGTTAATGTGTGCAACTGAAGTATATATTAATTGTATCTAAGATTAGATAACAATGCGTATCACACGTTGTTTTTCCTAGGGTATTTAGTGCTCGACAACTTTTCATTTACTCATTTCGTTTTTTGCTTTTTGCTGTTGACCTCATTTCTAGGCGGCGCGATACAAAATACGCCACATTCAGTTAGCAATTCGATATTTTGTTTTGAACAAATTATGAACTGCACGCCCCCGCACACACCCGCACAGCAGAGCTAGAGATGAGAATATTAAGAATGAAGAATGAAAGAAAATGAACTTCCTACCCACAACTTGAAACTCTCGACAAATGGGGGGCGTCTTGATTGGAAGAAGTCTGTCGTATGTATATAAATAGAGATGCAATCAAATTATATTATGCCCATATATCTCTCGATCACTCTCTCCCCTCTCTCTCTCTCTCTCTCACTCCCTCTCTCTCGATCACAAGTAGTCCGAAATTTCAATCTCAGCAATCGGCATTGGGACTCGAGAACCAGACGTGACAAGATTTTACTGGCTGTCGAACTGCATTCGTTTGGTTTGTGTTTTCCTTTGTGTTTTCCCATTTGTGTGTTTTCTTTTTGACTTTGTGTAATGTGTTTTCTTTGGCTTTACTGTATACAAATCTTACATCGATCGTATAGTAAGTTAGGTGCTTCAATTGCCAATTCTTTCACACCCGATCCAAAATTAGTTTTTGTTTTTGTTTACAATTTGTCGTGTTGTTGGGGTTTGCTTTCTCAGTTTTTCCGATCTCTTCTGTCGCCCAAAGTGGAAATGAAAAGATAAATAGAAAGATAGAAAGAAATGCCATGTGAATTTCCCTCATCAAATTGCGCACTTCCGGAAGTTGTTTTTCACCAATCATCATCATCATTATAATTTTTTTGCTATTCTATATCTATCTATAAACCCTGCAATAATATTGTTTCACGACAGATAAACATCTCGTGCTGATTTAAAAGGCCAAAAGCATCACTTGGGCTATAAATTAATGATCTAAGAATTGTTTAGAACAACATTGCAGTTGGATGGTGACGACTGTGTAATACCCTGTAGTAGAGGTTTGGTGGCTTAATCTCTCAAATGAATGCTATTGCCAAATGAAGCGATAAATACAATTTCTGCTTAGTATATTTTTCAAATCAGCTAGACTTAGGCATATTTATGGAGCTTTCATTCTCTTGCCATCGCTGTGAAGATAACACAGCTATAAGTATATCTAGGGAATATTTTAAGTGCTATGCTATCGCCAACTGGAAAGATGATTGAACGAATGCGATATGTTCTATATATATATATATATATATATATATATATATATATATATATATATATATATATATATATATATATATATATATTATATACTCTATCTTTATCGTCTTATAGTCGTTTACTCTATATAGCCTTCCTTATCCTCAGAGCTGTTCCATCTTAGCCCTATCAATCTTCCCCCTATCTACGCTTCCGCCTTTTTCCCAGGGTATCTGCTAGTCTGTAATTATTATACTTCTGCTTGTTTGCTTGTTGCTGCACTTCGTGTCTCTTTGATTGTACTCAATGACGCCTCCTGCAACTTGTTGTTGCTGGCTCTGGCTGCGACTGCGACTGTGGCTGTGGCTCTGCCTGATGTTGCCAGCTCCGTCGGCGCCATGTGCAAGTTTAATGAATTAATTAAAATTTTGTTTGGCATGCAGCAACGTCGACTGCGACGGCATCTCTTTGTGTGCGCATCGGGCATGACCTCTGCTTGCATCACTTTGACTGCCGCTCGCGGCCATGCACATTGATGAGAGCTGTGCAATATGCTCAACCTACGGAAATTTATATATGCATATATATCTATATTTGTTGTTGTTTGCTGATTGCTTTTCCCGGCCATGGACGTTATGCTATTTCAGGGTTAGGCGCTGCACCGATTTATTGTTGATTTTATGGTCCATGTGGGCTGAAGAGATCAATATTGCAGCAGGCAGTGAAATATATTATCTCAGAAACACTTGATGGCATCGGAATTCGGAATTTAATTACAGTTTGGATGCGTTCACGCTTTGAAGAGGCAATGAGCTAAAGCTTAAATATTTGAAAATTAATTGGCATAATATATATTTTTATGAGATTATTTATTGCTAATTCTACTCTGAAGTCATTAAGAATGGGAAGTCAGGGTATAATGATTGAGTGAAATTGTATGAAACAGGTAGAGGGAGACGTGGCAGAACCCATGAAGCATACTTGATAGAGACGATAAGCTGAACCGATCTAGCTCTGGCCTAGAGACTTGTGGGCCTTCCTCATAAAGCACATCACTTCCGGGTATCTGCTAGTCGGACGCTCCCTACTAGACCTTTCTTACGTGTTTGGCATACTAAATACTTTTAGAAAATTATTTATTGATTATTTCTTATAACAATACAATCTAAAATTTAACATTTTATCTTTCATATAATCAGTTATTAATATAATGCCTTATCAACATGATTTTATTGCTTTCCTTACGGAACCGAACCCCTCTGTTCACCAATCCCACTTTAGAATGCGAATCATGCACAAACGCTCACAAAACTGATTGGGACAGGTGAATTTCCGTTAGCAAATTTTCCCACAAATATTTCCACATATTTTCCTCTTATATTTTTTCGTCGTTTTCATGTTCTAAAACGATTAACTAAAATTTCTCATAAATGTGACGCATTTTCCCAGCGAACTGCCAACTGTTTTGGCCATCTTGTTTATGATTTAACCAAAATGTTTTTTTTTATGGATATTTTCAAAACAAAAGATGAATAAATAAAAATAACATGACAATATTTCTCAATGAAAAGGAAAATTGTCACATTGAATGCCCCGTTCAGCCATAGCTCGCTTTTTTTCTTCTGCTTCTTTGATTTGCATTCCCCAATAGCCGATGCTGATTCGGGGTTTTCAGTTTTTGATTGCCTCTCGTTTTGTCATCTTCTCTGAGTGTTTTTCATGAAAATATGCGCTGTATCCGGCCAAAAAGACTATATAGTAGATATTTAGCTATATACACTTATGTATATATATTGGTTGGGAATGTTAAGTATTTAGCTGAGCGATTATCAAGAGAGCGGGAGCGAGAGGGAAGGAGAAGGTGAGAGATCGTGAGAGAGCAACGCGCATACATTGTATGTGCGACAATCAGTGTTGGGAAGTTTTGTAATAAAGCTAGATTTCTACTTGTACAAAAGCTAGCCATATGCTAGATTAGTTTCAGTAAATAAAGCTGGAAAAACCAGCATTTAGCAATGAGAATCTTTTTTCTTAACATTAATTTTTTTTAGCGTAGAAAATGATTTTTTTATTTATAAAAATTTTTAAACCGAAATTTTTAAATTTTTTGTTTGTAAAAATTGGAAATGCTGTTAAAACATTCTTAAAATAGTAAACTAATTATTACCTAAATAAAAAAACTCAGACTTAAGATATTTTCCAAAAAAAAGGCTAGATTTCCTGCTGAGCTGGCAGCATTGCTGCCGCCACATGAGCAAAGCCGTGAAAATGTTTTTCGGGTTGCCATTTTTACGGATTTTGTGGGCCGTGGCTGTCGCCAAATGCCGCCATCGCAGTTTTGTGGAAGCGATGAGCGCGTGCGGTGCAGTCAAATGCGAAAAGCGGCGAAAGAATCGTGCAACAATTGATGGTTGAGCGGGCATATGGAAGAGCTATAGCTATATAAATCTATATATATGCGAAATACAAGTGCATTGAAATGTGCGTGTGTGTAAAAAATGACAAAACAACAACAAAATTATGCTGAATATTTTGAAAATTCTCACTCAAAAGACGACCTTGTCGAACAGATTATCGTCTCTCAGCAATAGGCTCAAAAGTCTATGAAACACTTTTTATTAATACCTGTAATGGAACAATTTTCTGTGTGTTTCTCTTGGCAAGTGTCTGGGCCACTATTGCTGTGCATATTTACATATATATACTATATACATACACACATACAAATATGTATGTCTATAGTGGATATCGCCTGATTTCCATTGGCATATGGAAGAAGTCGGCACATCTAGATTTATATATTTTCGTTACGCTGTTATTTTTGGATGCGAAAAACTTAATGGCCAAAATACAGGAAAAAAGCTGAAAGAAAAACATGTTTTTCTTTCATATTTTTGCGGTTATTCATTGTGGCAATAATAAAACGAAAATTGTTTGATTAATCTGGCTAGAAGTAGAGCATACGTGATTCGCCATGTGTAAGACTCACAATAAAACTAGCCCAAGAAAGTCGGCACTTAATCGGATATCTAACCATAACCTGTTTTTGCGCCACCCACACAATTTTGATAAACATTTAGTTTCTTATTTTATGTTTTTTGCATTGTTTATGATATATAAGTAAAAATGAGAGAAAGTCCCGAATATTCTGGTGACAAACTTTGGAAATTTATACGATGACATATATAGAAACTTCTCAGACGCGTTTTTATGAAGACTTTTAAAGAATTCATTAAATTTAAATAAAGAATATGTCGAATATCACTCACAGATCAATTGATCGTATAGATCATTAAATTTTACAGTCGATCAATATACATAATAGTTAAATTGATTTTACATGTATTGTAGCTCAACATATCTTATAGGTAGTTAAATATATATTTACGGAAGATCAGTTTATTTCAATAGTATATTAAAGCTGTATTGATAAGTGGCTCAGATAAAACAGATAAATAGCTTTTTAATAGAATGCATAGTCAAAGGAATTCAGAAAAGTAGACCTTATTGCAGATGAATATAGTTTATATGTCAGAGTCCTAATAGATCATTCTAACTTGAAGTTAAATCAATCAATCTTACAGATACATACTATAAAACTATATATCATTTAGATCATTCCTATTCTGTTCTGTTATTCACTCGCTCCTAATCTAATCAAAATATTGTTCACACCCAACAAAAAAACATTCAGAACACTGAAGAAATAGTAAAATGGAAAACATTAGGTTCACAACCTCACATAAAATCTATTTGCGTGTAAAGATATAAATCTGCAAATGGATTGTTGTGATTGCCCTGAATTAGCTTACAATCAAAATACGCCATATGAGGAAATCGTGTTTATCTCAAACATATTGTGTTTTTATAACTCAATACTTTTTGTTCAAGGCCATTAAAATTTTTAGCGTCTTGTGTACACTGCTTGAGTTAATTTCCGAACATATCGTAAAAGAGTGCGATCGTAAATTAATATATTTTCTTTGAGATGCCCATGACATGGTCTTTTATGATTTATGTACGGTTTTTAAGCAAAACAATATTTCATTCAGTTCTTTATTGCTTTTTAGCGATTCGACATTTCGTAATCTTAATTTCCCGGCCTTGGCCATCGATCGTTCCTAACGATTTCACGAGCTTTCCAGATTGCACAAAAAATGTCAAGAAAGTGATTTTTTTTTCACTCGGGGGGCACACGAGATCTTCTGGCTGAGCCGAAACCAGATGTTAAATTCCGAAACGCCTTTTGGCCATAATAATATTTTGTGAGCGCTAAAAACGAAATGGATTGAAGAACGCATTCGCGTGGGTGTCGTAAAAAAAAAATATATATATATATATATAGTCTATAGTATAGATAATTGATAGATATATGTGACGAGTCTTCAGCAAAAATGTTCATTGAACAATTTCATGATGTGCACACACGCTGACTTTTCAAGTTCAACAAACATTGACAATGATCTTATAGAGTATAAAATGTTTTTGGCTTTTATTGGGACTGAGAACAATTTTTGGAAAAGGAATTTGATTGCTCAATTTTATATGGAATTTTTATTTAGCTTAACATTTTAAAGATACTACTTGCGAGGTCTGTTCAAAAAATATATCAAGTTTTTATACAATTTCTTTTTGTTAAATATTTAGAAATTTTCTATTTGCCTTTTTTATATATTTAGAAATCTTGTAAATACTTTTTTATATATTTAGAAATTTAGTAAAATTATATTCCCATTAAAAAACTTCAAGATTTTTAGCCTCATCATCTTCATCTTCTCTTCCAGCTGAAGGAAATTTGAGAGCAGGATTTTGGAACGGAGTTGGCTGGACTTGCAGACAAAATGGAGCAACCATTGATTGTGAGAGCCGAGTACTCGTTTATGGGCAGCAACAACGATGAGCTGTGCTTCAAGAAGGGCGACCTGATCACGGTGACACAGCGCGAGGATGGCGGCTGGTGGGAGGGCACACTGAACGATAAGACTGGCTGGTTTCCCAGCAACTATGTGAACGAGTACAAGGCCCAGTTGCCGCTGGCCGAGACCATACGACCGCCCGAGGAGATACAAGAATACCGTTCCGTGGTGCTCAAGGATCTGCTCGATTCGGAGCGAGCCCATGTCGCCGAGCTGCAAGGACTGCTCGAGAATTTCCTCGAGCCCATGCAGCAGACGCAAATGTAAGAATGTGAAATAATTTACAAGTAAATTATAAATTGATTTTTATATCTCTCTCGCCCACAGACTCAGTCAGGATGAGTACGCGCAGCTGATGTGCAACTTTGTGGAGGTGGTGCACACGCACGAGGAGCTGCTCACACAGATTGAGGAGTGCAACGATCGCGTGGGCAAACTATTTCTAACCAGTGCGCCGCTAATGAAGAAAATGCACCAAGCCTACTGTGCGGCACATCCCAAGGCCATAGTTATACTGGATAAGTATAAGTGAGTGAGGATTCAATGTCATTAAAACCCAACTTAATATAATCTAAACTATTCCTTCACAGGGATGAGTTGGAGAAGTATATGGAGCGCCAGGGCGCTGCCTCGCCGGGCCTGCTGGTGTTAACTACGGGCCTGTCTAAGCCCTTCCGGCGCCTGGACAAGTATTCGGCCATGCTGCAGGAGCTGGAGCGTCACATGGAGAGCAGCCATCCGGATCGTGGCGATACACAGCGCAGCGTGGCTGTCTACAAGGACATTGCGGCCACCTGTTCGGCGACGCGTCGCCAAAAGGAGCTCGAGCTGCAGGTGCTGACGGGCCCGGTGCGCAACTGGCAGGGTCAGGAGCTCAGCACGCTGGGCGACATCATACACATGGGCAGCGTGGCGGTGGGCCCAGATCATCGCGATCGCTACTTTGTGCTATTTCCACAAACGCTGCTCATACTGAGCGTAAGCCAGCGCATGAGCGCCTTCATCTATGAGGTGAGTCGTGGATATAGAGAAAATATATATATAAATTAATAAATACTTTTTTTTTTGTCTAGGGCAAATTGCCATTGACGGGCATCATTGTGAATCGCCTGGAGGACACGGATGCCATCAAGAATGCCTTTGAGATAAGCAGTGCGCTCATCGATCGCATTGTGGCCGTCTGCCAGGGCCCCAACGAGGCCAACAAGTGGGTCGAGCTGCTCAATGCCAACAATCCCAGTCTGCCCATGGGCATCAAGCGTCAGCTGAGCAACCTAAGCAACTCCTCGCTGGGCAACCAGCAGCTGAACGCTTCGCATGTAAGTACTGAGGTTTTCAGAGACGTTTGCGAATCAGCCTAGGCAAGGAAGTTAATTAATAAGAAAATATATCTCAATTTATGAGAAGTTTTGTTAATCAGATGTTAATTTAGGATCCCTTGCCAAGCTCATTTGAAATCGTCGCTTAACATAGACTATTTAGTAGCTTTCATTACTGTTCCACATCTTTGTGCCTTGGCAACTGAGCAGCTCAATCAGCACCTGGATGCGCGCGGCTATTGCACACGTTTCTCGCTGTGCGCCTACTACAGCCAGCCGTTGCAGCATGCCCCGCTGCGCCTCACCCTGCCGCCCAGTAGTTATCCGCCAACGGCGCCGTACGCCAATCTCAGTGCGCATTTCGCACGACTCGTCAAGGCGGGGCGGCTGCGCAGCGCGATCGTTAAGATGCTGCTCTATCCGCAGGCGCGGCAGAGCATCGATCTCAAGCGCATTGCGTTACGCAAGAAGCGCTGCCACAAGGCTGCCAAGCTGCTCAAGGACATCAATGCCAATACGCAGGAGTCGATAGTGTCCTCGGAGCTGGAGCGCCAGGATGCCTTCGAGCTGCCCACAGACTCGGAGAGCTATGACGATGAATATGATAATGAATACCTGCGCAGCTGCGACTCAGATCCGTTTGAATACGTGCGCTTCTATCAGCACAGACCTGTGGAGTCCACCTGCAATTCCACGGGCACGTTTGTTAAGCACGCGAAGCGGCACAGCTCGTCCATAAATTTGATCAAACTGGACTCCTTCGATGCGGATGAGCTGCTGGTGCAGCATGAGCTCAAGAAGGAGTCTCTGGTTATTGGCTCCAAGGCGTTGCGAGCGCTGGCACGCAAATCCACGGAGCGCAACTCGAGCGTGCACACCTCGACGGCCACCATCAATTTGGGTGGCTCCAGCATAACCAACTGCGTCGAAGAGGAAACAGAGGGGGAGGAGGAGGAACTGCCTGTGGAGCCTCTCTCGCAACCCTCGACGCTAAAGCAGCAAAGCTCCGATGCGAGCTCTCTGTACGGCGCTCGCTTGGGCGGCGCTTTTATGGCATGCGAAAATCTGGCCAGCATTCACGATGATCTCAGCCAGGAGGAGGTGAAGTCGCAACCCGTCGCCACACAGTTGTCCGCCTCACCCACCGAGCGGCACAGCATGCCCAGCATATTCGTGGGCAATCGCTTCAATCGTTGCGCCGACACAGAGGTCTATGTGCCCACGAGGCGGGAGCGCCAGCAGCAGCAGCAGAACCAGAGTATCGATGCCCAGCTGCTCAACGAGGAGGATGAGTGCGTCCACTCCAGCACAATGGACTTACCAGCTGCGTGCCTAGCTGCGCCGGATCAGCTGCAGGCTGAGCTGCTCTATAACTACGACCAGGCGGTGGAGCAGCGCGCATCCCACAAGAGCGATAGCCCCAGCACAGGCAATCCACGTGGTGAGCCGCCCGCTGCACGCAGCAATTCCAGCAACGAGCTGTGCATAGAAGCCAATCGGCCGGAGAGCAAGCGAGATTCCATTAGACGCTGCATCAGCTACCAATTTCTGCAGATGAACAATCGTTCAGCTGCTCCGCCGCCGCCGCCACCGCCTCCTGCCCCGCCGGGTGCTGCACGGCGGGATCAGCAGCCGGCACAGCATAGTCAGTGCAAGTGCCGCTGCTGCGAGAGCTCGCAGTGTCCCAGTCCGCGCTCCAGTGATAGCGGCATGGCCGGCAGCTGCACCATAGCCTCACCGGATCCGCCCAATGTCGAGTGCTGCGGCGCGGACGTACTCGACAATGTGGAGCCGGAGCCGCGCTTTGATGTGTGTGGCATGTTTCGTGAGAAGTTTCTAACGCCCGAGCAAACGCAGGACGGGGAGAAGGAAGAGGAGTCACAGCATGAGCCGGAGACGGAACCACCACCCACCACGCCCACCAATCAATCCGGCGCACAATTCCAAATCAATACAAAAAGTATTTTTCTGGCCTCCAGCTCGATGGATGAAGGCATGCCCATGGCCACCACAAATGGTCTTAAATTCACCGGCAGCTGCTCCGCCGACCAGCTCCATGTGGAGCCACGGCCCACCTTCCGCTCGGGCATGTACGCGCACTGGTGGAAGAAGGAGCGACTGCCGCCGGAAGTGTTGCGCGGCATAGCGAGCGCGTATAACAAGCGCCTGCCCTCGGCGACGGCCAGCGGCAGCAAGGATTCCAACTGCTCGACCAACTCCATGTGCTCCAGCTGCTACTGCTCGCTGGGCGCGAGCGGCTTCAGCGAGGGCGCCATCTACTGTGCGCTCTGCGACAACTGTGGGGAGTATGCGGGCAGCAGCACTGGCACCACCAACACAACCACCACCACGGCCTCGATCTGCTCCAATTGTCCGGTGTGCAGCGAGGATATGGATCTCAAGCCTACTGGATCTCAGCGACGACGGGAAGTCTTCGCTGCGGCGGAGCCGTCGTATTCCTTGTCGCTCGATTGTCCGATTTGTGCGGCACGCGTAGCTTTAGCAACCGAAGAAGGCAAGCCAAAACGAAGTGAGACGCCGGCCATGTCGCCTGGAATAGATACAGACATTATTCTATATATATTTATATATATGTATATGTGAATGTATCTGCCACAACTCCAGGTGGCATGTGGGCTGGCGCACGTTTGTTTCACGTGCACGTGTTCCGTTTGATTGTTTTGTAAATTCGTTTTGCTCACGTTTCCAATCATCCAATCATCATCTTCTAATTCAAGCATTCAATTTGGCAATGCAGCACGCCCAGAAACCGAATTACTTTCTGAATCACGTTTAGTTCATTTGAACGAACAATTGCTTTCTACTTAAAACATTCAGTCATCCAAACATGCAATTGACTAACCTATCTATAAATATAGTTAATGATTCTCTGCTCCTCTGATTGGAACTAATTTAGGGTTGTATATCAATGAACTAGTTCATTTAGTTTGAAATCCCGTTTCACAGTATGATTTATATTAATATGAATTGAAGAGATTTTTTAAAAATTTAACTAGTTCAATTGTAAGTTCGTTTTCGTTTTCGTGTTTTATACAACACTTTCGAATACCCCATTAATTTGGTGATTGAGCTAGATCAAATGAACAGTACTTAATTAGATGTGGAAGACACTAGAAGATTTAAAGAGTGAAACATCATTTTCATATTTATTTACGACTAAATGTTGCGAACTAGTTCCAATGAACAACTCGTGAACTAGTTCATTTTCGGTTTTATTCTCGGAAATATTTACAAAAATTATATCTTGAAAGCATTGAGTAAAGAGATCGAAATAGTTCAGACTAACAAGTCACACAAAGAATTAGTTCATTTTCAACTAGTTCTAAATAGAGCCTGTTTGTAAGCTGATACTTCATTAGATACATTTTGTGTGCTCTAATGAACTAGTTCGTCATTAGCAGCCAACCCCATTCAATCACCATCCCACACACATTGCAAACGTTGCGCCCACTAACCCAAACCGCAGACACCAAAAAAGTTTGAATTTGATTTGAAAAAAAAAAGAAACGATTTACAAAACATTTATCTAACGCTCCAGCAACACACAAAAACAAAGAAAAGAAAAACAAATTTTGGAAATTGATAAAATGAATTCAGAAACGAAACAAACTCATTCGATTTGATTTGCTTGCTGCGCTTTGCTCGCTAGCTGCCCAAAGGACTGCAGCCTGTTGTTGTTATTGTTGATGTTGATGGCAATAGTTGCTGCTGCTGCTGCTGTTGCTGTTGCTGTCAGTTGCCAAGTATTCCTTAATCTGAACTAACCTAAGACCCACATATCATTGAAATACTTAAGTCTAAGAACTTGGTTAAACTGTTTTCTCTCTCTCTCTCTCTCTCTGTTGCAGATGTCTCCGCCATCGACGCACAGCCTGTTGCTGCCGCCCGGCAGTCGCAATCAGACGCCCAGCAGCATCAGCAACAGCAGCTGCAACAACATCAACAACAACAGCGTGAACAGCAACAGCAACAGCCAGCAGCAGTTGGCGGGCTCGGCGGGAGCATCGGGAGCAGCCACAGCGATGTCACAACACAAACGGAGCCTCTCGTTCAATCATCATCTGAGCTACAACCAGTACACGCACACTCAGCCTCCACAACATCATCTGCATCCACCACAACCACCAAGTCTACCAAGTCATCTGGGGCAGCTAAGCCACAAATCAAATTTAGCCCAGACACCAAGCAGCAAGACAGCAGCGGCCACGGAAACAAGCCAGGCGGCCATCCAAGCAGCGGTAGCGGCAGCAGCAGCAGCGGCAGTGGCAACGGCGGCGCCAAACGCAAAGAAAGGAAGCACAAAGGGTAGGTGTGGAGTCCGTGTTGGATATCTAGCTAGCTTAAAAGCTAGCCCGCCAAAACTAGCCTTTTTTTTTTTTTTGCTGCTTACAATACTCATCGATTTTCCTCTTTGCTTGCAGCTAACTGGACCATCAGCTGCTTGCGTCCGACGCCGCCTTTGCGGCCAAGTTTATTAAATACTGTCAGCGGCTCCAATTCCGGTTCCGGCTCTGGCTCTGGCTCCGGTGCCGGTTCGGGCAGCTCCAGCAACGCCTTGGCCAGCTATTGTAGCGGCCGCAAGAACCAGCCCACATTCGAGGAGGATGCCCTAGTGCTACGCGTCTTCGAGGGCTACTGCGCCGCCTATCAGAACAGCGCCCGGAACACCATACACTCGGGTAAGTACCGCCGATCTCCCATGTGCTTTATCTAGATGAAGGCAATTTTCAAAACAATTTTCTGTGTGTCTACTTATTTTTTTCGCACTTGTGCTCAAGTTATTCTTTTTAAGTTTTTTCCCCTCCAATCATTAAGAAAGTTTTGTAGCCAAATAAAAAATGCTTTACCTCACACACACACACACACACACACACACGAACACACGAAACACACGCACACAGAAAACACGCATACACTTAAATGTACAAAGCTGCTAAAAAGAAAAACAAAAAAAAAAAATTGAAATATTTTTATTATTACATTTGTTGGTTTGGTTTCATTTTTAACGTTTCACAAGAAAATATATATTACATTAAAAAATTGAACTAAAAAAAAAAAATAAACAAGAATTTTTACAACAAAATTGTATTAGTTTATAAGCAAAATAAGTAAAAAAATAAAATTGTTTAACAAGAAATAAAAAAAAATTTGTAGAGCTGTCTAATTAAAATTTCTCATAAATACCATAAATAATGCGTAATTGTTTAACTTATAATTTTTTTATTTTAACAATTGGAAAACAAATTTAGATATATAATTTAGGTACGAACTCATTTTAACTGTATCAACTAAATGTTTTTTTTTATTATTATTAAATTATATTTGTTTTTTGTTAACTTTTATGAGTTTCGCTTACAAGATTTGTAATCGTTAAGAAATCTGGCAATTAGCGCTCATTATAATTGGTTTTAATGAAGTATTCAACAAATATATTAATATATATATATATATATATATATATATATATATATATATATATATATATATATATATGCTAATGTGTTTTGGTCTCTGATATACTACATATATAAACATACATAATAAAAAAAAACGAAGTATTCCTAATATATATTTGTTTAAATTTACCCATTTATTTATGTAAAACTTGGTTGCATTTATTTTCAATTATTGTTGCTCGTTTCGAAAGGAAAACAAATTGTTCATTATCATTATCATTAACGCTTACATAATTGTATATGAAATGGGCGCGGTTTGATGGAGGATATTTGAGCTATGATATTTTAGAGTTGTCTGATTGATTTTATATAGAAACTATACTTGAAATTATGATTTGAATAACAAAAGCAATATCAATTAATTCAGTTAACTAAAATGGATTAAAAATTTATTTATTAACTTCAGTTCTTTAAGATAATTTTTAAAGTGGTAAAAACCCAGGTTCCAGGTTCCTAGAGTCTTACAGATATATAATTGCTTCCAGTTCCTGTCTGAATGCAAATTATAGTTTCAATCCAATCCCAAGTTTTTAAGACAGAATCGTCTTCAGAAACACTTTAATAGTTTGAACTCATGTTTCTCTTTTAAATACAGAATTTGATTATATTTAAAACAAATTGTATTTTAATTTAATTTAAAAAATCTAATTTCGCAAACAAAAACTTTAAAAAGAATTTAAACGAAAACATAAATGCTAATTATTATATTCTAATTATTAGAATTGCTCAAGTACTCAAGACCAACAAACATATTTCAAGGATTCAAATCAGTGCTTTAAATTATCCTCCGATGGCGCCCTATAGATTTATATCCAAATTTTATCTTGAGTTTCCACTGACGCTACTCTCTTCCAGTTCAGTTGGCCTACCTCCATTAAGCTTTCCTTTGGTTATGGTTTTTCCTCTATTCGTTTGCATTTGTCTCAAAACACCCGCTTTTATCAACTGTTGTCCTGCTTATGTCAATTGGTTTAATGCTCATCCAAGCACACGCACACACACTCTCTCTCTCTCCACACACACGCCCACAACCTACCCTGGCTTCATTCAATGTCAATTTAGTTTTTTTAAGTTAATTTTTTGTTGGGCTTTTCGTTGTTCTCGTTGTCGTTGTTGGTTGTCGTTTCTCGTTTTTTCGTTCTTCAAATATCTTCATTTTCTCTCTTTGTCTTTCACGCGCCTCTGCCCAACGAACTCTAAATACCTCAACCATGTAGCCTTGCAGCCGTGGACGCCCTGCTTGCCCATACGCGGCGGCAAGCTGAAAACGAGCAAAACCTTCTCGACCTCCAATCCGCAGCTGCCGTTTGTGGCCAATGCGCCGCACCTAACGCTACAGCAACAGCAGCAACAACAACAACAACATCAACAGCAACAGCAACAACATCATTTGCAGCAGCAACAACAGGCACGCCAACACTCGGCGGGCAGCCTGAACTCCTCCTTCATCTGGCGCGAGGCGAGTCCGAATAGCTTCAATCTGTACTCGAGCTCGGTGGGCTCCTCCCTGAATACACCTGGTCAGCGCTACTCGCTAACGGGACCGGGTGCAATGAAGGACTATCAGCGCGCGTTGTCGGAGGAGCGTGCCACACGCAAATCTCTCAATCGGCTGAAGAGTGGCTTTGGGTCGGGTTACGACAACGTGTGCACCTCGCCGCTGCTGCCGCGCAAGAACAAGCCGTCGCCCAAGCTGCTGGCCCAGCAGAGCTATCAGCGTGGGTCGGGCCACACGACGATTGTGAAACCAAATCCGGATGGGACTGTGCATCCCGGTCTCTACGACCGACGCCTGAATCGCTCCTTCGAGACGTCCACGTCGCATCGCTACGCGGGCTTCGGGGGCGGATACCTGATGAACTGCGGCGGAGCACTGCGCACCAGCACGCTGCAGCGGAGCACGCCCCAACTGGCGGCGGGCGGCGAACGTTCGGACGAGAGCGACGGCGAGCGGGGAGAGCATGGCTGCACGGCGCTGCTGCGCAACGGAAGCGCCAGCCAGGGGCGTGCCACGCAGGTGGAACTGAATGCGGACGGTACGAAACGGCAATCGGGCAGCTGGTGTTGCGGTAATTTTGTGATGAAGCAGTGGCGCAAGATCAACCATCTCTGAGTAGCACTTCAATTGCGGTTGTGGCATGTCCTTCTCATCTCGACCACGCCCATTTAGCTTCACACGCATTCATTGCTGCCACCCACAACAGCTGCGCTGCGCTGCTATTGCTGCTGCTGCTGCTGCTGCTGCTCGCTTTGCTTTGAATGCTCGCCCGCTCAGCAGTTGTATTTGAACGATTCGATTACTTTTTATTTCGATTTGCTGTTGCTCAACAAACAAACAAAAATCTTTTGAATTTAACCTCAAGAATATAGTTAAGTGAGGCTGGCAGCTGTCCGTGTCTCTAGTTTCGGTGTGCCTAGTTAACATATATAGAATTCATTGAGCAGATCTGTAAAATATTTTCACTCTAATAGAATTTTTTAAATCTATAAAAAATGTTTTTAAATTTGTTGTAACAATATTTAAAAAGTATTTTTAAAATACTATTGAATATCTTTAGAATATACTTTTGACTTCAAGTTTTAAATAGTATTAGAATGTTCTTCTCAATTTTTATAAAGATTTTTAAGCAAATTTTATAATTATTAAATTCAAAGTCTTAAATTTTGTTTTCTTAAATATATTTTTTTTCATAGAGATTTTTTCAATACAATTTGCTTTAGCATAAGAAAATTAAAGAACAATTTTTTCAAAAGTTTTTTAAAATCAAATTTTTTATTTAAAAATGTTATTAACTTTTTTAGCATACTAAATTAAGTAAAAATGTTTTTTTTTTTTAAGATTTTTAAAGACAAATTTTACATTATAAACATATAAATTTTTTTGAACATACAATTTTAGGTGTTTTATAAACATTTAGAATGGTTTTTATAAATCATTGAAAAATATTTTTTAAAAATATCATGCAAATATTAAAAAATATTTTTTAAATATATTTATTTTATTTATTATTATATATGTGTATATTAATTTTTAAAGCCGATTGATTCTCTAAAAAATGCTTTACAGATCTGCCCAAACGTAACTATGTGTAGTTGTCAGAGCTATATATAAATATATATTTTTATTAATACTTTTTTAAATCTTATAGTAAATGTAAGTTGAGTGATCGTAAATCTAGTTAGGTGCAATAGAAATAATTAAAAGAGAAAACTAAACTAAAAAAGACTCAGCCAAAAGAAGACTAGCTAACAAAAGTTGATTGGATATTGTAGAGTAAAATTTAGTGTACTATCGTGCCGTTGACTACTTGCCCCCACACATTAGTTACTCGTACTTGAAGTGCAACCGCAGCTGGTTCCTGATCCTAGAAGAGATTATCAGCGATGCTTTACATTTTCCGTCCAAGGCTTTTACACGCGCGTTTTTGTATGCCACCAGCGGAACACACTATATACTAGACTATATATACTCTGTATTTATATATACATATATATCTATATATTTGTGACTTGATATACATGATTTGCCATAGCTTATACTTGCGTAGCTCTAAATGTTTCAAACTAGCAGCAAATGACAATTTCCTTTTCTAGTTTCCCTTTTTTTTGGGTGTGGGAGGGGCTGCCCAGTGAAAGTTCTTTGTTACCTGCCTAGCAAAAAAAGATAAGAAAAAACAAATTTTTATAGGGTATTATATACTTATGATCAAACGAATGTGCAATGTGTAATCAAAAATGAGTTGAAATGCTTTAAATGTTAGTCCAAGTACTTGGCAATAACTAGAAACTAACTAAATCAAAAACAAAACAAATATATTACAAATAAATCAAAGTACATTGTTGTTGTGCATTATATTAAAAAAAGAAAGAAAGAAGAAAAATATAAATAAAATTTAAGCTATAAGTGTTTTGTGAAACGTTGTCTAACCAAATACAATTACCAACTAACTATATTAATTATGATAAATGCGTTTATACGTTTGTATTGTATTGAGATTTGAATTTACTTCAATTTCGAGTAAAAGCGAAAACATTTCAATGAAATTTAAAATAAAAAAAAAAAAAAAAACAGAAACAGAAAAAAATAAGTAAAATTTCAATAAAATCATTTATATTATCAAGAATTTCGTTGTATTTTGTATTTGTATTTGTGTCTGTGTGGTGTTTGTTAATAAGCAAAATATTAATATAAATTTATAAATATATTCGTTAACATTATTTAATCGTAGCTACGTTTTTAGTTTATTTCATATTAGCTAATCAAACAAAATTCTCGAAAATTATTAATAATTAATTCTGTGTTGCACTTCAAGAGTCCAAAATTGCTGAGCATTCAAAGTAACTAGACTTATATCGTATACATATATATCCATGTTAGCCGTAATATAATTTATTGATTTGTTGTTAAGAGTAGAGCACATTTAAAGTGAAATATAACACAGTACATGCAGCTATACATACACACACACATACATATATACACAAAATAAATAAGCAGAACACCCATCATGAAAAGAGAAAACTCATAAGATTTACTTGAAACATTGCACATACGCACCGTATACACTTTTAAGTTGTTGATAATAGAAATACACGATACATTCAAAACACTCACTTAGCATACACATTAAGATATCGTGATATTCATTAGAAAATCTTTGAATATTCATAAATCCCACCAGAAAAATATTTACTAATAATACTCATCTATAATATAATAAGTACTTGATATATTAATTTCATACACTGATTATACTCTTTCAGAACATGTACATTATTCAAAATAATCACAGAACAATCAAATATTCATTATATTCACATGAAATTTATCAAATATTCATATTATTCATTTGACACTTCATCATTTACTCATAATACTCACTTGAACACATACCAAACATTGATTATATTCAATTCATTCATAACATTTATTCATATTTAAAGACATCATAAACTCATTATATTCATTTAAATATATCATATTCATTTGATTCATATCATATACTCATAATATTCACATTTACATACATCATGTACTCATTTTATTCATAATCTCAACATTCGCTTAATACTCATTCAGGCCACGCCAAACATGTCATATAATCATATTACTCATACAAAACATATCTCATATTCATAATACTCACTTTATACATATCATCTATTCATTATATTCATTTCATTTACATATATAAAATACTTATATTACTCAGTTGAATCGTATCCCATAGACATAATAATCAACTCAAATATGTCATATATTCATTACACTCATTTCATACCTATCAAATACTCATAGTATTCACTAAAGTAATACTCATTATATTCATTTTGATACGCTATTTTGACTAGTTACACACTGAAACACTAACATAGTATTCCCGTTTCTTCCATTCTCTTTGTTTGTTTTTACTTATTTTTGTTGACTACTTCACAATTCCCGCGGGACAGGCCTTGAGAATGAGGACATGACACCGACACTGCGGCAACTGTGGACGGCCATACGGCAGATGCAGCAGGACATGTCGCAGATCAAGCTGCAGATCAACGAGGAGCGGGCGCTGCGTGCGGACTTGCAGCAGCTGTTGATGCAACACCTGGAGACGAGCAGCGTCAGCAGCGGAGCCAATACGCCCAAGTGTTGACTATGTGAATGAAACCCAGCAGGAGAAACAACACAAACGGATTCCCACTGAAACAAAGCCCGCCGCTGCTTACAGCTTTAAGCTAAGAAAACCCTTTTTTCGCCAAGCTAGGCAGCTGCTGGTCAAAATATGTACCAAAAAAATCTAAAAAAAAAAAGAAAAAATTATAGATACTTATATATAAAAATTAATTAACTAAAAAAATTAACTAACATATTTATTTGTATTCGTGAGTGACATTGTGGACAATACGCCAATTGCATGTAAAATTATTGAGCAGCTGTTCTAGCTAAACATAATCCAGTTAAGAGAGAGATTTGCTTGTTTATGCATATATTTAATGTAATTTGATTTTAGCATATATATATATATAGTTTTGTATTTGTTTAAGCTAATGTCTCTGAAATCTGAATGTTTTGTATTTGATTCTGTACAAGTATTGAAATTTGATAAATAGGAAAAGAAGATGAAACAAAAAACTCTAAAAATGTGCCAATGTTTTAGTATCTAAAGTCAACTAAAACTAAACGTAAAACAACGCTCAATGAAATGTTGTATTTATTATGTAGTAAATTTAATAAAAATATATACAAACAAAAACTACAATTAGAAAATAAATTTAATAATTAAATTACTTTAAAACACATTTGTTTGATTTTGCTCTTTTTTGTAGCATACTTTTAGGTGCGGAAGATATTTTAGGCGTGAGGGAAACTAATGAAGAATTGATTTTCTTTAGACTTTCGAATGATAGATAAATAAAAAAAGATTTAAATGCTAATTTAAAACAAAAGTAAAGAAAGTTTGAATTATATTTTGTTAAAAGACAAAAGCCTAGAAGGTTGGAGCTGTATTCCCTAAGCTTCATTTCAGCATTAAAAACAAAATGCTGAAATGAAGCTTAGGGAATACAGCTCCAACCTTAGTTACTTAGACTTAGTTTCAAAATTGATTGATAGGTTTTTGAGTAAATTTCTCTAAAATCTCTATTATAATGAAATTCGTTCAAAAATAAAATAAAATAAAATATATTTATAATATTTCAGTTTCAAATCAATGACACTCCTTTGCACTTGATTTCAAATTTTTTATTTAATTTAATTTTTATTTAATTTAAAAATTATTAAAAATGTCTGAAACTAATTCAAAGATTCATTTCGCTAATCAATTTTGGTAGACTTTATAAAGGAATTATATTAAAGTTGTAATAAAAACTTGATAATATCTTCTTTGTTCTAGTTTCTCTATTGCCAAAAAGCAAACCAAGAATAACAACATTTCTGCACGCCAAATAGTCATGTCAAATAGAAATTTAATTGTGCAAAATAACTGTGCACCTAATGCTAAAGCTATGTTGATTCTTTGCTGGAGATTGCTGTTGCTTTTAAGTAAATACGCTTAAATTATTTAAGCAGTGTGAAACAATGTGAAACAATGTCTGAGTATAACTGGAAAATTGCTGACTTTGACAATTTGCCGCATAGTTTTTGAATGCTTTTAGTTTTTCTGCTCTGCTTCACGCAGACAGAAAGGCCAACTGCATGTATGTGTGTGTGTCTATGAGTGTGGTGTGTGGTTTTTGTGTGTGTGTGTGTGTGTGTGTGTGTGTGTGAGTGTCTGCCAGATGCATTCGTTAGTTGTGGCACATAATGAGATTACAATCAACTCGGGCTGGCGACAAATGAGTGACAAGCGCTGTGGCAGCTGCAACAGCAACAGCAACAACAACAGCAACAGCAACAAAGTTTAGTATGTCAGTAAGGAGTTTAGAACAATAGCTATATGTATATATATTTTATTTGTGGCCTGTCGCATGTGCCACATGGATTTCCTTCCGTGGATAGCGTTGCCTGGGCTGCTGTTGCCTCTAACACTTGTTTATCTTTCAGCCAAAACGGATGGGAACGACGGAAGTTTTCGTTTGCACTAAGTGCACAACACCTTATGCCCTGTAGGGCGAGTGGGAGGGTATGTTGAACTCGACAGAGCTTAGGCTGCAAAACATTTGATGAACTTGAACTATCTTAAATTATACATGCATGTATATATGTCATATATTAAATCGATAATTATCGATTTATAATATTCTAGAGCTAATAAAGAAATTTATATATTACTATTTTAAGTTAAAGTCTTTAATTTAACTAATTTTGGTATTTTTAATTCCTTTTTAAATTCATTTTTCAGTTTCTTCGCATTACAAAATCGATAATTATCGATTTATGCACTGAATACATTTTATATTGCAAATAACTTATTTCAACTATATTGTATTTTCATTTCAATTTTTTCGTATACTAGACATGTCGATAATTATCGATTTATTGCACACAAGTATTTTTATTTCAATCAAGTTTTCAAAAAAAAAATAAATAAAAAAAATAAAATAAACAAAAATAACTTTTATGTATTCCAAATTCAATTAGGTATTTGCTAGTCGTGCACTCTTCGTTTAAACTTCTTTCAACTTATTTCCCACTGCCCACTTGCACGCCCTTTGCTTGTTAGCGAAAATTTCCAACAGCTGCTTAAATAAATGCTCGACTATTGCGGTACCCTTGCCTGCGGCTTGTGGCATGCTGCGGCAAAGCGACTGCAAACTAAAATGCCTAATGACAATCATTAGCGCGCCAACGTTTTGGCTCGTCTTTCATATTTTCCAACAATTTAATTATTAATAATTAGCAATTATCTGCTCGCTGGCAATTTGACGCAAAAGGCCAATTTGTAGCAGACAAGCAATGCGAGCTCTCTCTCTCTCTCTCTCTCTCTCTCTTTCTCTCTATGTGTGTTTCAGTTTGTCATCATTAGACAACATTTTGTGTGCCCAAAGGCTGGCCTGCACGTTGCACGCTGCAAGTTTCTGTCTAAATTATAGCCCGAGAGCCAAATAGTTTGCCTGCTGCCTTGGATCTGAGTGTTCTTTGGGCGCTTTGCAGATGCGGGCGCTCTACTTTGACTCACATCTGTGGTTAACCCATTTAAGCAGCTGCTAGAATTAACCGCTTCCCTCCCCCCTCTCCATATCAAGTATACGCCATGTGGCGTACGACTCAATTGTGTGGGGCTTTTGGCCGGTTCTGCTCGAAACTGAAATTATAATTTCTAATGTCAATCCACAGTGTGCATAGCAGCCGCCTCTTGGTGTTGTCCAATTTGGCTTTAACAATTGTTATTAGCTGTTGGCACATGAATAAATCTCTCACTCTCTCTCTTTGTATCTCTGTCTCTCTTAAGCACTTAATTAATGTGCATTAAATTGCATTCATTTTACTTGTTCAATGTTTTGTTTTGCAAGTTTTCATTTGGCTTATTGGATATTATTTATTTAATTATGTGTAACACCTCAACAAGCTCGTCGAATACCTCACACTTAAGGGGTATAATCAAAATGGATAGAATGGATGGAATAGATCAGATGATTAAGAGACAAAGAAAAAGTAGAAAATAAAATACTTAAAATTTATTGTTTACTTTTCAACTTTCATATTCAAAACTTACAGAGAAAAAACCTTTCAGAATCACATCTCTAAGCTCAAGAGTTTTCACACTGCACTGCTGCTGCACTGTGCTACAAAATATATAATAGTTTTACATAATTATATTGCATAAATATATGAAGTCAAGGGCAAAGAGTCTTAGGCTCTATCTCAACAGCCTCACATATTTCCGTTCTATTTTCAATTAAAATATTTATAATACCATAGGATCAATTAACCCATCAAATCTTAATATCTCCTTCACTCTTTTCTAATTATTTTGTTATTTAATATCGGCTCGTATCTGCTTTGCCTTCATCTAGTTTGTTAACCTCTGCCAGGGCAGCTCATCAACTCCAGCTCTCCATCAAATTGTTTTTCTCCTCACCTCAACTCATTTAGTTCAACTGCTCCTTAAGAGCCTTGTCCTTATCCACTATCTCTTGGGGCACGCCCCGCTGCGATGGGGTACTTAAGCTAGACATGCTCTTACTCAACTTAATTTTCAACTTTTGATATGTTTAGTTAATAAACTTGAGCCAAGCAAATGGTTTTTAGTTTCCTTTGTGGTTAGAACTTAGACTTGATTATGGTTAGTAATTAGTTTTAATGGCAGGTGAGCTTGTTGAGCTAAATTTCTGGACAGACAGCTTATTTTTAGAAGTTTCTTATATTTTTAGAACTTTCGTAAATTTTTGGGAAATTTTCTAAAATATGTGTAAATATTAAGCTGTCATTAAAAAGTTGTTTAAGAAATGAATAAATGTGTGATATTATATTATCTTTCTTCCCTCGCTCTTTCTGTCTCCTACTTTATCTCTTCCTCTACTCCACAGTACCACCTTCGCATAATTTACATAGTTCCATCTCTCTCACTCTCACTGCCTCCCACTCTGAACCTTCCTTTAATATTCTATTTGACATTTTTTGGCATTTATCTATGTCGTATTCGCATAGTTTTGTCATTTGTGTATGTGGCCTTCAATGTCGGCCTAGTAATACCATTCTTTCTCTCTTCATCTCTTCTCAACACAAATCGATTCCCGAGTGAGTGACCCAGTTCAATAGCAGCATCAACAGTGACGTGAGTTTCAGCAAAAGAATCAAGCCACAGCAGCAGCAGAGCAGCTCATCATGAATAAGATCATTATATATATATATATATATATGTAAGCATCATCGATACTCTTAGCTCTTACTCACTTTAGCATTAACTCATTTTAATGATAGTTGCTACTCGCAGCAATAAGTTAATGCCGCTGATTGGCAGATTGTCTGCGGCTGTGCGGCTACGAAATGCGATGCCTCTAACCTAATTTGCAAGATATGGAAAACTCGACACTTGATAGATGTTGCATGCCAGGGGCCAGGCACATATATAGGGCAGTTGCCGGCTAAAGGTTTTCCATTTGACTAGCTGTCAGCTTTAGCCGGCTGCCTCCCAGGGGCTAATGGTCTAACAGTGGCTCTGGATCGCCGGAGCTTGCGGCTCAGCTAAGTGACCCTAATTACATTCAGAGTATTTGCGGCAGTGTTGAGTGCCGGCGTGCTCTGAGCTGATGACCAGACGCTGTCTTATGGGCAGGTATTAATGACAATGGAAAGCCCCTCGAGAGTTGACACCAACTTTCAGCTGATCAAATTTACGGTATGCACTTGGTCCATTTTGAATTTCACATCGAAACTCTTCAACTTTTTGTTGTTCATTACGCGATTTCGTTTTAAGTTCGCTTTAAAGCTGTGCAAAAAGAAAATCATTTCTTTCGCTTCCGTTCGTGGCGCGTATTAAGAGGCGTTTGAACGTTTCTTTTTTGAGCAGTTGCTCAAGAAAGTTTTGCGTAGAGGAAATAGTCTATAAATTTTACATATATATATTTGGCATTAATTTGTTTGCTTAAATAATGCTTAATATTAGATTTTTCTTATATAGAAAATTCTTTGTAAAGTTTTACTAACAGAAAAATTTCTTAAACATTCTGAAATATGTTTTTCTGCTAAAGAAAAATATTATAATAAAAATTATATGTAGATATACATATATATTAAATTCAGATTTGATTTAAAAATATTTCAAAAAATATATATTAATATATAGATTTCATATATTATTTTTTGCTGTTAAATTTTCCTGTCAAAAAAATATATTTAATATATTTATAAACAAAAATTTATAATTTTGTAATACAAACAACAAATTTTATATTTTTATTAAAAAAATTATTTACATTTTTAAAATGAAAAAATATTTTAAGTTTTTATAATGAAAAATATTTTTAAAAATTTTTTAAAATCAATATATTTCTTTGAATGCACTTATATATAATATAATAATGTATAATTTCTGATAAGATAAATTGTCAATAAATATATTATATTATTTATATTTTTTAAATTTTATAAATAATTATATTTTGGACATACAATTTTTAAAAACTTCTAAATAAATATATTAAATTAAATTTCATATATTTTACTTGTTAAGCTAAGCATTAAATATATAAATCTGTACGCAGCTAGTAGACCCGCAGCATATTCATAATGAATATAATATTGCAGCTAGGCTGATGTACGTAGAGCTGCATAATTAGATCATGAACCGCTAGTCTGACGACTGATCACGGACTAATTTTGCCCCTGGGTCTAATTGAGCGAGTGCGCAGCAAGCAGTTGGCAGCGAGCAGCGCTCACGTCAAAAATGAAAAGCAAACAATGTAAAATCAGGCAAGATCTATGTGTCTATAGCTATATAGCTGCCATAACGGACCAAACTGCGGGCTGCTTGCCAGTCAAATTTGTTATTGTGGCAGCAACGGCAAAATTGCCACGCGCGTGCGCCCGAGCAACGAACTCAACCAACAGATAGACAGATAGAAAGAGAGAGAGAGAGAGAGAGGGAAAGACAGAGGGGTGAGGGGGAGATAGATGCTGCCAGCATAGCTGAAGCACTTTCATTTTCACGCTCACTCACAATGAAGCTTATTAATCTGGTAATTAACAAAGGTGTATGGGTGCATAGGTGTGAGTGTGCGTGCATCTGTGTATTTGTGTGTGTTGATTAAGCCAAACATAGAATTAAGTTAGTAAAACGTTTGCATTGTTCGCAGCGTTGTCGCTCCCTGCCTCTATTTACGGCCCAAGCTGGGAAATTGAGTTTTCTTTTTCTTTCTTTTTTTTTAGGGCTTGTTTGGCGCTGGCATTTTTTCTGGACAGCTTTTTTCCGTTCTGCGTTACGCTTTAAGAATTTTGATAGTGAAATGCATTTGGCAGCTAGTTAAGCTGTGAAAATCTCAATGTGGGAATTCACTTAAGTGCTCCCATATCAATGGGAATAGTCTTTTTTTCTTCTTTTTCGTGGATACTTTGTTAGAACCAAGAACTAATGCTGAATGCTGTTGCATAGTTGGAATGCAGAGCCTAAGACGAATTGCAGTTAGCGGGCTTTGGGAAGGTGTTTTTTGTTTGCTGTTGGAGTGGAATGTGTGACTTTTTTTTAAAGAATAAATTAAGTGGGCTTAAACTGAAGAACAAATATTTGAGCATGGCTCAAATAAAAAATGTAAAAAATAAAATATTTCAATATTTTGTTTAACTTAAAGCTTTAAAATTCTTGTTCGTATTTGATATATATTTTTTTTGTAAATTAAATAAAATAATAAATTATATTATTATTATTTAATTTATTAATTAAATAAAATAAAAAATTTAAAACAATAAAAAGTAAATATTAAAATTTTCAATTATAAAATTCAGAGTATTTAAAAAATAATATCGAATCTCATATCATAAATTGATACTATGGATGGCATAGATGCCTTTAGATCCCATAAATCTATCTATCTCTAAGCTTACACATATGTATTCAGGAATATACAAACTACTTCACCCTGAAAAAAAAACTTTGCTATTGCCATGCTTTATCTAGCCAATATTCCATCAACCGTCAAAGCATTCTTAACTAGCCTTTTACTCTTTCAAGTCTCTTACATCAATTTGCCTATTCTATACTATATAATTTAGCCTTCGCTATAAATAACTCTATACATAACAAATTATATCATTCTCCTTTCTTGTCATATCGCATGCAAATTAATGAACTCCAATGTCATTGACATGCTCGGACAGCTACAATTGGACATGGCAGAAGCCCTTGCAGCTCATTTATAACTAGAAATTGTCTAGCCATATAATAAGTCTATATAGAACTGGGCTCAAACATAATTTGGCGTAAATAAAAACCAGCTACTCTCGCATTATTATTGCCGCTGCACGCATTGCCTTTAGAGCCTGCCACAAAGACTTGTGTTCGCATAGCTATATATATACATTATAGATATATATATATATAGTTATGCACCTGCTGTGCTACCTGGTTGGCTGACTGGCTGGCTGGGTCGCTGGTTTCCTGCATCAGTGCATGCGAGCTATGTCTCTATCAGGCTTTTGTATTTGTATCTGACGCCGCGCAGCGCTTTCATGGCCATGGGCTGGGGATGGGGCCTGGGATGCAGTTGAAGCGCAACGGCTGCTGCAATAGAACAACAACAACAACAACAAGAACAACTGACAACAAGTACAGTAAAACTATTACAACAACAGTAGTAGTAACTGTGGCCATTGGCTGGCCCAATGCGCGTGTCTCGGTGTCGCAATGCGACGCGTAACTTAGCCATAGCAAACGCCTCGATTTGTACTTGTGGCATACCCTGTAAGATGTGCAGGTGAGTGGGTATATTGGTAGCTGGAAGTATGAAGAAGAAGAGGATTGCCGTTCAAAAGGTAACTCTATAAAGCTATGTCTGGCAATTGAAAAAGTGTGTCACTTGGACTTATTCCATTTGAATAATAACGAATAATGAAACATTATTGAATATATAAAACAATAATAAAATATTACTATAATATAAATATTTCATAAAAAATAAAAAATAATATATATAATATAATATAATATAATTACATTATCTTTGATGAAAGGGTTAAAATATTTACCAGAAAAATATCATAAAAATTTGTTTTCTAAGCAGCTAAGATTATTTAGACACACCTTATTAATCACTTATTATTTAATACAAATTTAAACAAATTATTTAATATTTTTTTAACACGCCTCATTTTGCATTATAAAAATAAAAAAATATTTGTAAAATTTTGTATTTCCATTTTGCTAGGGTATTTAACTGTCACACTCATAAATCACCTGGCTTAAGCTTACCTGTTTATAATTTTTCTTCGCACATTTCTGTACTTCTGCTTCTTCTTTATTTTTTTATTTTTTTTTTTTTTTGGTTTTTGTTTTCGTGTAGTTGGCCTTTTCGTCGCACACATTTTTAAGTGTATTTTAAAGTATGTTTCTTGTGGCATGTGGCGCATCCCAATTCCGATTCCAGCTCATAACTGTTCTTGACGCGCTTGCCTTTAAAATTAGTGGGCATGCCATTGCCATTGCCATTGCCAGTGCGTTTTGGGCCATGTTTGGTGGCGCTCGACTCAGATGACTGACAACAACAACAACAGCAGCAACAAGAACGGCAAGAACACGACCTATGCAGACGTTCTCTGGCTTTACAAGCGCACAGGTACGCCCCTTAGCCTCCCCATTGCCCCCTGCGTGCCCAGCTAATCAACTGCGTATTTCAATTTACCGTTGTCATCTTTTTTCCTTTTTATTTTTTTTTTTATTTTGGCTAGAAACTAGCCGAGTTTTTAGCTCAAGCTGCGCAACGCAGCTTCCAACTTCCAACTTCCAGCTGCCAGCTGCCAACTTCAGCTGCCTTTGGCTCTTGTCTCTTGGCTCTCTTTTTTTAAAGTTAATTCAAATTTGTATGGGACGCCGTTAGGTCTTATTATTGCTCCGGCTCCATCTCCAGTTCTGAGTCAACGAGCTGTGCTAATTGTGGGAGAATTTTCGTATAGAGCACCCAACCACAAAGTATTGTGTGCCAATTTTCGTACCAGCTCCAACTCCGACTCCAACTACAATTTCGAGTCTGACTTCAACGCCAACACCACAAGAAACATTAAGTAATTTTCTCATTGAATCTGCTCTAAATTCCCACACAATTGCTCTGCTCACAGCCTGCTTAATTCTCTCCGAATTTTCGTATTGTGGTTTTTTTTTCCCTGTTTTGGGCCCATAAGTTTTTGGCAATGGGGCGAAAGTGTGCTTAGGCTTAATCATTATCAGACTCCTTTTGGGCTTGGGCTATTAATTTTTCTTTTTGCCTGCTGCAAGCCCATTTGCCAAGGGAAATTAGTCATGGCCTCAGCATTAATAGCTCATTCGTGAGCAGCCAGAGATAAATTCAGTTGAGCTTGAAAAAAAAACACATATTTGAGCAAGGCAAGGGCTTGACTGTGCTAGGAGTTGAAAAGATTTGATATAAAAAAAATCAATATTATTTTTAAGCATGCAAAGAAATAATAAAATGCTAAAAATAAAAAAATACAAATTGCAAATATTTTCTATTAAATTCTCTGTTCTTCTCTCTTCATCATCTTTCGATTTTTGTCATGCCATGTTTTCACACACTGTGAAATGACAGAAATTTTCTATGACTTAAGAAAACATAATGTGAAAGAAAGGAAATGGGCATAACAATTAAATATAATAGCTATTGATTTTTTGACTAATTGCAAAAGTGTCATTAATATTTTTTTATGTTTTTTATTTAATAAAAGTTAAAAAAAAATATATTTTTACAATATTGAAAATTAATGTCAAGATACAAACAGAGAAAAAGAATCAAAGGTCTTAAAAAAATATCTAAAAGTAACTAAAATCAAATATTTTAAGTATTAAATTTTAAAAAAAGTGACTTAATATATTTTATGTATAGATATATATACATTTATAATTAAAAAAATTTTTACATGTAATTTTATAAATTTTTATATTATTTTAAAATTGTACACAAAATTTTTAAAAATATTTTTAAATTTTATATATTTATTATTATTATTATTATTATTATTATTTTTAATATATATATTTTTTTGTAATTTTAAATAATATTTGAATATATTTTTATGCAGCTGCAACTAAATTATTTAATTATTTTCTTCTGTTCCTCCATTCTAATTCTACAGTTATGCATTTTACATAATTAAGCTCAGCTATTATCTTAAGTTCTCATAAGTTATGTTAGAATTTTCTCTTTTCTATTCATCTTTCATTATATTTCATAATGAAGTCTTACATAATTTGCTCTATGACAAATATTGATATCTATAATTCAATATTGCATTCCATTATTACAACACATATATCGTATATTCATAATCCTCTCCATCGACCCATTTTGTATTTCTTAACTTGTGCCGTAACTTTATTACCCGCTGGGCAATTGTTTACGTTCTACTTTAGTGTCGCTTCTTACTTTCGGTTCCCTGACACATTTACCATGTCACATACATATAGAACAACGTACAGTTGGCCGACTCTGTTTCACAATCGCATTTCCCAAAGTTGACACCGATCTCTGTCCATTAGGGGGAAACCACACGAAATTCATAATCATAATCATTAAAAGCTGCCGCCGTCGTCACCGTTGCCATTAGCCCAGAATCTGCCCTCGCTCTGCCGCGGCACCTGCTTTCCCGTTCGTGGTCTTATTTTGGGAACTCTGTTCTATTCTGGTCTTGTGGTTCTTTTGTAATAACTGTGTTTATCAACTGCTTAGATCAGCGATCAGCGATCAGAGATAACCCAGTTGAGCTTGCAACTGACACAAATTCAAATCTCAGGCACAAATCGCAATAATTAGACATCCAATTCGCTGGATGGCTTAAAACAAAGCTCAACTGGGCCTGGGCGCAGCAGCAATTTTTTTTTTATTATTATTTTTTTTTTAACTAATTGCCCATGGAGAATTGTTAACGCTGCTTTAGGTGTGCATTTCCATTATTGTATACCCTGTACAGTTGGAATAAGTAAGAAAGGGTATATTAAATTAAGTGTTTAGTTTCTGTAATTGAATATTTCTATCTAATAGTTATGCTACAGGTATTACGACTCTTATTTGGAATATTTATGTTAGTTATTTGAGAGTTGAGTATTCCTTTCTGCTATGCCCAATATGCCTGTGAATCTATGAATACTATGCGTAGTATAAGTACTTAGAGTACTATGAGTATTATAAGTACTCTGACTATAATAACTACTGTATATAATAATATGAGTGCTAAGAGGACTATAAGTACTCAGAGTGCTATGAGTGCTATATATAAGTGCTTTGAGTACTATGAGTGCTCTGAGTACTATGGGTACTCTGCGAGTTCTGATTACTGTAAATTATATTACAGCTTGAGTAGCTCATGACTTCATGATTTCGTAACTAAAACAGAAAGATACTTGCTTGCCTAATGAATATTATGAATAGTCACCTCCAAGCCTATTAAATGCTATGAATATCGTTTTTTATTAGATGTGAATACTCAGAAGAGCAGTTTCTTATTAGACTATATAGACTATATGTACCATTCTTATTAGACTATGTAGAATATATGAGTAGCTGCTGAAAAGGATATTGAATTATACGAGTATTGTTAGCTCTATTCATGATTGCTGTGAGTTGTAAGTGAAATGAGTATTTGCTTGTAATGTTAAATTATTTACTTGCATATTTTATGAATACAATGAATACTAGATTACCTAAGTATTTGAGTATTTAAATTTTAGGCTACTTTAACTACTTGATCTTAGAGCTAAGATTAAATGAACTACAATGAGTACTTGCTCGCAAGCTTAATGAGTACTCTGAGCACCTTTTCCCCAAAAATTGATGAGTAATTTCAGCGAAGGCTCCACTTTCTTGGCCACTTTCAATTGCCGATGCTGATGAATGTTAATTATGCGAGTAAGCAAGAATAATGATCCCAAGGCACTGGCACTGTAAGATCTTAGATGCGTATATTATTTTTTTTTTTTTTTTTGGCAAAAAAAGTAATTTAAAGCTAAGCAGCACTTACACAAAAAAAAGCAAAAAACTTTCACAAATATTTTTACTTTCATTCTAACAGCAACAAAAGAGCAGAGCGAAGCGGCTAGAGCAGCAGCAGCTGTTTGGGCTGAGGCTTGTTGCTTGGTGTCTCATTAAGTTGTTTGGCTGCTTCTGGCCAAGATCGTTGGCCCCATTATGCCGTGGCGGAGATCAGCACGAAGTCATCTACGACTATTTAATAAGTGCAACAGTTATGCTCGCCTAAACATGGAAAGCAATCGCAGTCGCAATCGCTATCTCAGACGCAGATCTAATAGAAGTGCTCTACAAAAAGGGAAACGGAAGCCCCAGCCCAGCCAAGACACCAAGATTTATGTATGCCACATGCTAATCAACGTCAAGCAAGCACGGTGGGTGAAATTTGAGCGGATCGCATTGAAATGGGTGAAGGTGACGTCCACTGCAGACGTCAGGCAGACCCAAGCCTTTTGCTGCTAGATGAGAAAGTTTTTCCAACTCTCTGTTTGTCCAATCTTAACGCTCACTTGGTTTTTGTGTTCTAATAATAACAGACCAACAACAATGGACTAAACAAAACCTTTCATACACACACACACTCACATACATGCCTAACTAAATTTGTATATATGTATTTATATAGTAGTATCTGATGATGATTAAAAATGCCTAATGGCTTTTCTATGCAAAATCCATTTGAGCACTTCCCCTTCCTTCACAACACTTCAATCAGAAAGTTTTTGTTGCCCTAGCAGCGGGCTTTCGTCATACAATACTAGATACGGCATGCTCTATAGTTTACTAGTTATGAAGCTTATATGTTGTTAATTAGATTAAACACACTAGTGCTTAGATATGGGGGTGTAGTCTAAGTAGTTGCTGAAATAACTAAATATTTTAAAATTATTTAAATAAATTTATTTTTTTTCTGTAAGTTTTTCTATCTGCTTGTTAAGCTTGATATATGAGAGTCGACCTTAATCAAATTCTTTATCATACATATAAATTATTTTTATAACCGCTAAATATCTCTTTCAAATCTAGAAAAACTTGTCTTTAAACTCTGTAGTTCAGTGTGATTTATTTTTCTTTTACTTGCAATATATTTGCCTATTTAATTCTTCATATAATCTTTACATATATATTTCAAAACTTGTCTGTTAATCAATATGATTTATATTTCTTTTACTTGTAATCTATTTGCTTATCAATGCAATATCTAAACAATTTAAAAAAAAATATATAAATATTTTAAAAATATTTACTTAATATTTAAATTGTAGTATAGATTTATCCATTCATAAAAAAATATTTTTTCTTTAAGCTCTGAAAAATATGTGTTCATATAAAATGTAATATAAATACTCATAAAAAACTTCCTTTTATCTTCTATGCCTTAAAGTGTATTCAGTGTTCGTCAGTCAATTATTTCTATATTTTCCGGTTGTTGTCCACAACTTCGGATGGAGATCTTAAGTCAATGTGGCTTGAACATTTCTCCATATTGGGCAATCAAGAAACGACGTCATTGAAGTTGGAGTCGAAGTTGAAGTTTATGTTTTGTCGGTGGGCTCAACGTTTATTATTCTTAACGTTGCTGTTGTTGTGGGTGTTGTTGCATTTGCTGTTTTATCTGCCGGCTTCCGTTCGAGAACCCAGAAAAATAAAACTGAAAACTTTTGTTGACAACATTTTGTGCCACTTTCATGCAAATTGTTCGTTGACTGTTACCGCTGTCCGTTGATTGTTGTTGTTGTTGTTTTTGTTGTTTTGTTTCCCACTCTTAACATAATTTCGTAACGTGTTGTTGTTGTCATAAAACGCAACGACTACGACATCTATATTCTTGATGCTATCATTAAAGAAGTAAGCAAATCATTTTTTTTCAAGCCTTACTGTGCGATTATTATGTGAATATTAATGATTATAATGATGATGATGATATATGATCGCTTCCAGCCAATTCATTGGTAATCAAATTATGGTAAATTATGATAAACAGACAGTTGAAAGCAGACGTGAAAGAACTTTTTGTTCGAATATCTATATAATATATTGCATGTCTGCTGAAAAGTCTTTGAACTTTCATAATTTCGATAAAGTCGAAGCTATCTTTAGAATGTATTTCATTTTGTGATTGGTTTTACAATTTAATTAGTTGTTTAAGAATTTAAAAAAATATTCGAAAATTGTTGGAATTCATTCAAAAATAATAAAAAAATAATATAATAAATTATTTAAAAATTTATTAACTAAAAAAAAAATAAAAAATACAAATTTGTATAATAAAAATATTATTCTTGTAATTTCTGATTTAATAAGATTTAATTAATAATTTAATTAAAATAAAAATAAAATTTTAAATAAAATAAATGAAAAAATATTATAAAAATTTTTTAAAATAATAAAAAAATAAATAAATATAAATTAAAAGTCTCGTATATTATCAGCTCATTTAATTTTCAAGTATTATATTTTTAATAAATATTTTCACACAATAAAACATTTTTTAATTTAAAAAATATATATTTTTTATATAAATACTTGTATATTTGACATCATAAATATGCATATAAAATAGTTTATACAAAAAACTTAGCTTAGGTTAAGGCTAAAATACTAAGCACTACGAGTAGTCCGCTGTATATCGGAGTGTGTCAATAGCTAGTAATCATGTGGATTCGCACAGCTATGGGGAGTAGTCTAGAGTCGAGCTAAGATTACAGTTTTTTCTTTAAATTTCCATAAATTACGGTTCACTAAACGCAGCATCGAGCAGGAGGCGGAGGAGCTTCGTGTGGGATGCGGCTGTTACCAGTGCTGATCCCGTAAGTACCGTTTGTTAAGCTTTCCAGCTGCCACGCTGAGCCGAAGGTGGAGTAGGAGGAGGAGGAGTAGCAGGCACTGGCCCAGCTATGCGCAGTCGTCTTCAGCTAAATGGGTTAGGCAGCGCTACCCGGGGGCTTCAGCAAGACAAGTGGGCATAGTTAGAGCAGGGAAGACTGCGAGGTGGGAGGCTCTACAAGGTGCACTGATATTGCTGCTGCAAAGCACGGGGTAGCGTCTTGTGCGGCAGATGGGCAACGGGGCAGCCGTAGGAAGCCAAATGCGAATGCGACTTGTTGCTGTTGCCGCTGCTGCTGCTGCTGCTGCTGTTGCTGCTGCTGCAGTTGTTGTTGGGCAATCGCTGTCGCTGCAGCAGAACGAGGCAAATGCTGATGATTATCACAGATATGGAAACAGTTACCAGCACGCTGCCTAGATTGGCGCTTATATAACGCAGCGAGGCGGCATAGTCTACACAGAGCGAGAGAGAGAGAGGGAGAGAGAGCGAGTAGGTTGGCATAGAATTCACGATTGTCAGAGCTGGCCATTTATGCATCTACTTACACTCATCATCATCATCATCAGCATCAACATCATTTGCATCCGCCTTGGCCCGTTCCTCCACCAGCTTGGCATACTTGCTGACCAGCAGCTGCTCCTCGTCCGGCGACTTGGCCAAGTTGTTCAGTTCATTGAGGCTGGCCAGGCTAAGAGCTCGTCCCTGCAATCGGCTGGCTATTAACAAAGGTTGCTTTTGTTGCGGCTGCTCTTCGTGCTGCTGCTGCTGTTGCTGCCGTGGCTCTGGTGGCTGAGTTTCTATCACCAACGCTGGCTGCTCCACCGACTCCTGCTCTGATTCTTTCAGCACCAGCTCGCTCTTGTTCACATAGCGCATGTGGCGCAGCTCGCGACCCAAGCGCTCATCGTCGTCCGGCTGGAAGGGATCGTTGGGCTCGATGGCGGCTGCCACGCCCGCATTTTTGCCAGGCACCGTGAAGCTGGCACGCACCGTTTGCATGCCCGACTGATAGCTGCAGACGACGACAAAGCTGTGGGCAGAGCAAGATTAATAGTTAATAGACTAACTGATCGATCAACTACTATATCTAGAATAAAGGCAATCAAATATGAAATTGCATTTTTCCTTGAGCTTGAAATTCTGGCAGGCAGGAACTGAAAAAAATATTTGAATCTTGATATGAAGACTAAGGCACATTGAAAGATAGAAAACTGAACATTAACTTATTTTAATTAATACGATTTTTTTCTAACTTCAGCTATTTATAAGTCTTTTATAAAGCGAAGCTTGAGGCTCGAGCACAGATGTTGCCTACTAAAGATCTACTCAAGAAGGTTTCAACCTTCTTTTATTATTGCTGATCTCTGCACTCTCTTCTTTCTAAGATCAACGATAAGGCTTATTATAAAAGCCTTTGCACCAAAAAAAAAAAACTTTTTCACTTCTTTTTTATGTAGTTAATTACAAGCAGGAAATAGAGAGTGAAATGTGAAAGTAAAATTTAGAAAAAATTATAAATTTTTTGAAATTTTTTCTTTTTTTTTTAATTTAATCAATTATATTTATTACTAGCTCTGCCAATGGTGCAGCTGTAGTTCAACAGTGGCTCAACTGTAGCTCAACTGTTGCTCTTCTCTAGCTCTACCAACGCCTGTGCCTCGACTGAGTTCTAGCTCGATTCTGGCTCAGCTCTGACTCTGCTCATAACAAACTTCTTCTCGCTCTCTCTACTTACCGCCTCGTGCTGTGCGTAAAGATGCCCAGATTCTCCTGCACCGTAATGAAGGTCTCCACGGTGTTTGTTTCCGGCTTCACCATGCTGCCGCATTGCTTGTGATCGATGCGCATCGTGTACTTATCGGCTGGATCGTTGGCGTTGCCCTTGATGCCGCAGTCGCCGCCATCGACCACAATGCGGCCGCCGAAGTAAGGACCCGTTTCTACCTCGATTTCGGAGGCATGCGCCAGGCACTGTGTGGCATGGGCCGAGACTGAAAGTGATGTAGGTTAAGGTGGTTAGAGTTGTTCAAGTGGTTTGTGTGCTTGAAGTGGTTCAGCTCAACTTACAGCCCTTGGTGGGTATAATGATGCTCTGGCCCGGTAGATGGGCTGCAGTGGCGCCCGCTCCCTCAATCTCATTCTCGCCATGAAATTCGGAACGTGCGCTGCTGCTGCGCAGGCGTCGCGGCTGCACGGGTCGTATATGAAAGCTGTATCGCGTGGCCATGCGCAGATTATCCACGGCTGCCCCAAAGTGCTGGACTTGAGCGCTGCAGAAGAGGTGAGAGTAAGTTAGTTAGCAGTCGGCTATGACCGACTGCGCAATACACTGTGCACTGGGTGAAAGGGTTGATGGAGCTAAAGGGAGTGTTAGCTGGCTAATAGAGATTGAAATGACTGGATTAACATGATTTAGTAAGCGAAAGGTAAGCAAGGCAATTAAGATAAGAGTGTTTAGCGAAGGGCGTACTTTGGGGTTGCTCATTAATTAGCTAGTTAGCTTATTAGTATATTATTAGCAAAAGGTTTTCGAAAAGTATGTGAAAAGACTAAAACAAAATCATTGAGAATTTAACTAATAAATTTTGCTGGAATTTAGATTTGTATTTAAATATTTGACCTAATAAAAAATATATACAAATTTAGAAAAAATAAAAAAAATATATAACAAAATATAAATTTAAAAAAAAAAAGATTTTTATTTATTTATTTTTTATTTCCTATTGTATTTTATTTTATTATAAGAACGATATTTATATATTTCTAGTTTGATAAGTGTAGTTTATTAGCTGATGGAGTCTTGTGGAAGGTTATTAAGAAAATCAAGCAATAATTTATTAAGAAAACATCATTATAAGATCAGAGATACTTTTTTGAATATTTATCAATAGTATTTATTACCTAATTAATTACTCCAACCAATACTCCATATCTCTAGCTTTCTTTTAAAGAGTCTTCAATATTATTGACTCACCCTCAACAGAAAGATCTCAACTAGTTCAGCTAACTATCAATTCCTCAAGTTATTCATTTTTTTTTATATTTAAATTCATATGCAAATACTTTAATTTCTCTCCAGCTTTCTTTTGGTTAGATATGCGAGAGCTTATACGCCCCTCTGCAGCTTGGTGAACAGTGTATAATGAGCGGCGTAGAATTAAAGAAAAGTGAATAGTTTGTTTGGCTGCACTTACTCCATAGATTCCTCGCTCGATGTGGGCAGCTCGGCGGCTGTGGCATTCACCAGCTTGACGCGACAGCGCTGCGGTCCATAGATCTGCATTTCACAGTAGAAGATCTGAAAGGCTTTGGGTGGTTCGACAATGCCGCTCATATTTGTCACGCCATTCGCATTCACAATGCCATTCGGATTGGTAATTGTATTCGGATTCGTATTCGTATTTGTATTCGTATTGGCATTCGTATGGGTATCTGTGTCATGGGCCGGCGTCACGAACTCAACTTCCCAGGTCAGATTCACCGATTTGTAATTTGGTTCACCAGCTACGCCGCGTATCTCTGCAGGCCCAAATAGGTTTCAGAAAATGGGGTTTACAAAACAAATACATGCAATAACAAATGCTACTTATATATAAAAGCAAAAAATGGGGTTAGTCAACTATGCTGCAGCAGCAACAGATGCAACTGCCAACTGCCAACTGCAACTGCAACTTCGAACTGCATTTGCTGTAGTTCATCGCGGGCCCAGCTCAAAGTCGCTTCTTGCATGCAAATCAGTTAAGAGCAAAAGGCTTTAAAGAGCCAGTGGCACAGGCAGAGGCAGAGGCAGTGGTAGCCACGCTTTAGAACTTGTTTCACAAAACAACAAGAAAACAAAATCGTCTGCGACTCGCTTTTGGTTTAGTTTTGCTTTTTCTTTTCTTTGACTTCTTTTGCCGTGGCCATTGCACCACTAAGTGGTGTACTAGCTGGCCATCAGATCTCGGTGTGGAGCGTGTTTTGTGGCACCGCAGGTGATGGAGGATTTAGCTGGAAGTGTGCCGGGAATTAGCATGTCCAGCTAACTGATGGCACTGCCAGCCGACTCTGTGAGCCAGTCCAAATCACATTCAGTGGCTTAAACGACGCTCCACACACCAGCCAACGAAGCAGCAACAACAACAGCGGCAGCAAATGAAGCGCAACAAATTACAAATACTGCAGCTAATTTTAAGACAAATCGGACTTCGTTAAATGAGATGATAAAAAGTAATTTTCTCGCTACAATGTAAGCGTTTGAAATGATTGATTGATTGTTGACAAGATTTAGACGGAGATCGCTATAATAGTAAATAAATAGTAAATAAATAAAAAAATAAAAAAAACACTATTTTAATTATTTAAATAAAAATAAATATAATAAAAAAAACAACAAAAAAGGAATAGAATAAAGTAAAAATAAAGTTATTAAAATATAAAAAACATAAAAGAATATTATAAAAAATCTATATGAAAATTAAAAAAGTCAACAAAAATGAGAATATATGTTTAAAATATTTTTTGTTAAATCAAAAATGAATTTTACTGAAAACTAAAATATTTAATAATAAATAACATAACTGATAATTAGTAAAAGAAATTGTGAAAAAATTTTTGGATAGTTTTAAAATTGTTTTGTATGCAAATTAGAGTCGTATTAAAGCAACTATAAATTGCAAGTATTATTAATAGTTGTTTAAATAAATGAGAAAAAATATTAATTACATTTTTAATTTATAGATCTATAGAATTTTAATACTAATTAAGTACTAAATGTGCTTTTTGTTCTATACGAATAATATATTAATGAAAATCTTTAGCTTTTGCGGTCTACAAATGACACTTAAAAAAGCTAGTCGAAATGAAATGAGTTGGCAAAACTAAATAAAATAAAATAAAACAAAATAAAAAATAAAATTAAAATTAAAAAAATAAATAAAATAAAATAAATATGTTAACTATTATACAAAACTACACATTTTTTTTGTGCAATTTTTATTTTAAAAAGATAAATTCAAATGAAAAATTTATATTAAATTTTTTTTGAGCTGTCTGGGTATTTTTAATTAATTTATATTATATTTATATTCTTTTAAATGAATTTATATTTTAGTCTATTATTTTATATTTAAATTAGCATAGGAAGCTTTTTATAATTTCATTATATTTGATTTAAATTTACTTAATGTCATAATATATTTAAATATGAACATTTTCTCTAGCCTGTCATGTCGACTCCCAAGTCCGCTGAATAAAATATTTGCACTCAAACTGTCAAATGCAATTTGCCATAAGAGATATCTTAATACATTTGAGTAAAGAAAACTTGAAATATTTGCATTGGAATACCCATTAAACAGGTAAACTCTGTGGTCAATCAAAAGAATTCGCCGTCCATAGATAACAGCTGTCTTGGCCAAGTCAGCCAACTAGTTAAGGCAAACATCTCTCATCACATTACTCCATTAATTGAAACCGCGCCCCTTTTTAGAAATTTGCCAGTCCGCCTCTGCGTCTGGCAATGACACATTTGAGGCATATCTTTCATCTGCGGCCAAGAGTGCGTTTTCCCCGATTTCCAATTGCCAGAACCTTGCATAATGCGCAATTAGAAATGCAATTTTCTAAGCTAAGCAGCTGAGATGTTGCTTGTTGCTTGTTGGCTGTTGCTAGTTGCATGTTTGTTTGTTGCTTGTGGATTTTCCCATGTTGAAATCATTGACACCAATTTTAGATTCGCCAAGCCGCCTCCGTGCTGCCGTTGCCGTTGCTGCAGCATTCGACATTTAGGCGAATTTCACACAAAGAGAGAAAAAAAAGCAGCTGGAAAAGTGAAAATTCAAGCATTGACACCATTCTGCAGAGAACTGCCAATAGAACAGACGACAGCAGACGATAGTCGACATCTTCATCATTTTCTACACCCATCAAGTTTTGGCCAAAAACAGATTAGAAACTGTTGACGACTAACTGGCCGAGCGCTGTCAGTGGCAGTTCCAGTTGCAGCATCAGCAAATAAAACGCTTGATTAATGCCTTTTGTGCGACGTCAGCGCTTCTCACTCAGCCGTCGCTCAGTCGTGGCATGCCACATGACGCTGCACTTGTGCTGTTACGTAATGGCTGGTGTATTGTGACTTTTCGGCTAATGATCGACTTATTGGTGGCCTAAACCCTGGCATTTTAGCCAGCTCTAATGACACTTTTGCTCTCGCTGGCTTATCATTAAAAATGCTGCCGCCATTTCCGTTCCCCGATCTTCGTTTTCCTATTTACCTATGCTGTGGTTCTGGGGTGGGTCGCGGCCTGACTTGCACAGGAAACATTTGATTGGCATAAAATAGCTAAAATTAGCGCTAGCCGCAAGTTTGTTGCCTAAGTCTTTTGTTTCTAGCTTTGCTGGCAAAGCGTGAAACAATTTCGCTGCCAAGGGCAGCCCTTTTTTTTTGTGCTGCAATGTTGCAAACAAGCTGCTGTTGTGAGCAATGCACACGTTGCAAGTTCACAAATCGTGACCACATGCAATTAGGCAGCAGCTCCGCGCCGCGCCGCGCCGCGCCACAAATGCCAGACAACTTTGTGGGGGGAAATATCTTTGTGTTCCTTCTTCTATATAGGACTCACCATATTTGCTGTCTGCATTGTTGCGGCTGTTGTCTGTGGATGTTTTTGTTGTTGCCTGTTGGGCCTCTGTCAGCGGCTCGTTGAGGCTATTGTTGTTATTGCTGCCGTTGGCCGTAATCCGGGCGCGTCGTGCAGCCTTTGCCGCGTTGGGCATTGCCGGCAGCAATAGCAGCAGCAACAGCAGCAACATGCTGCAGCTGCTGCTGGCGCTGCTGCATGCCATTGATTTGTTTGACATTATTTTCGCTTGATTTATGAAATGTATGCCTGTTGCATCCAAAGTGTGTCAAATGCCACTATGCTCCTTTTGTTCCGATTATTTACTATTTAAATATATTTGTTCAGTCTCTTCTGATCACTTCACAAATTTGCACAGCATAAAAATATTTTACAACTTTTATTTTATTGTAAATATTGTTGTTTACACCTTTCGTTTAGAATTTTCAAATAATAACGGCAGTTGCGTGAATGCGCTACGTTCAGAGCGACAACCGCACGCCTTCGCTGGCGTCGCACAACTGAGGTGCAGCTCGGCTGCAGTCGAACTTGGAGCGAGGCGCTGCCCACGAACAGCTGTTGCGAGCGAACCAACGCAATGCCAAGGCCGCGCGCGAGCTTTCAAAAGCTCTCACTCGCTCGCTCGCTCTCTCTCTCACTGGCCATATGCTTTCGGTTTTCGGTTGTCGTCGCTGCCGCGTCGCCGGCGTCGTAGTCGGCAGCAGCAGCAATGTTAAGCAGACAGCGGCGCTTATCAACAGCTGCTTATCGTACGGGAAAACTCGCTGTTTTATTTATTTAACACGAGCTAAACTCAAAATCCATATTAGAGTCTAAAATGGAAACCTTTCTATATAATTAAGACGCAGCTAAACGCTGAATAGCCCCATGCGTATTTAGCTTTCCCTTTTCCATTTTTTCTTTCATCTTTAGCTTTTTTTTTTCTTTTTGGCTCGAGCCTATTGTTTCTTTTCCCAGCGCTTGATTTTGTTGCTGGCACTGCTTTGATTAATGCTTAATCAGCAATATTATTGTTATTAGTTTTCTATGGCGAACAACATTTAGCTGCTGCTTCTGCTTTTGCTTTTGCCTTTTAGCATTATTCATGAGCTCATTTTTTATACACATTTTTGCCGCTTTTACACAAAAACCGAATGAAATCAATTAAAATTGCCGAATAAACAATTTCACTTTAATAATAACAATAATGAAGCCCATAAAGTATAGGTACGCCTCTATTGTAGTACGCCTCAATATGTTGCAAAAAATATATATATTTTTGATTGCATAATAATATTTTATGTATTTCATTAGGCTAATTTGGAGGCTTTTGAAGTTGGTCAAATGCGAGTCATATCGATTTTTATTATTATTACTATTATAGATAGGGCATATTTTATAGCTGCTCAGCTTAAAGAAATTATACTTAAAATAATCATTTGATTTCAAGTTTGAGTAAACTAATTTATGGATCTTCGCTTAGTTTTATAGGTGAATAAAGTCATTTGATAGACACTCAGAAAACCATATAAACGTTTAATAACGATTTTTTAATAATTGAAAATAAAAATAGAGATAACTTTAAAATGTTATTAATTTGATTAATATTTAATACAAATTTGATATTAATTAAAAAAATTTTAATATGAAAATAAATAAAAAAAATAATAAATAAAAATTTAATTTATGTTTTTTATATATATTCAAGAATTATTTAATTTATACTGAATAAAGTTTTTTATTTATAGCAAATAAATTTAAAAAATTTAATAAATTTAATTTTTTTATTATAATTTTTAAATTTTATTAATATTAACATTTTATATTATTTTTAATTTTTTATAGAATAATAATATTCTAAATATAATTTAGATATAACAATTATTGAGAAAATTTATCAAAAAAAATATTATATTTAGAAATTAATTTTATTATGAAATATATTGTTTTTTAAATTAATAAGTTATTAGGTTATTATTATTTAGGTTAAGAATGATCCATCTATCACTAGTAAGTACACAAAATCATGTATATATATATATATATATACACTGCCATGCACTTGAATAGGGACAGCATTTTGAAATCGAATATACAAGTATTTGACTCAAATAAACCTATTAAACCGATATACCATATTTTTTTTCTATTCAGTATTTCATCCTCTATTAATGTAACTAAACAAAAACTTCTTTAAAATAACCATATTTTTATAAAAAAAAAAATTCTGTGAGTTCTTCATAAATTGCATACTTTTTTACGTGCACTTGAATAGGGACAAGAGATAAAAATTGATGTTTAACAAAATATATATACATTATATTAATTTTTAAGGCTTATTTAATTAATTCAATTAATTTAGTAGTGGTTAATAGTGTTTGCAGACAATTTTTTTTCGAAATTACTTCATAAATCCCATTACGAAGAGAGTAATATAGAGCCTTTACGTAATTTAAGGATATTTCACTCCCGGCTGTGTCGATGGCGTCTTTTAATGCCTGTATGTCTTCGAATTGCCAACCAGAATCGGAAATCATTTTTTGTCATCCATCTTCATACGTTCTGAACAATGTTGAGATCCGGAGAATATGGAGGACACTCCATAAAAACCACGTTTTGCGGCAGGATTCATATTTTAGACACTCGGAAAGTATGAATTTGGGCATTATCCTTTTGGAAAGTCCATGTAAATAGTCTAAAGATATTATTTAGCTCAGAAAACGCTTCCTCTAGCAAGTCTTTGTAATGCGTTGCATTCATTTCTGTTGAAACTACTTGGAGCTAGCATGGTCCATAATATGAGATGGCCCCCCATAACATTACACTTTTCTCCCGGCTATGGTGCCGAGACAGAAAGCGTTCTTCTTATCGAATACCGGGAAAATAATATGAAAAGTCATCAGTTCCACCTAAGTTAAACCGTTTTTCTTCTGAAAACACCACGGAATGCCATTCCTGCTGCCAAGTCACATGATCACAAGCAAAAACTTGATCAGATTCCTTGCGTTGGGTATTAAGTGGTGGTTTTTTTTATAGTTTCAATATTTTTAGATGTTCAGCTATACGAATAGCTCTGTTTACAATATCGATACTAGCACTTAGTTGTTGTTTTGAATGGATTTTCGAAGCTGGACTATGTTAATTTGATGCTCCTCGAAGAATTCGTCAATCAGAAGTAGATGAAATTTCTTTTTTTATGCAGTCTTTTATATTTTTCCCATAATTTGATGAGTTTTTAAGAAAATTGTATACCAAACTTTTGTTTTTTCCAATTTTTTTTTTAATTTCCCTGTACGTAAAGGTGCACTCCTTGTACGAAAATTTTGTTCCTTTTTCTCCACCAATACGTGTTTTACTGCGGCCCAAAGTATTTTTTTATATTTAAAATGTTTATAAGTTGAAAACAAATTAATTTCATAACATAAAGTTGTATGCATAATGTTGAAATCACTTCTGTCCCTATTCAAGTGCACGTAAAAAAGTATGCAATTTATGAAGAACTCACAGAATTTTTTTTTTATAAAAATATGGTTATTTTAAAGAAGTTTTTGTTTAGTTACATTAATAGAGGATGAAATACTGAATAGAAAAAAAATATGGTATATCGGTTTAATAGGTTTATTTGAGTCAAATACTTGTATATTCGATTTCAAAATGCTGTCCCTATTCAAGTGCATGGCAGTGTATATATATATATATATATATATATATATATATATATATATATATATATATATATATATATACAAAAATCTTCTTTCACTAACTAGCATATACCTTAGACATACTCTAACCCCACATACCCTTTCTGCCTTCAAGTTGGACCTGCTAACTCCAGCACTTGCCTATCTGCGATCTTAGTTTATGCAGCTTTATTTGATTTTGCTCGGCGCGGCGCATTAAATAATTTCCATATTATTTCGGGCCACTTTTGCAGTCATTCAGAACTTGTTAATTTACTAACACGCAATGTAATTTCCTGTTTCATAATAAATTATGCCAACTATTTAGATGATAATAAGATAGGCCTTACCCACCACTTATGCCATGACATAAACCCAATTTTTTGGCATTATTTTCTTTAGTCGGGTTCTCAGAGGTATGTCAAGGGCATGGCCATTTGGGTGTTAGGTAATGGCCCACCTGTGCCGTGGCATATGACGTTAGCAAATCCTGAGAGCTACATTAAAGGACACTGACCGCTGTGCAGATCAGGTTAGGCGCTGTCCGAGTTCATAAACATTTCAACTGCTTTTATAGCAAATCCCCAGGCAGACAAATGCCAGCGCGTTGCCAACGAACAGACGCACGCACAGCTGCCTCTCTAATTTCACTAATTAAAAATTTAATAAGGCTTTCAACTAAAAATAAACACAATTCGAGGGCCCGGCCGAGCCGAGCCGAGCCGAACAATTGGAACACCTGTTGGCGCCCCAAAACTCTTTGGCAAGTTTCCCATGAGGTTTTAGGGCCACACAAAGGACAGCCAGCCGCAAAGCTGAAAGGCAAACAATGCGCAAATTGAAATGTGTTTGCCAAATCACTTGCCACGCCCCGCGCCCCACGCCACATCGACCACCGACCATCGAAAATTTCCTGGCAAGACAATGTGCGGCGCTGAAAGGTTGTAAACGAGCGGAACCGCAGCGTGTTTTTAGTATGTGCCTAAAAGTAGGCAACGATTTTTTTCTTTCTCTTGTAGCCAAGCAGCAAGTTCTTGTGTGTGGGTGAGTATGAGTTGGCGTGTGTCTGTGTGTGTGTGGTGCGCATGTGTGGCGTATAATTGAGTGGTCGTCGCCAAGTATCCTGATTTGCATAGCAGTCGCATGTCATTAGCAGTCAGACCCAGCTGGTCCAAATTGACATGGCTTCCACGTGTCCAACATGCGTCGCGTATACGCAATGTCGCACGAACCAAAACTTCCGTGACGCCCAACGGCCCAACAGCCCAACAGCTCAGCCACGCCCAGCACGCCTCCAGGCACAAACGCGGGCACTGGCACGGGCAACGGCTGTCGATTGTTTGACTTTCGGGTTGCCAGCCAGGATTACATGTCTCGAGCACATCAAACAAGTTTACTTACCAATGACCTCGTTAATGACACACACACACACACACACAGACAGAGCAACTGCTTGAAGTATGGCAATTTGTATGTGTGTGTATGCTCTTGGTGGAGACTATGCGTGTGCCTTTGTGTGTGTGTGAGTGTGCGCCTGCATGTTGTTGAGTTTACTTTGTAATTTGCGCTTATCAGATTTATTTTTATTTTTGATTTTTTAGCTGCTAAGCAAAACACAAAGCAAACAACAGCAGCTCGAATTTCATAAGCAACGACTGCTGGCATACGCTGTAAATGTGTAAATGTGAGAAATATTTAAGATATATATATATCATTTATAAATAATTATAAATAATTTATAACAAGTTTATGTCCTTAAAAGAATTTTGAATTTTAATCTTAAATGCCCATAAATTGCTCAGTTTAAATTTGATAGCTTTGTTATTACTGATGGAAGCTGGATAATTGTTCGACATCATTTGCTCAAGTTGCAATTATTCAAAGCTAAGATGTGAATCATTTGGGACTCGATTAAATGCTTGATATAAAAAGTGATTTTATCTCTCTTCTACATTAAAAAAAAAAAATTTTTTTTAAGAAATGTCTTATTAAAAAATTTTAAAATTTCCAGAATTATTTATTTTACTTACTCATTATTTTGTCTTTATTCGCATAACATAGGCTCATTTTAGCGGGGAAAATATTTTCAAATCTAAGCTTTATTGTTTCTAGCACTTTTCATATCATACCAATCTAAGGAAGAAAAATAATGAATACTCAAATCGATACAAAATATTGCCAATATATGAAATACATGACTCCATGTTTTGCATGACAATCAATAGTCGAGCTATGTTGAAGTCCACAAAGATAGTCAATTAGATGATTTATCATTAAAATAAAATAATTATAAATTTAATATTTATAAAAAAAAAATAAATATAATAATTTAAAGCTAGATTAAGCTGATACTACATTAGCAGAAAAATGTTTAATAAAATAGACAAATTAAAAAAAAAGAATAATATTTATTTCAGTCCACAATAATTTATTAATTTTTCCATTTTCAAATTTTTTGTTTTTCTTTTAGCTAACTCCAAAAAATAATTATTCCAATTGATAAACCCTTCATCCTGCCTAACGCTTAGCTAAACTCCTCTTAATTAATAATAAAAAACATATCCTTGGCACTTCATCGTCAATACAATGGGAACTCCATATGCTCCAATCAATAGCTGACAATCCACTCAATCAAGCTCGTATATGCTCGTTCGGCTATATATAAATATTTCACATGGTGTCACAGCAAAGCAGATAGGGATAGGGAAAACAATCAAATGCTCAAATAACACGGAACCCAACAGCAAATGCTGACGTCGTTCTATCTATATCCTGCGGCCATGGTCTTTGGTCCTGTCACAGTTGCTGGCACAATTAAAGTAATTACCTAGCCGCCGGCGCTATAAAATCGCTAATTCCCTTTAATAAACGACTGTCGATAATTATCATTGACATCACTTTGTGCACTTAAAGGGATATATACAGGGTAAAGAAGGCGCCACTTATAGGACAGGGGGCGTGGCATACTTACTTCATGACAAAGACACTGAGAGGGGGTTAGAGAAACACATGTGTTTATGGCATTTGATACTGTATTTGTATTTAGTTCATCATCATCATCATCGTCATTGCGATCATTATCGTAGTCATTCATCATATAACGATTAACACATGCTCTATAATTACATAAACTAATTTTAATTAACTATTAATTAATTGGTCGAGCGCTGGCAACGTTTACTTTTGCTATATATAGTATATATATAGTACAGATATATATATATATATCTATATATATCTATATACATATACATAAGTTTCTTTATAATTTCGTAAGTTTAAGGAAATTTCTGTGGTTTTCTTTAACAAAAACAGCCTAAGGCCTTAAATTATATTTAAATAATACTTGTGAGTGTCTGTCTGTATGTATGTGTGTGTGTATGCGTGTGCTTGTGTATGTGTGAGTGTGGTAAACCATAGTTGATTTCACTATAATATAGAGTATTTGTGTTTGTGGAATAACCGCAAATTAGTAGATTCACATATCAAAGGAATTTCGCTAATAAGAATCTAACAGTGCTTGAACTAGAATAAGGTTTACATTCGGTTGGTTCTTCAAATGAGTTTGTTTTAGCCGTTATTAAATTAAATTAAAATTTACTTTATTCAGCAGAAAACTAGGAACAGCTCGTCTCATTAAAAAAACTAAATTTTATAGCAAAAATACATCCCATAAAAAATAATATTAAAATCCATCATTTTTTTTTTTTAGAGCCAACCTTAACAAGTTTGTATAAGTTTTTGCTTGTAAATTTTTACACATTATTTTTTTGCATTGTGGGAGGAATAATTTTCATTGGGCTTATCGAGTCCTTTTTTGGTGTTTTTGGTTTTTTTTTTAATTTTCATTTTTTTTAACATTTATTTAAAAATTGTTTGTTTTAGGTGTAAACTGGAATTTGCTTGCTATAAACTAAACCATTGACTAAACTTTAATTGAACCTACTTAGGCATTCCCCATTTGCTCAGCTGATCTCTAGCTATGCGACTTGCAGAGACTCAGCAGCAGCGGATAGTGCAGATCCTCGTCGTAGAGCGCTGAGTCCGCCTTCAGCTGGAGATGCCGCTGCCAGATGGTCTCGTTGTAGCGCGTGGCAAGGTCGACGCGAAAGCCACGCGCCACACACTCGTCCCGGAACACGTTCAGCGTGCGACCGCGACGGGGCGCCATGATGAGCGCCACGCCCTGGGGCGCCAGATAATACCAGATAGTATCGACCAGCGCCGATCTGGCCTCGTCGAAGAACAGACAGTCCGCGCACAAGATGAACTCGAATTTTGCCTGCTCGGCTGCCGCACGGGCCGTCGCCTCCTGCCACTTGAGCACGGAGCACTTGGTGTAGCAGCTCAGCTCGTTGAGGCAAACCGTTTTGCGCACATTCTCCACGCTCACCTCGTTCCCGTCTGTCAGATGCACCGCGTACGGCTTGGCATACTTGGCCAGCATCAGGCCCGCCAGCGAGGTGAAGCCGCCGCCCAGCTCCAATATCCACTTGCCGCGATAGGCACCCAGATCCGAGAGCACCAGCGCCGTGAGCGCCTCCTCCGACGGCCACACGCAGATGTTGCCCGTGTTGTTGAAGCCCATCAGATCGTTGGCCGTCAGCTGGCGCTCCATGTGGTGGATATTTACAGAGTATTCGACGTCGTTGTGCAGCTGCATGCGATACTTGTACCAGTTCTCCGTCTTGCCCAGGCACTTGAGGCTCACGTGGTCCTCGAAGCTGTCCTGGCGCAGCAGATCGAAGCTCTTGAAGCGTCGCACCGACGCCGTTTGCTCCTCGCTGAACTCGTCGCTGGACGAGCTGACCGTCTCCTCGGAGTCCTTACGCAACACTTTGGCCAGAATACGCCAGCGCTTTTGCGCCGTATTCTGCAGGTTGGGCGTGGCTGGCGGAGTGGGCGGCATAAAGCCGTTGGCCACAACCAGGCAGGACTTGCCTGTGACAATATCCTCGACCTCCAGCTCGACGCTGGGGCTGCCAGCGGTGCTCTGGCTCTCGGCTGGCATCTCCACGTTGTTGTCCAGGTCCGAGTTGTTGTTGCTGTGGTTACTGCTGATATTTGTTGTCTGCTCCATTAGCGCATGGCGCTGTTGCTCCTTGAGCGCATTCAGCGTATTATCGATATCGTACTGCAGCATCGGCGATAAGCTCCCTATATGTTTCGGTCTAGCCTCGGCCTCAAAAGCTACGTTTATTCTACGTTTATTTTCCTTAAGCTGCTGGGAATTACTGCTCAGTTTCGTATTTTGATTTGATTTATTTTGTACTAAGGTAGTTGACATTTTTTCAGGTTCCGTTTTGGGCTCTCTCTCTCTTTCTCACTCTCTCTCTCTCTCTCTGTCAGTTTTCAGCCCAACTAGTTTATGCTCTGCTGCAAAGAGAAAATAAAGAAAATTTATATATTTAAATTTGAAGAAAAAATTGTACACTATATATATATATATATATATATATATATATATATATATATATATATATATATATAATAGGGACGGAGATTTGCGCTGCGGCAGCTGTGGCAACTTTTGGTGGCATCAACTTTTCAAATTAACCGCCAACAACTTTTTCCTTGGCCGACTCGCCTCAAGTCTTTCGCCCCATTATTTTGCAATTATAAATTTTTAATAGCTTTCCCAATGTAAATTCTATGTCCATAAACGACGCGAAAAGCAACAATAAATCTTCAGCTAATCTGTTCGGCGTCTACAAGTCGAAGAAGAAAAAAAAATAATAAAAGAAAAAACAAATTTCCAATATTTTTCATCTGCAGACATTTGAATACTTTAGCTGGGAATTTTTAGCTGCGAGACAAATAAAGTGAAAAGAATTTATTTTTAATAAAAGCTCATTAAAATATTGCAGAAAAATGTGTATAAATTTATTTTTTTTTTACATTTTTCTATGCAGATGCTGAAGTGAATTTCTTAACGTATGGAAATGCTTAAAAATATTTAGTTTAATAAAATAATAAAATTTATTAATCTTGTCCTATATTGTCCTACATTTACAATAGCTAAAATAAATAGAAGTAAACAAATAATTAATATTGAATATTGAATAATAATAATAATAAAAAATAAATAATGTGGAATTAATGTTAAATAATAATAAAATAATAAATATTATATTTAAATAACACTAAATATTTTTAAAATAATATTTATTATTTTATAATTCAATATTATTTTTATATTATTTATTTTATTTTATTATAATTCAATATTCAATATTAATTATTTATTAAATATTATTAAAATAATATTTAATAATTCTACTAAAATATATTTTTATATCAAACTAATAGTTTGATATTTTTTATACATTTATATTAGGCAATAAAGCAGCCTATTTATATATTTTCATAATCAAAATATGTTTTCAAAAAAATTCAGTTAACAACATAGACAAAGTAGCATAAATTATATACATATTTTTCTTCCGCCAGCAAGCTCATAGTTGTATTTTTAGTACTTATTTAAATATATACAAACGCGTATATATATTTTTATTATATAATTAAATTTTCATTAGATAATAAACACCTTAACTAGACAGCCAGACACCAATTACTTTAGTTAGTGTATACGCATAACTACGTACACAATTACTCTGTTTATTGCAGTTCAAAATTCCACAGAAAGCTAAAAATGTATTTTGTATATGTATAAAAATGTACTAAATATACTATATATATATATATTTATATATTTATCTATATATATTTATGCCAATTTTGGCAACATTTGGCTGGTCATCGAAATTCATCAAAAATATCAAGAAATTTTACAGCTCATAACAAATTTTTAATTGTGCTGACGCGGACAGCAAATATATATATTTATACAGGTATATGTATGGGTATTACCTGTATATAAACAACTGAGAACTGAACTGAGCATTTGACTGGGATCTGGCACGGGGCACTGACACAGAAGAAGCAACAACATATGGAGCCTGTGCGCGATAAGAAGACGCAGAATTCTGATTAAAGCGCGGGTGAGTGTAGGTGGGCTGACCAACGACACCTGCTCGTCTCTGGATAATTCGTAATCAAAGTCAGCGCAATTAAAATTCAGACAAATCAAGGCAGGCGTGTGCGTGTGTGTGGGAGAGAGAATGTGTGTGGTGCCACGGAATGTGCTGTTATTATGCCGAGCAGTCATTTAAAACGGATGCTGAAGGCAGCACAAGCTCGGCGTGTGCAAGAGACAGATATAGAGAGAGAGAGAGAGAGAGAGAGAGAGAGATAGCTGCTGCGGCTCCATTCATCACATTGCCATTTGAAAGCAGAGACGGAAGCCAACGCCAACGGCTATGGCAACACTTAATTGGCGTAAATGCCTCCAGGACTCCAATTTACTTATTTAACGACAATCATTTTTTGTTTTAAACAGCAAAATCTACTTTCACTCGCATTTTGCTTTTAAGTTGTTGGCAAATCAACGAGCGGAGGTGGAGTTTAGATAAAACATTGAATTTGATAAGCGTAGCTCTTGGCGTTTACCTTTTGGCTTATCGCAAAGCGCGCGTGCGAATATGATAAAAAAATGCTTCAATTGTAAATTATTTTTTACATATTACGCATACGCCGTGTTGCTAAGGCAGCAATAGAACGTTGAGATTACTTGATACTACTCAAGTGGCTCGCTCATAGGCTTAACTACAATAAGTGATGTCTTAGTCAAGACTGTTATAAAAAGCTGTTATATCTATATTAAGCAAAATACTTAAGACCCTTGCTATTGACAGTGCTTACATGATAAACTGTTATATTTCAGTATATATTATGTCACAATTTTATACATAAAAGCTGTTAGAAAAATTTGTATATGCAAAGAATCTGTTATACAAAAACTATTATACACAAAAAACTGTTATACATAGAAACTGTTGTAAACGAAATGCTCCGTTCACATTAACTGTTACAACAAATATTATATATAAAAACTGTTATACAAAAACTGTTATACTTTAAATCTGTTATACAAAAAATTGTTATACAAAGGTGAAATTAAAAACCAACCCAAATAGAAATTTGACAGCAATGTAAAAAATAACTTGTATACATAACTTAGCAGATCACAGTGAAAAAAGTTTCAATCCAATTCAGTTAAGCTTTGGAATTTCAAATAAAAGTTATGAGACAACATTAAATTTTCAGCTATTTCAATAATTCAGCAAATGCCCCAGTCCCACCCATTGGCCCAGCAACAAAATCCAGACAATGCCAACTAAATTCAATTTGATAAGACGCGCAGTTGATCAAACATTAATAACTTTGAAACACTCCGCAAACCACTCTAGCGGCGAGTTGAAAAGTTTTCGGAAAAGTTGTTTAATGCGCAGCCGAAAATGTTGATTTGCATATTTGAAAACATGAATATTGAGCAGTTGGACGGCAAAGTTATTTCGTGGAACACGAAACTTATGAGTTCGAACTACAGTAGTGGCCGGGGCCGCTGGGTCGAAGTTGCCTGGCAAACAAGTTAAGTCCTTGAGTAAACTTTAAGTGCTGGCTAAGAGCACCGAAAGTACAATAAAAACCAAAAAATCGTTTCAATGTTTACATAATGCGCTGACCATCCTGCATATGCTAACTGGATACGGCGGGCTGCCAGCCAACCAACACCTGCCGAAGCCTGGCGGCCACTGAGCACGCCTAAAAGTATACATTAAGTAAATTTGCAAGTACAATGAGATGGATGGAGCGCCAAAAGGGGGCGTGGCTGATTGTAATTTAAAGTTTTCTTTGCGTGCGAATTCGGGGCATTCAATTCAATTCCGCGACCAAGTGCCAAGTGGCAAGTGGCAACTGTGACGAAGGCGAAGAACTAAGTTGAGGGCCAAGGAACAAAGGTTCTCCAAATGCCACACGCACACACACACAAGCTCAATCCCGATGTGACTGAGTGACGTGCGTAGCGGCGGCGAAATGTGGGCAAGATTCTGGCTCCCCTCGCCCTATGTCACGGCCCCATCTCCAAGCATCTGCCCAGCTGCGCTGCTTCTTTTCATTTGCTGTTCCGTGTCAACGATGCCGCAGCACGCTAACTTATATAGCTCACACACGCACGCTTACATATACACATGCTTTGGACATCTGTGTGTGTGTGTGTGTGTAGACACTCAGCGAAATAGTCTACAAATTTGTATGCAAATCAATCAAGAAGTAATTTTTAAAACGAATACTAATAATGCAGAATTTTTTTTTTTATTAAGAACACAATTTTTTGACACTTAAAAATGAATTTTGAGAATTTGATTTATTAAAAACTAGTTTTATTTAACAAAAAATATATTTTTAAATATTATTATTATTATATTTTATTACTTTGTTATTATGAAAAAGAAATTTCTCAATATTTTAATAATTTTATTTTTCTCAAAAATGTTGTTTCGCCTTTTCTCTTGTCTCTTTCATAACTTTTACAATTTTACTGCAAATAAATTATGACATTCTTAGAGTTTTTATATTTTGACAATTTTCTCTCAGTGTATGAGTCTTTTATGTACATATGCTTCGCTCATTGCTCGCATAAACTCTTACAATTCATTATTTATTACTTTCACTGTCATGAAATTTGCTCAGCTTTTTGGATTTCATTTATTTATTTTTTTTTCGGTAGCTAACCTTGAAGCCATCAACGACAAAGCACACGCACACACACAGACACTCTCATAATGTATACGTTATGCTATAGATAAAGTCTGTGAATCTGACTATAAAGGGTTTCGTTAACGGCGCTAAGCAGATAATAAAATCTAACTTAATTACGAGCAGACGAACTGACAGCCCGTTTATCAAGACGAATTTTAAATGCACTCCAAAATTGTAGGGCGGATGTGTGTATATAGATGTATGTCTATCGATGCTATGGCAAATAATACATATAAAAATTTATTTATATTTCTATTTCGATTTATATAGGGAGCTAGCTTAGGAGAAGGGTATTAAGAATGTGAAATTGGGATATTAGCGGAAAACTAAGACAACGCCCACTTACAGTCTGTAATCAAACAGAAACGATTGAATCTGAAATAGTTTGAAGAACAGAAAATAAAAGGTAAAGAAATCATGTAAAAGTCTATGGAGAGTCGGTACTTAAAAATCACTGTGTAGAAGCTATAGCTATATTATATATTCATAAATTTTAATATAATTGTAAAATGCATATTATGCAGATTTTCATAGATAAGCTTCAACCAGGCACAGCTGGCCTTTTCAGCTGGCATTTAAAATGGTTTTGCAATGCAAATTTGAAAAAATATGCAACAAAAAAATTGTAAAAATTCTTTACATTATTATTCCACAATCAAAATAACACTTGAATAATAATAACCAAAAGCTGAACAAGATTAATGTTGGGCTTCCCCTCAAGCTCGAAATAACTCACACTAGAAAAATAAAAAATTCCCACAATAATAAATAAATCGTTTCATTTTCGAATTGAAGGCAGATCAAAGGGAAATACTTGCAAATGTATAAAAATGACCCAACTGCACGCCATCAAATGATAGAGTATAGCAGAGAGAGATAGAGAGGAGCAGAGAGAAAGATATAGAGGATTATCGGCCTACGCGGCGTATGCGTAATCTGAAAAACAAATGAATGTGCGCTCGATTAAAATTTTGTGCTTGCGTCTTAAACTTTTATTAGCGCCCATAATGCCCATCGATTTATGAGCAACTAGCTGTCTGTCTAGCTGTCCTGCCTGTCTATCCCAAAGATGTGTGTGAGTGTGTGTTTGTTTCGCTGGCGATTTGTTTACTGTTTACTAAACATTAACGCAGATTTACAGTCGTAAGCTGATGCGATTTGCAGCCAAGGCATTTATTTATCTTTATCTACATGTGATTCTTTATATATCTACTCATATATATATACACATTTATATGTATATGTTAATGCATCTCTCATCTCTCCTCGAACAACTGCAAGAAATTTATATATGTATATATTCATGCAGCACAGACCCAAACTCATATTTCAATTTCACATTTTCCTCATTCTTTTTTTTTTATGCCCCACTTGATGCATTCGAGATGCCGCTGGGAATTGCCTCGCGAGCTTTGCGCTGCCTTAATAAAATATTAATTAAATTATTTACATAAGCTATGTACGGCGGAAGTGCCCGGCCGAGTGTCAGCCACGTTTTTATTGCCTGCCAGTCAAAGTTGGGCAAGACGCTTCATATATCTGCAGCTGTCTGAGGCAGACACGTGTGCTTGATTTTGGTTACCACTCATGGCCAGTCTCCCTCCCTTTCCCTCTCTCTCTCTCCCTCTCTCTGCCTCTGTCTCTATCCCTCTCTGCCTTTAAGCTAGTGTAACTTCAAGCTGACATTCAGCGTAAAGTTCAAGGATCTCTGCATTTGTTGCAAGTTCCTTTTTGGATGAGTTGGCACTTTACCTATGTATGTGGACGCGATTATAACTGTCATATCAAACAATAGTAATACATATGTATATATAAATATATATATTTTTGTTGCTTATTGATTTATTGTATTTTTGTTTGCTATAAATTCCTTTTTTATTATTTTTTTTTTCGGCTGCTTCTTTTTAATTTTGGTTTTTTATATTTAGTATTTAGGGCACAGTTTAAGTCACGCGCCGCTTAAAAATATAATTTACATTTTTGATGCCATCAGAACATGCGGCTCCTGCTACGCTGTCTTTCTGTGCTAAAGGCTTGGTATACGCTTTCAGAATACCCTGCTTATAAACAGAAATATTAAACAATTTTTTATATATTTTTTTTTGTTTATTTTAATAAATATTTAAAATATAACACTAAAAAACAAAAAAAAATCTGCCACATAATTATTTTCGATGTCAACAGAACATTTATAAAATATTAAACATTTTTATAATTTTTTTTTTAATTTTTATCAATATGAAATAAAAAAAAATATTTTTTAAATTTATTTCATTTAAATTCTCTTCATTGCGCAGCTCATTTACGACTCTAGCCTATTTGCATGCACAAGGCAAATATGTAAAACATTTCTGGGGAAATGGCTTACAGTCGCCAAGACTGGGCGTTATGGGCGTGGCGCTGGTTACAGTGATTATCTTAGGCAGCTAAGCTAAAATGCGTGAAATGAAAGCGAGAATTCACGTAGCGCCGAAAAATGTGAAACCAGCGAGCAGCTTGACCTTTTGACAGCGCTGTTACAAAGAGATTCTATTACACAGATAGACACACACACATACGTACATACATACAAGTGTATGTATGCGTGTGTATTTGTACTTTGAGTAAGTCGAGGTCGCCGCTGAAGGCATTTGTAAAAGTCATTGCCGCCTTCTTAATCATTGGAGCTGACAAAAATTTGTTTGTTCACAGGCGCCATAATTTCAAAATAAACGCAAATTTTGCAGTCAAGTCAAGAGAGAGTGGAGAGAGGGGGCAAAGGAGACAGAGGGGGCAGAGGCCATCGGCGAACAGCATCGTTAGCGCCAGCATTAACATAAACATCAAGAACAGACGACAGCCAAACAAGCTAAGCTGAAGCAGAACCAGAAGTAGCAGAAAAATTGGAAATTTTTCTACGATAATCCACTTAGCCACGTGCTGAGCCAATTAGGTGAGCCAATTCGTATATATTTTCGGCATTAATTTAATAAATAAATAAATGCAGGCCAATACATCATATCGAGCCAGAACCTGCACTGTTGCTGCTGCAAACAAATAAATACAGAAATAAATAAACAAACAGGCAAATTGTTTGCGCAATAAACACATACACTCTCATAGCACATATACATATACATATGTACATATATTCCTGTTACTCGACAACATTGCCATAGGTACATGAAATCCCCTCTGAGTCAGTTACAGGCTTGCTGGGCTCTGGGCTCTGGGCTGTCCTTTGACAAGGCAACGGTTAAGGCAACGGGGCAGCAAGCGACATGCTACATGCTGCATACTACATGGACACAATGTCAGTCTATAAATAGTCAACGCCGTCGTGGGCGGGCGGATCACCGCCTGAGGTGCAGCTGACAGCAACAGCAGGAATAGTCATAGTAGCTCGCAGCATCAGCAGCCGACAACAAGCAACTGACAGAAGCGACGTGTCTCGATGTCGTCGTCTGGCGCTGGTTAAAGGTTTCCAGGCTGCCAGTTGCTGGTTGTCAGTGACAATGTTGGATTTTCAACATACACTGAGAGAAAATGCGAGAAGATAATAATGAGACACAAATTTGAATAATGTAAAACAAAGCAAAAACAAAGCAAAATTAAGAAAAAAAACGGTATTCAAGCGATATTGATATATTTCTGGATAATCGATATCTATCGATAACTACATGATGTAAAATTATTTTATTTTAGCTCTACATAAACCCGATTTGCGCTTCACAAGTACACAATCCAATAATAATCGATGTCCAATCGATAATAATCGCCTATCATAAATTTATCGATTTATTCATACAGTGGTAAAATATTGATACTTTAAGTAATAAATATCGCTCAACGGGACATGACAAATTTGCATTATACAGCTTGTTAGTTGTAATAAAATCGATATTTATCGATTTTTGCAAACGAAGCCAAAACAAAATTAACGTTTATAATTTTAGCTTTAAACACAATTACTTATGCGCATAACTAAAAATTTGAGTTAGTCATCTCCATTTTCGCTCAGTGTACTGTCACATTTATGGCTAGAGTGGCATGAGCGACTACTACAACTGCTGCTGGTGCTCCTTCTGCTGCTGCTGCTTGCTGACGCTGTAGCGTGCTACGTAAGTGCTCCTTTGGCGCAGAGTGGGCACGGGTTGAGCAGGGAGCGGTGGGGGCTGCAGAGGTTTGGGGTGCGCGGTGGTGTGGGGTCTTAGAGCTGCTGGGGATGCTTAAATGCTTTCATCACTCAGCTGGAAAGCCCGGCACGCTTCAGCACTCGCACGCACAACAAGTTAGTTGCCCCCCAACGACGAAGAGGAACAATTATCTGGAGCACAGGCGGCGACTGGGTCAGCTGCCTAAGTAAACATCATTCACAATGGGTGGAGGCAAAGAAGGGCCAGCAACGGCTGTTCTCAATTGACCTTTACAGCCCATGAGTCGTTACCTTTGCAGGAAACTGGTTTAAGGTCCACGGCTGCCACACGGGTTGCTCCACATGATTGATGGCTCGAGAGTATGAGACTGAAGGACTGAGCGAGTGAGCTCAATATTAGCGACAGTTTTGTTGAGCATCCAAGTGGCTCGTTGGCATGTTTATTGACTGTGAATGAACTGTGAGCGGCCGTTGCCAAAGCTCCACAAATCTTCGACACAAATATTCCCTAAGACCCCTTGTTAAGACATTGCAAAGTGGGCGTGGCTGGGTTAAAAGCCGGAGAGAGAGCGGACGTTAACTGTGTGACAAATTGTGCGTATCCTGGCAATCTATTTGAATTGCAACATAATCGTTAAAGTTAAGTGGGCCTGTTTATAATATGCTTGTAAAGACATTAGAACAATGTCTTAAGCTTAAGTTTAACTGGGGATGCAAATTTGGGAAAATGTTTGCCAAGGCTAATGTTAGATATAATGGAGACGTTATGGTCCTTGGGTAAATGGGAAACTTTTCATTGTATTACTATTTTAATATTATACGATAATTATAATAATAATTAGTTAAAGTTAATCTAATCCTCATTTCTAGGAACTCGATGTGATAGTGATCACAGAATTATCGATAGTTTATAGATTTAAAAAATAAAAATATTTTGATATACATATTTAATATATTTATATTTCAAAGAAATATTTAGTTTTCTATTTTTTTTTTTAATTAAAGTTAAATATTTTAAATTTATTTTTTAACTAAAGTTAAATTTTAAAAATATATTGCATTATTATTTATTTAATTAAATATTTTTACAGTAAATATTGATGTATCTAAACGTTTATTATCAATTTGAATATCGATATCTTTATCGATAATATTGTAGACTCTTCTCTAATGTTTATCTATTTATTTATACATATTTACAGCTTCATTTTCCGCTCTTCAAACTGTCATCCTTTACATGCGCATACCTAGTCCATTTCAAGCCAAACAATTATTATTTTCATTCCCGATTTCCAATTTGACTTTCAATTGCAATCCCAGGCTAAGCTTCAGCTAATTCCACTATCAAAGCAATCAGAAACTAGATAGCGAATGCCAGAGAAATACAACATATCGAAACCATAAATCTAGCCAGCTTAAAACGAGTTCAATATGATAGAAATACTCGCAGCGATGCACTTACTCCCCTCACCATAAATCAAATTACAATGCCAAGTTGCATTCACTTTGGTTATCTATTTGATTACACAATTTCATTTGCCAATTTATACACATACATATATATGTAGATATATATATAGAGATATATGTGAATTTCAATTAAAAAATTGTTTTGTTTTCTAACCAAACAACAAAGGGCTTAAAATATGAAAACCATTTAGCAAATGCGCTTGGCTGGCCATTTAAGCCCTGGCCCTAGCATAGGCGAAGGCAACAGAAATAAAGCAACATTTATTTTCCTAATGAACTTTGACACGTGTGTGCGGCCGGCGGGGGGCTTGGTCAATTGAATAAGGCATGGGAAGAAAAAGTGGAAAGACAAAAAAAAAAAAGAAGAAAAACGGAAAACAGTTCGCGTGTTTCTGTCACTGGTCGAGAGCTGAGCAGGGAAAATGTGAAAAGTGCATGTGCAGAAACGACAACAGCAACAACAGCGGCAAAGCAAGGCAACAAAAACCAAAAGCTACAATGAATGAAAAATCAGTTTGGCGCATGCAATTTTGAAAGTGCCCTCGGCGGGCTAACTGACTAAATGACTGCATGACTAACAGCATGACTGCTTGACTGCTTGACTGACAAGCCAAGCACTAGCAGCAACAACAACAACAACAACAGTTACAACAATTGCACTGGCAACAACTAACTGTTGGCCAAATGCCGCTTATCAGAAAATCGCTGCAACTGCAACGAAAAAATTGTTTTGAAGCAAACAAAAAGGGCTCGACGTGAATGTGCGCTATAAGTTATGTCTGCAGGAGCTATTGACCTGTAATCGATCACTGAATCGATAGCTGTATTATAAGTAAACTATCGATAATATTGCAATGCTATCGAAAATTCTGAAATGGATAAAATTAAAACTTGTTAAAGAAATCAAGTTCATTCATAGTTGAGCTAGTTGATATCAGTCTGCTTACTAAAACCATTTATCGATAACAGCGATAACTGATAAATTGATATGAGGTAGACTATCAATTTTATTTCCTTTATTTTGTTTGACAAAAGACAATCCAAAATTAATTTATTGAGATTTGTAAAGATACAAATTTTAATACAAAGATATATTGATAGAGGTAGATGGAGATAGATAGTAACAGTTGCAGCCCTAAAAATATAAAATATCATATATCTTAACAACTATTCTAAGTCAATAAATATGCCCTACGGAAACTACCTTTGCCCAAACTGCCGTCAAAAGTACGAAGTAGATTACAAAATGTCCTGCAATGAGCCGCAGCCACTATTATTATTATTATTATTATTATTATTATTATTTCTTCTACCAGAATATTTAGCTAGTTCTTATCTGCCCCCTTAATGCTCGACAGTATTCAGTGTGTGCGTGTGAGTGTCTGAAGACCAAGGATTGCATATTTTTGAGCTGACGCGGCGTATACGTAATATGCGCTGGCGATTGAGTGCATTACGTATACGCCGCATCAGACACAAGTTGAGCTCAGACAGTTGCGCACATTATGCAAACTTGGCAATAAAAATTCAATTAAGTTACAAGGACACAATGTCAAGTGGCAGGGCTCGATAAATCAAAAAATAATAAAAAGAACAAAACAAAAACAAAACGCAGCACGGCAACAAAATTGTGACATGCTGCGCAGTCGTTATGACTTTGATGCACGTTTTAATTATAATTTTGACGCCAACTGTTTAAACACGAACATACACAGCGATAACACATGGCAGCTATGTGTGTGTGTGTGTTCTGTGTGTGTGTGTTGTGTACATTGCTTGATGTTGCTTTTGTATCGCTTGCACTAATTGTTTCGGACAGGGCCGCATAGAAAATGCTGAGCCGACCAACATTTCGACTGCTAGTTGTGAAACTTGAAAGGCATAAGAGGAAAGAGAAATAGAGGAAAGAGGGAATCAACGAAAGTGAGAGAGCGAGAGAGGGAGGCAGTGTAAGAGTAGAAGCTCTACATTTCGCTCAAGCTTAATTGAGGCAACAGCCAGCACAAAGGACAATAGCCGCAAACACCCACACACAATTACACACACACATATACTCACATTAATGCCACATATGGTCAACATAAGTCACAAAACCAAAACGTGCTGCCCACATGCCACACGGATCGCCTCTGTGCACTTAGCAAAAAAATTTTAAATATAAATTTATATTTAATGTGAATTCCAAAATAATAAATTTTCTAGACGAATGTGCAAAATTGGAATATTTATGTATTATTCTTAAAGCTTTGGCATGATTTTCCAAATTTATGTGCTAGAAAAGAAATTTTATGAATATTTATGGCGCATAATACATCGTTCTTTTTTTGTATTATTAATTTCATGATTTTTAGTATTAATTTGAATTAACATATGTTTTTTATTTGTTTTCAATTTCAGTTAAAAAGTTTAGAAAATTAACTTAGGTTTTTTTAGTATTATTATTTGTTTTATTAATTTTTTTATTACTTTGTTTACATATTTTTATTTATTTAAATATTTTATTTATTTATTTTTGAGCTTTGATTCCCAGTTGCTTTAAGCTTTAAAAAAATATATATAAAAATTAAGGAATATTTTAATGCGAAGCATCTCTCACGCACAATTAGCATTGTTAAAGTCAAGAAGCTTAAGAGCTTTTCGCAAAGTGTAGTGAAAATCAACAACAGCTCAACTTTTCACAGTGTCTCGAACGCGTGTGTATGTGCGGGTGGGTGTGTGTGTGTGTGTATCTAAGTTTTAGCCTCACCATTTCAATAGGGGGTGTTTGTTAGATTTATAGCCCCGAAGCTATAAGTTTGAGTGAATAAGGATGTGTGTGTGTGTGTGTGTGTGTGCATGCAAGCTGTACTCAATTAATACACATCAGTGTGACATTAGTGCCATTTATTTGAGCAGGCTGGGGAAATAGAGTGGATCAAAGACACAGATACAAGATGAATGAGATAAGCACGTGCATGGCGAATTTGAATAGATGGACAAGCTGAGTGGACACGATGGGGGCTGTCCGAATGTAAGGCCACTTGATGATGCATAATCGAGGCACATTCACGCCACGCCCACCGCACATTAGCGGTATAATTCATCAATAAAGTGCACATAAATTGTCGGTGTCTATCCATCAAATCGTTAACTCAACTTTAAAGAGCATAGGAAATTTATGTGCACTTCTCTCTCTCTCTCTCTCTCTCTCTCTCTCTCTCTCTCTCTATCTGTTTTTTTTTTATGATGAAAAAGAGAGAAAGAGAGAGAGCGAGAGAGTGAGTGCAATGAAATGAGAAACAAGCAAGCAGAAAATAAATTACAACGACATTTGACTTTAATTTGGCCATAAAATGCGGCACAGCGTGTGCACTGCACTGCACTGCAAGCTGCGCCGAAAAACTGCGCGCACTAAAATAAATTAAACGCTAGCTAAACTTTATTTGCGATATAAATAAATAAATAAACGAGCGTTCAAATAAATCAAAAAGATAGAGAGAGAGAGATATATATATATAGAGAGAGAGCGAGAAAGAGAGAGAGAGAGAGATTGAGACGGAAAACAGAAAACTTTAACTGAAACAGCAACTGGGCAAAGAGTTGAACACAATTTGTCGAATGCCTGCAAATTGCTGAGCGAAGCGTAAATCAAATGCATTCGAAGCATTTGCAATTGCCGGCAAATACCTCTCAATTAATTACTAATCAGAGTCGAACGGACACGAAGCTTGAATAAGTAATGCGCTCGAAGTGTAGTGAACTGATTGAAAATCTGATTTTTACAAGAACTCAAAGAGAATATTTGTGAGGAATCCGATTTGCAACAGAATTTAGACTCAGTGTTGGGCTGAAAAATATTTCTTTTAATATGATTTTTTGCAGAATTTAAGGTGAAAATTTTTTAGTTGGGTTTGGAAAGGAATCTTTAGGCAAATAGTAAAATAATTAAATATGAAAAATAATATTTTTAATATTTGTAATTTTTATATATTTCAATAAAATACGAAAACAAATTGAAGTCAACTTCATAGATTATTTGACTTATGGTTGGAGTTATTTGACTACAAATTCATAAAAATATATAATAAATTGATAAATTTGTTGCCCTTAATATATTTTATTTCAATTTATTAAACTAATTAAGACTTAACTTAATTTATGAATATTTTTTTTGTTAATTATCAAACTTTTTAAAAATATTTAATAATATATTCTGCACATTATATATTTTAGCATATATTCAAAATAAATTCTTTTTGATGAAGTTATTAAATATTAATTACTAGAATTTGAAATAAAAGAAGTATTTTTATTATAAAAATAAAAAAAAATGAATATTTTATTTTATTTTTCTTTTATTTTATTTATTTTAAAAATTCTTTAATTTTGTTCAAATTCAAAATAATATATATATAACGATAACCTAATACAAATGCCAATATTTTAATTACAGTCGCTCGCTCTTTATTTTTAATTTTAAAAAAAAATCTGGCATATGATATTTTCATAGATCGCATCATAAGTATGCTAGCTATACTAAACTAAACTAAAACTTGGCAAGATTAGAAATATATAAGGAAAACATATTCAAGAGTATTTAATCAAAATTTGGGACTCAAGTGGCGCTGACAGATAAGTATCAAATAAAAAGCTGAGGAAATCAATTATCTAAGCTGAAAGTTCATTAAAACATTGAAAGTTATTAATTTGATGTTGAATATGGAATTCAGATGCTATATATGCTATATATGGTATATATGTTATATATGCTATATATGTTATATATGCTATATATGCTATATATGTATGTTATATATGTTATATATGATATGCTATATATGTTATAAATGCTATATATTATTATAAATATATTCAAGCATATTTCTGCTCCTTTTACTTTAATTATAATTAAAGCAAATTACAAAAATTACATTAATGAACTGTTCAACATTTTAAGTCCGCCTTAAGCTGCCAATTTGCAAACATCTTAATTATGCACTTTTATCACTCGTTCTCTCTCATTCTACGGTCCGTAAAACTTTTGCTATCTCGCATTGCTTTATCTACGGCCTCGAGCACCAAAAATTTATTTATGCATTTGAATATATGTAAAGAGAGAGAGAGAGGGAGAAAGCAAAAGTACAGCTGTGACACTCTATAGTCTAACTGGAAATAAAGTTTTGAATTACAATTGGAAATTGTAACATTTTAAGCACATTTCAGGCAACTCAACTTGAACAATCGGGTTGACCTTTTGCACTGCCAACTGTGCGACTTTCAACTGTCAAACTGCAGCAGCAGCAGCAGCAGCAGGAGCTTTGCCAATTGGTCCCTTGACCTGCTCTACTGCTGCTTACTGACTGCTTCAGCGCTGCCAAAAAAAAAGAAAAATAATCATAAAATATTTTTACTTTAAATTGAAGTGACTTGAGCATAGGAACTATGTCAAAAGTCTGAAGATTTAGATAAGTTTTCATTCAGTGGCCCATGGCGCTGGGAAGGTTTAGTTAAGATAACGCAACTTTATCAATGGACGAGCTCGACTATGTATAACAAATAACAAAAGACTGCAGTTAATGGACACATGAACGTGCAGCTGCTACAACAACAACAGAGAGAGAAGGAAGAAGAAGAAGAAGCAGCTGAAAAGTGTTTACAATTAGATTTTCATAACAATGTTTCTCTTACCATTCAGCAAATAAAAAGTGAAATAAAAAATTCAATGAATCTCGGCGGCAATTGAACTCAACAGATTCTGTATGCGATATGTTTTGTTGTTGTTGTTTCTATTTTTTTTTTTTTTTGGTAAATTCTATAAACTTATTTTTCTTTATGTTTCGCCTGTTTATGAGTTTTTAATGCGCGCAATTATTAGCACAATTTTCAGATTTTTAAGATTTTCTCTTTTCGCTTTTATTTCATTTTTCAATTGCACAAATGTGTTTTAAAAATACGAATTTTTCAATTTTTATTCAGTTGATAATTATTTTGAAAATACACTCAAAACACTCGCACACACACACAGCACACACAGGCACACTCACACACACGCGTCCGCACGCAAACAGAGCCGTTATGTTGCGAGGCGAGGCGCACGCGGCCAGCGACAACAGCGAACTGAATATTGTTTGTAACTGAAACGAGCGGCAAATCGGGTATTTTTTATATAGCCGCGCGGCCAACGTTGCGTATGAGCGACGGCAGCAAACTGAATAGCCGAAACGCTGCAAACAATGCCCACGATACGCTGCCAACATGCTCGATCGAACATGTTCGACGCTCGCTGTGTGGTTGGACCGGGTTACAGCTGGTCGTCGATAGACGGCTCGGCTTATCACTAGAAATTAAGACAAAAGCCGGGCTGCTCCAACTGCTGCTCCTACTGATGCTGCGGCATAACGAAAATTAAATGAGACCACAAAATGAAACAAGCAGCAGCAGAAGAAGAGCAAGAAGCAGCAGAGAGTGTAAGCGGAAGGCGATAAAGCACAAACTTCCCGTTGTAAAGTTGTTACGTCTTCATCTTTCGTTCAGTCCAGCCGTTTCTGGGCAAATGAAATTAGCTTGAAAGCCTTTTTAAAATGAAAATGAAATCCTTTAATGCTATTTACAGTAAAGGATGATAAGGTAAAAGAACATAAATAAATAAAATAATTAAAAAGAAAATAATAACAAATAAAATAAGGCGAAATAAAATTATAATAAAATAAAATAAGTAAAAAATAAGAAAATAAGAAAATATAAATGCAAATAAAATAATAAAAAATAAAATATATGTGCGTGAATAAATGTAAGTTTATAAAATAAAAACAAATTAAATTGATATGTCTCTGAAAAAATGTATTGAAACAAAGGATGTTAGGGAAAAATTAAAAAAAAATTAAAATAAAATAATAAAAAATTAAAATAATACAAAATAAAATATATGTACTTGAATAAAAGTAAGTTTATAAAAAAAATAAATAAAAATAAAATTAAATTTTTGTTTGTGTAAAAATTATATTATGTTGAAAGCCTTTGAAATAAAGCTAAGAATGTTAGGGAAGATTTTTTAAAAATAATTAAAATTAAACAATAAAAAATAAAATAATCAACATTTAAATTTAAAAAAAAATTAAATAATAAAAATAAAATATATATACCTAAGTAAAATCCATTGTAAATGCTAAAAATAAAATTTCCAACTCTATGTTCGATAATTATGCATCAACTCAAACAAATTTTATTTTATTTTTAAATTTATAATGAAGTCATATTTTTATTTAATAAATATTCGAATTGAAACTTCATTTATGCTGCATACAAGAATGCATTTCTCAAAATTTCCATCATCCATTTTCTATTACAGTTTTCTATCATTTTTCACAGAAGCCTTTAACTACGAACTGCTAGCTGAGTTCAGGCGCCATAAGCTTGGTTCATTCTGTTCAAGCTGATGCAGTTCCAGGAACTGGTATCAAGTGGCCAGAGTAAGCAAATGCAGTTCATTCGAAGAGCAGAACTCGTGGGCAGCGGCGGCAGTGAGAGCGAGAGCAATGGAACTTGTGCCAACAAATTGACGATTCTTTGGCTACAAATTGGCGTGGCCCGCGTTTCACACTGTCTCTCTGTTGTTGTTGTTTTGGTTTTTGTGTTGCCTTTAAATGATTTTCCATTTGCACATTTCACACGGCTAAATGTTTGCCTTTCATTTCATTGCTGCTGCTGATGATGTTGTTGTTGTTGTTGTTATTGCCAGTGGCAAAAATTTTCATTCATAAAAAAAAAGGTGAACGCTTGTGGGCGTCTCGAGCGTCGAGCATTGAGCGCGAAAAACAATAAAAGGCGAACCAGAAGCAGCAGAAGAAGAAGAACAAGCAGCGGCAGCGACGTCGGAAACGACAATGGCCCAGGCAGACAAACAGGCGTAGCAATAGCGGAGTGACAGGGGGCGGGCGATTGTAAGCAAAGGGGTGCCGCACGCAAAGGGGTGAGAGAGAGAGAGAAAGCCAAAGAATATGGACAAAGTTTTGCACAAGTTTGTCGCCATTGTTGTTGCTGTTGTTGTCGCCTCTTTTACGTTTGTATTTATGTATACTTATTAATACAGCACACATGCACAGCAATCTGTGTATGTGTGCGTGTCTGTGTGAGTGTGTGTGCGTATTTTTATTTATTTTCTTTTTATTCAACGCGAAATTTTTGTTTCCAAATATTTGTTACAATTTTTCTTCTTTTTTTTTTTTGCAAAAGAGAAAAACAATACGAAACTGTAACTGTACCTAGTGTAAGTTGGAGCTGTTAGCTGTATGTGTGTGTGTGTGCGTGTGCGTGTGCGTGTGCCTGGCTTGTCACATTGTTAAAACCTCAGTAACCCAAAGCCAGGCAGCCGGCATTTGTGCGGGTTTCTCTGCTGTAAAGCTCCAACGAGCGACTGCCACAGAAATTTGCCTCCACGCGCCCCGCCCGCCTCGTGTAACCCCATCAAAACGAACAACATCTAACGAAAAATGTCGAGGCAATGCCAACAAAATGTTAGAGGAAAAAAAAAGAAAACAGAACAGAGACACACACAAACTGTTGGCCGATAAGGTTGTCCAAATCAAAACATTGAGACCGAAGACGTCTGTTCGGCTGGGCTGAGCCAGGGCAGCAGCCTGTGACATAGGCAAACAAAACCGGCGAGGGCTTAGGGATAATGCCTAGTTTGAGTTGGCTCAATTTGGCTATACCCTGCAAACATAAACTCGGTTAACATGGGTAGCAATAACTGGGGAAAATTAAATTATTAAAGTGGGGAAAGTTAGACATGTTTTAGTTGGCAAAACTGAGTGGAATCTGTATTAACAGTAGAAAAAGCAGAACAGAATTTTCTATCTCTGAGTGCTCAATGCATATATATTAGTATCCTTTTTTTACCTAAGATCAAATATTAATATCAAAAACTAAATATGAAATTTAAAAACTAAGTGAAAGAACGAAGAAAGAAATTCCAAATTAAATTTTAATTCAAGTCAGATAGAAAATCGATTATTATTTCTCGAGCTGTAAGCTCAGAAAATGAAGAAACAAATATTAAATTTAGTAGAAGCTTAGATTATTTTCCGAAAACTTCAGTAAGTGTCTGCCAACAGATTTGAAAGTAAAGCTGAGCTTATCTAAGAGCTGTATAGAAACTTATTTCACTTAAAAATCTCAAAAACTATTAGAGATAAATACTTCAAAACTTTCAATTAAAATATTTTATTATTTTTTAAACTGAAATCAAGAATATTTCTCATATCTAAGATAATAATTGACTGTTTTGTCTCTTGTTTTTCTCCTTTTCCTTTTATTTCCTATCCAGTATAACTCCCAGTCAATATCACACCCAATTCAATCCCTCTTGAGTTTTTCATTTATAGTCTGAAGGCAATCGTACAGTGAGTTAGAGTTGAGCCCTCGACTTATACTTTAAGCTCGCCTCCAATTTTTGAATTTCTCAAGATTTATGCGCCAAGCAGGGCAAAAGCACAAAAAATAACTTTGATGAGGGACGCACACAGAAAGCAGACAGCAAGGGCAAAAGGGCTACATAAAGAGCAGCTGCTGATATATAATATTTGATTTTAAATGTTCAAGTTCTCGGTTTTCTCTTCTTTTCTTTTATTCTCTTTCGATTTAATGCCGAATAAAGTAATTTTTGATTAAGTACCAAAGTGATGGACATCTGCCAGACGAGAGCTTAAAAAGTGGTTGAGACAGACACTTTTTAACTATCTGAAAGATATTATAGCAAAAGAGAGAAAATTAAATTAGAAAAAGGCAAAACCTTTCTTAGAAACACATATTATATATGTAGGTCTCCTCTTTTTTTCTGTTTTTGCCTCATTTATTTTCGAGAAATTGAATCTTATTTGGGTCTGCAAACAAAAGCCCAAACTTGAGCAGCGTAATTAAAACGAAATTTACTGAAAAGTATCCCTAACACGAAATGAAAGTAAATTGTAATTGAATGAAGACAAGCTGACCCTATTAGCAAAGTTGGCCAAAACAAATTAAAAAGCCTTAAGAAGCAATTAGGTGGGGAATTTCAGAAATGCTTGAAGAGTTTGTGAGGCGCTCACTGAGCTTTACGCTTTACTGTCGTGCATAAAATGCGTGCAAAATATTATTTTGAATATTTTTATAAAACATTTTGTGCATAAATGCTCAAAAGCATTTTCTATAAATTTTATAATAATTAAATAATATTTTCCACATCTACTTTCGGTATAACAAAAAAAAATTGAACATAAAATTATTTTTAAAAATATTTAAAATTTTTTTTATTTTATTTTTTAATTTTGTAAGTAAATGTTTGCTCAATAGTTTCATATTTTATATTATAATTTTTTATATTTAAGATAATTTTACTTATGATGCATTTTTGGCATTTAAAAAAAATCTCTTCCAATTGTTTTTGGCTAACAAAAAAGTATTTTTAAAGCAAATTTTCAGCTGTGCATAAAATATAAAAAATGTGTTTTCAAATTTTTAAAAATTTTGTTAATATATGTATTTACTAAATATTAAATATGTTATATAAAAAATTTTTTATTTAAATAAATTTCTAGCATTTGCAGCAAAACTCATCGTAGTTTATTTATTTATTTTTGTTTGGCTAACGAAAATATATTTTCAAGGGCACATTTGCATAACCAAGTGCAGAAGGACAAATCTAGCAACTGTTGGCCAACAAATGCCGCTTTCTTTTCATTTTATTTTTATTTATAAGTATTTTTTTATTTTCTGTATGGCACAAATAATGCATGGCTCATTTGCAGCTGCACCTGAAGGCTTATTAAAATCAACGAGCTTGCACAATATGAATATTATACATACATACACACGTCTATATATGTATATATATGGTTGGTCAAAGCTTGTGCGTCTTCCTGTTGACAAACAGCCGTTACAGCAACAACAAGAAAATGAAATTATGATACCACAAGTCAGAGGAGCAACAAACCGGGCGAGCCAGTTGGCAGATTCGATTTACGTCAACATCATCGTCTGTCGGCTGTCCCGCACACACCACAAAGCACACACACCCCACACAGCCACACGCACACATGCATCCGGCGGTTAGGGGCAGTCATGTAAATATGATGCATGCCACTGTCCCTCTCCCTGTGCCTCTGCCTCTGTCTCTGTCTCTGTCACTGTTCCTCTATGTATCGCATCTGGCTATCTCTTTCTTTGTCTATGCTTCCCGCTTCGCATGCGATATAATTATTAATAATAAAAACAAAGTGAAATCTTGTTGTTGTTCTTGTTGTTGTTGTTGCTGCTGTCTCTGTTGTCGTTGTCCTCGCTGATGCATTTCCGCTGGGCTGCAATGTGACTTGCGTAGGTAATTAACACACACACACAGCAGGAGGGGCTTCTGGTCGAGAGCACAGCCAGTGAAGTCCGTCATCAAAGTGGACGGCAGACAGCTGACAGCAGCTAAAACTGTGCGACAATTGAAAACTTTGCCCCTAAGTGTTTTTCTCGACTCGCACAAAGTGGGCCATCCGCAGCAGCAGTTGTTGAAGTCGTTTAACTAACTTTAAGATCTTGTAATAAATCTGTTGCTAACTAAGCTCCACACAAACTTTTAACTTTCAGTGCAAAACTAGTTCGAACTCAATTTACAATTTACAATTTACAATTTTTCCAAGCGAGCATTTAGCTGAGTGGACAAATAAGGTGAGCTCGAGTAGTTATTTTTCTAGGGCTTCGACAATATATGAGAAATAGTTTTAAATTTTAAAGTGACAAATAAATTCAATTAAAACTATATATAAATATATATTTAATGTTTTTATATAAGTGAATATATGTATCTATGTAGATATACTTTTTTTTAATATACATATTTAATATATTCTTTTTAAATTAATACTTTTTTATTATGAAGAATTAAATATTATTTTACAAAAATAATTTTATTTTCAATTTTTTTTTTTATAATAATAATTTTTTGAATTGAAGAAACTATAAATTTATATTTTTTAATTGCATTTAAAAAGCATTGAAAAATATAAAAGTATTAAATTAAATAATATAAATAATATAATTTATTTAATGAGTAAAAAAAAATTTCAATGAATGTATAAAAATTTATTTTCATAAAATAAAAAAATTACTGATAAAAAATAGTACATTAAAAAAAGATATATATTATTATAAATAATATTATAGATTATGCAAAATAAAGAATAAAAATTATTTAAATAATATTAAAGCCTTTTTATAATAAGGAAACCTTTTAATAAATTTATACAAATTTCCTTTTAATTTCCTTTATGTGAAGCTTCTGTAAAAACCTAAACTCTGCTGAAAACCCTTTTTAAGCCTTTTTTTGTATGTATTCTACTCTTTGCTGCCTGTAAATTAATTTCATGTGTTAGCGCTTAAAAGTCCCTAAATTTCAAATGACTTTTGTTATCAAGTGTTTTTTTTCGTTTTTTTGTTTGGCAATTGTTGTTTTTGTCGCTTTTGTTTTTCTTTTTTGGTTTGTTTTGTTTATTTTTATCGTGCTTGACTTTGGCAGTGCGCTAATTATGACATTTTTCTCTCGAGCAATTACTGCCAAATGCTTGAGAGCACATTCAACATTAAGTATACGCCCCGTCTCGCCCCTCGGCCCTCGCACATCTCAGTAGCTAACACCCCTTGCAGAGCAGCAAATATATTTTGCTTTTCATTTGAAATTAAATTAAATGCTTATTTTTAAACTCGATTTGTAAAATTACATTTTGGGGATTTGGCATTAATTGCAGCAGCTGATGAATATAGCTAAATATATGTATACATATATACATATGTATATGTATATATCTGTACAGATCTGTGTGTTTGACTTATGTTTGTCAGTATGTTGCTTGATTTTTATATAACTTTTATTTATGTTTGAAAACTTGGCACAGTTTTCACCCCAGCCAAATTGCAGCATGACGCAATTGACACGGCGACGAACGCTTTGAATTTTCTCACAGATTTTCTTTGCGTCGTTCTTCGCTTTTTTCTCTTTTGGCCGTTTTCGATTGTTGGCAGTCGAACTGCAAACTAAATGTGCAGCAACAAATTATCCACTGCGATCATTATTCTGCAGTTATTTCGCAGGCATATTTTAATTACTTGCAAATTGCGTATACGACGCGTTGTCCGCCAAAACATAAATTATTCGAAAATTCTATTACTTGACGACGCACAGGCGAAAGCCAAAGCGAAATGATTGCCACAAATCAGCAGATTAAATCGGAATTACTCATTATTATGCGAATGGCTATCATAAATATAATTCGTTTCATTTTTGGGGAACATCATGATCACCGAGCTCATTATTAAATCATTAGAATACGTGCCAACTTAGCCGTGGCCAAGCAGCTACAACACATTTTATTCAGCTCTTGTAAACAGAAATATAAAAAGCCAATTGGCCGTTTGCTGATCCGAAATAGATTCCATAGTGAAAACAGGAAGTATTTTCGAAATTGTTTTTTTTTTTTTAATTATTTACATAATTATTTATAATTGAAATGGGTCATAAAGTAACTGAAGAAGGTAGAGGGAAATTTTATATATTTTTATAAGTAGGGAGTGTTGGTACAGCAGACACTCAATTAATATATTTGAAATTTGCTCAAAACATGTGGTAAATTTTTTATTATTTTAAACAATATTTGTATACTTATTCTCGAAATTAAATAAGTATATTGGTTTTTTTATTTTTTTAATATTTATTTATTTGTTTATATCTATCTTTCAAAGTTATATCCATAAGATATTAAAGCCTTATGGCAATGTTTTTCACCATTCTCAAATCATTTTAACAATGCATTGCTTTATCTTAGATTCTTTGCTTAAAATAAGAAACCAACCGAAAATTGTCCAAATAAGCATAACTCAACTTGTGCTTTAGTGAGAGATATGAGTTCCATTCATAAATTCTTTTGAATATATATATATCAAATATATTAAACTAAAATCTCCCACAAAATATTCATGAAAACTGTTCAATTTTTGCTCCATTTGTATACCTTTATTTGGTATGCTACCCCGATGCATACTCAATCATGCACATGCTTGCACATTCTTTAGAAATCAGCCCTGTTTTAGGGCTCCCTTGACACTAGACCCCGAAACCCATTTGTAACTCAACTCAAGCGTTATAAATCTAAGCAGAACCACAAAAAAGTTTTTACCGCTGCGGCATTTGGCATATGCTGCTTGGTCAAGGCAAAGACTATTATTGAATATTTTATTTTGCAGCGGGCGCTAAAGCACACACAAACACACACACACACAGTCGCACACATATTGTATACAGGAATATAGGAAATATATTGAGCCAAAAATTACAAACTCAGCTGAAAATTATGGCATGAAAATTTTCAATGAGCGCCAAAATATTGTCGAGTGCGAGCCGCACTTGAGAACTTTTGTGTGTGTGTGTGTTGCTGGTGGGTTGCACAGTGTGAGAAGCGCAAAGAGCGGCGCAGAGATATAGCTGTTGATTTGAGGGGAGAAAGGCCACTCGAGAAACAGGCGCGCAAATTTGTTGCCAACTTTTGCGGGAAAAAAAGCATTGCCGTATATAATGCTATATATATATATATATATATGTATATATCTAGATACACATATATAGTATATATACATATATATTGATGTTTGTGTATGTGTGTGGCACACTAATTTGCTGCCGTCGCGCTGCTGCTGCTCGGCGTTTATCGTGCGCAACATTTTACATATTTATTTGGGCTATATTTGTTGTTTCCATTTTATGCATGGGCTAAGGATACAAATAAAAGGCAGCGCAAGGACAAATGTGCCAAAAAGGGAAACATCGATTTTATTTCTTTATTTATTTTTAAATATTTATTTTTATGTGAAGCACTTTAAATCAAAATACTGTAAGCGACATGTTTGATATTAAGTAAATAATAAAAGAAGGAAAGGAATGTTAAAAATAAATACCAATAAAGCTTTGGCAACTCTTTAAATATTTTTTAAAAATATGTAGAAGTTATATGCTGAGAGTGCTTGAAAAGTTGAAGGACTGCTAAGTAGAGTTGGACTTGAAAATGATAAAAATAATAAAATAATAAAAAATCTTATTCGGTGAAAATAAAACAGAATAAAATTATTTACAAATGTAAAATCAAGTTGAATAAATTAAATTAAAAATATTAAAAAATATAAGTAAATAGTAAATTAAAAAAAAAATAAAAATAGATATATATAAAATAAATTACATTTTAATAGACCTTCATAAATATAATTCAAGTATTTATTATACATACATATATCCATAAAACAAAATAAACTCAACCAATACAAAATTAATATAATTATAAATAATCATCACAAATTGTATTTAATTTTTTTTTTTTAAATTGATTAATTCCCTTACATCAACTCAAATGTTTTCCAATTTAATTTTGAAGCTTTCATTTTAGCTTTGGCTTTTTTCTACAATATTTCAAGCATGAAAACTGTAAGCTCTGACCTCTGCTGAACTTTGACCATGACTAAAGACATTATTCATCTGATTCATGTGTTTGCTGCTTTCATTTTATTATTTACTCTCAATCGGTTGGGCGAGCATATTATTTTGTGTTGGGTTGGTTGACCCATGTTTAATGCGCTTATTGAACACAGCACAGCCACAATGGAAAACAAACGAACTTTGTGCTGTCGTTAATAATGCAGCGAGAATGACCACAAAATGTGTTTACAGCGCGGCTCGAATAGAATTTTATTATAATTTATTTAATTGTACGAAATTTGTGTAAATGCATATGGAATGAATGCACTTGCAATCAGCGTGAGTTGGCCAAAATAAATATTATTTGAAATGAATCATGCACACGCAGACAGATACAGATGCGAAAAGTTAATTATGCGCAAATCGAAACCAAATGTTTTCGATCAGCCAAATGGGCAGCATGTCGAACAAAATGAACACTAATGAAACAAATGTAAATCAAGCCAACAACTGAAACACGACGCCCATTTGCGGATCTCAAAACTAGAAACGGGCAGTAGCCAAAGCAAGAGAAATATAATTGCTAAAATGTTGAGATGTCCGCTAAAGGAATGCAGACTAAGGATATACTCTAAATGGCCATCCAATGAAGAATGAGAAATATATTTAAAGGACATTAAAAATAAATTTCAAAATAATAGAGAAAAGATTTTATATGAAAAGTTTATAATAAAGAATTCGACAATAAAAAAATTAAAAAATAAAAAACATTTTTATAAATCAAATAATATAAAATTTGAAATAAATAAAAAAAATAATATATAACTTTAAAAAAAATTTAATACATAAATTAATACACAAATAAAAATATATAGTCAATAATCTTTACCAAAAGATTTAAGACATAAGCTGAGCATCATTAAAAAAAAATAAAATTAAATTAAATTTATTTTTAAATTAATTACATATTTATTGAAAAATAAATTTTATTTTATTTTATTTATTTTTATCTTTAATTTTAATTTTAAAAATTTCCATAAACAATCTTTGGGATACAATATTGAGGCTGAGACGATATTTTTAATTAGAGAAGTTTAAATTCTATTAAAAATATAAGATAGAAAGCGTCATAAACGTACCTAGTTAGTATTAATATATTTCTGTTAGAGAGTAAGAAAAATCTCTATATCTCTATATCCTATTTATTAATGGCATACCCATCTGCGCACGCCTATTGGGAATAGGGTATAAACAGCACTGCGTACGTAAAGGGAAAGGACACGCTCCATTTAATGGCCAACTGTCTGTCCATTTGCCATCAAATTCAAGCACAAAAAAAAGCATTAAGTGTATGTGCATAAGCTCACATCAATATAATATAAAAATATACATATAAAAAATAAATACAAATATATATAAAAAAACATTTCAAGTGCCTGCAAAAGCAAATGGCAAACAAATTATTTATAAATACTAATCAGATTTCATGCATTTTTCTTTATGGAATTTATAATTTTTCGAGTGCTTAAAAATGTAATTACATTTGCGTATCAATAGGAATTGAGAATGTGTGTGTTTTGCAGCGCTAATTCGTGCCACGCTGCGTATGAGTAATGGGCGTTGCTACAATAACTAATCATGATCTGTGCCAGCTGACAGAGCCAATAAACTCAGCGCGCCTGCCTGCTGGATGGCTGGCTTGCTTGAATACTTCTCGAATGGAACGATTGCCACCAGATAAAGGCCTCCATAAATGCCTTCTACACTCCTGACTTTTCACTACTAGCTACTAGCTGAATCAGCGCCACTTCGGGGAGGTGAGCGCAGGCAGGGGACAAGGCCAATGGGGCTACGGTTGTGTGTAGCAGACGCGAACGCAGACACAAAAGCAGACGCCGCGTCGACGACGAAAACAACAACAACAGCAGCAGAAAAAAACAAGTAGGCTCTTTACGGAACGGATGTGAACGACTCAAGAATACACTGTTTAACTTGAAATGATTTGATAATTATGCAGATGATTCTTAGACGTATATAGGCTTATACTTAGCCCCTCTCCTACAACTAATTAGTCAAACCAAAACCTATATACCCGTTTACACCCTATTCTCACACAGTATAAACCGTAGTATAAATGCAAAAACAAAACAAAATACAGAGCGTGTGAGAGAGTAGAATATATCGCCAAAATAGCAAAGTAATTGCGAATCGTAAAACTCGTACAGGCATATATAAATGCTGCATAGAACAGCTACCCCAAATGGCTAACAATTCTACGATATATGGATATATAAGTGAGTGTGTGTGGGTGAGTGTACTTCAGAGGGTCGTTTATGCGCTTAGGTATTGAAAATGTTTTAGGGCCCATTTGCTTCGCGCAGTAAACACACACTTTTCAGCACTTTATCAGCCAGTTTATCAGCAGGTTAAATATTTGCAATGAAGCTGGAATTCAGGTAATGCCAGCAGGCAGACTAAGAGTAGGCAAGGTGTGGTAGTAGAAAAATTTATATGTAACTTATGTTTAAAGTAATCGATATATGTACATCGATAACAGTAGATCGATTGTAAAAGTAATTCAATGCGCATATAGGCATTTCGATATTTGGAACACCTTTTGCTTAATCAGCTTAAAATTTACTGAAAATAATATAATATTTATATGCTGTGCTACTATATGCCATAAAAATCGATCTTGTGGCTATTTATCGGAATTTTTAAATTAATTAATAACCGATAATAATTGATTGTGATAGCAACCTTAGCCAGACACACCTTCCATGTATATAAAAAAATTCATGACTGAATTTACTTTTCATATAATTATATTCAGAAAATATATATTCTATATATTTTATATATATTTTAAATATTTTATATACTTTATAAATTTTATATGTTTTACATATTTTATATATTTCATATGTTTTATATTTTATTAAATATTTTTCTCTTTTTTACTCACATTCAAATCAATGGCAAACGCTTTGATTGCCCCGCGCATCGCGCTAGCTTTATTTATGTTTATTTATAGCTTCTGCTCTCTCATTAAATATGTGTGTGCGTGCGTGTGGAAGCCGTGTGAATGCCTTGGCCTCTTGTCAGATGTTGACGCGTCGCACGGCTGATGATGCTGGCGATGATTAGCAGCGAACCAGCTTGACACATTACGCATACGCACAGCATGCCAAATGGCAAACACCTTCCCACTCTCGCTGTCTCTCTCTCTCTCTCTCTCTCTCTCTCTCTCTCTCTCTCTCTCTCTCTCACTCGCTCTCCATTGAGTTAATTGACGCAAGTGCACTTCCAGCAAGTTGCACGCAAGTGCAATTAAACAGCTTGGACGCCAGACGTCTGCCAGCCAGGATATGGCCCACAGCTTGCACTCTCTCTTTCAATCTAGCTCCCTCTCTCTCTCGCTCGCCCGCTCTCTCTCTTGCCCGGCAGGCATCTTTTGGCTGTCGTTTGTCTTCATTCATTGCGCTATAAAAGTCGTAAATTGTAAACGCTTTGTAGGTCATTGCTGCCAGCCAGCGAGCGAGCGAGCGAGCAAGTTTCAGCTGAACTTTTGCAGCCACCTCCACCTGCCGTCCGTCCGTCCGTCCGGCGTAGTGCCTCCGTCCGTCTTTTGTAAGTAACAAAGCGAAAATTTATGCGCTCGACTGAACGGTCAGCAAAATGGCGCCAAAGTTCAAAGCTCGCATCAGCAGCTGCAGCTGGCAGGAGTTGGGCCAGCAGCAGCAGCCACTCAATGGCTGCAGATACGTCGTCTCGCATCGCAGCTCTTTGTTTATGGGACTTGGGTCATTCGGCTGAGGTTGAGGTTGAGGTTGAGGTTGAGAAGTTGCCGCCGCTTGCAATTTTATTGCAAATTGTTTTCAACCAAATCCTATTTTTTTTTCTGCTCTTTTCCTTTGCGGTCATGCAAAATGCAGAGCATGCCCTCAAACGTGGCGAGGCGCTTGCAGTCGACTGGCATTTTGGCCATAAAACAAAATGTTGCTGCAGTGGCAGTGGCAACGGCAGAGGCAGCCCGCCTGGCGGACGGCCTACACACACAATGGCTGGCTTGGCTGGGGCACGCATGGCCCGTAGAACGTAGCCCGTAAGTGGCTGCATGCCATACGGGACGTGACACGTGATGCTCCCTTGGAACTTACAAGTGAATCTGGGCGTGTGGGCGTGGCAGGTGCATAACTGAAAAGGTTTGCGGGCATGTTGTGAGGGAAGCGAAGAGAAACTGGAAGAGCAGGCTATCAAAAATTTTAAAGAGTTTAGGATGTTATTTAAAAAATAGTAAAAAAAATGAATAAATTTTATCATTAAATCATTTGACTCATAAATTAGTCTGTTATCATTTTTTAAACTTTCCAAGCGATATCTTATATACCGTACTTATAAAAAGCGATCAATTTTGTTTAACAATAAATATTTAACTTTTTTTCTTTTTTTTTTTTTCTTTTTATTATCTTCAGGTATTTTGGGCTATACGACTAGGAGACTGTCATACACTAGTTTTGATTATATTACTATATGTAAGTATATACTTATGTATATTATACAATTGCATGTATATTATAATAATATATCATAAAAGTCAGTCGATATATGAAAAACTCACAGATGGCAAGTTTTACTAGATAAATTACCTAAGTAAAATGCCCATAGAGTAGTTTCTGGTATAATCAGAATATATATTTTGTTCTGGGAGAATAGTTTGCCTATATCTTTATTATATCCTCCCAAACTATACTGATCTCAAAGTTTTCCTCAAACCGAAAGAACTCTACTCTAAAAATCATTTTGAGAAATTGTGTAGTTTAAGAAAGAGAAAATTGTATATCTTTTAGATGTTATAAATCTGGAAAAGTAAGGAATTTAAAATTTTGGGAACTTAGGAAAATCGCGAGACTAGAGTAACTAAATAGCTGAGGAACAATCCAAAAAAAAATTAGCTATATATATAGATATATCTAGATAATTAACAGATATTAAGCTTAAGACATGCTTGGGCTTATCTAGATAGTAAATCGATAGAAAGTTTAAGATATACCAAACTTTGTTAAGCGAGAGATATTTAAAAAATCATTAAAATAGAGAAATCTGTGAAGAAGATAGGAAACGATGAGCGAATTAAAATAAATATATATAAATAATATAAAATAAATTACAGATTATATCTAGCATACTTTTGACACTTCTCTAAATTAGTATATTAGTATGTTATATCTATGTGTATATATAGACCCAACTCCTTGCTTTCACCAAAATCAAGTTACACATTTGCTTCTGCTAAATATTGGAACACTCTTCATATATACCTACCCCCCACCTTATCATTCATGACATTTATCAAAAGTCAATCCACTGCCCCCCACTGCCAGCTTTAAAAGCAATTATAAACTATTTTTGAGCCTCTTCAGCAGCCTATTCAAAATTCCAAATGTTTTCATGCCTTGCTGCATACGCACACACAAACACACACACACACACACGCATTCAGGTATTTATTGAAATGCATGCTATGCATATGCCAAAAACAATGCGGAGACTTACACAAACACACAGATAGACACACTCACACACACACACACACACTGACTCACTATGCCACTCATATATGCATAGAAGCAGAGGACAAGGCAAGTCGAGAGTTTTGTTCTGTTATATGCATTGCATACAGTATACTACATAAATATATGTACACTGCATACATACATACACATGTACACAATTAATTTGGCACACATTGCTGCATAATTAATTTTTTGTTGTTTTTTTGTTATTTATTTCATTCGTCGTCGACACTGCGGCAATTGAGTAAATCCGTGGCAATTGGCAATTATACAAAATTTCGCGCATAGACAATTGCATAGGCGAAGTCCCCACCGCAAACGCAGACGTAAATAGATTGTAAGCAGTGTGCGGTGTGAGCTAGGTTAGGGTTGACACATTTGCCAAAGTGCGAAAGAGCGCGCTGCTAAATCGGACTGTGATTGATGAGCATGGCAGACTCCAATGATGTGCCCACTGACAGGCAACAAATGATTCATCTCTCACACACGCAGGCACGCCCACATGCCAAAGGTTATGTGAACTTTAAATGTGAAGAGCATTTGCAGCTTTAAGCGATATGCATGCTAATAAATAACTGTGCTGCGCTACTCACCCAACGCGAGGAGAGCAAAGAGCGTAAAAGAGAGCGCGTCTGATGCATGCTGCTGTGTGAGTGTATGTATGTATGTGTGTGTGTGAAGTCGCGTAAAACTATTAAAGCGCAGTCGGCGTCAACGTTGGCTGCGCTAATGGCAATGCGCCTAATGATATTTACCGTGTCAAAGCAGCATAGTGAGCGCACAAGCACGCACATATGTACATATGTATGTATGTGTGTATGCTTGTATGTATATACAAGGAATCACCGTTGCGGGCATTCCATAACAAATCCCGAGCTACAAATCCCGCATAACTTCAAACGTTGCCGACGCAACGTCGGCGTCGGCGTCGACGTCGTTTATTTGTATAAAATTAGTTTAAGACGCGCTAGAACAAAAGGCGCACACACACGCGCACGCACACGCACACACGCTGCCTTTAAACAGACACTTAAAAAGCGCTTTGTGCGCGCAAAGTTTATTATTTTAATAATTCGTTATATTTTGGCGGCTCTTTGACGCACAGCAACAAAGCGGCCAAACGGGACTGCACTGTGTGAATCGGGCATGGCAACTAGTGTTTAACCACGAATTTACACCAATAACAAAATAACGAAAACAAAAACAAATTTCAAATGCATGCCATGCCAGCAGCAATTTGTTTATAATTGTTGCCATTGCTGTTGTATGTGTATGTGTGTGCGTTATTAATTGCAATAAATGATGCCAGGCGTAGGCGTTGGTTTTTGTTGTTGTGCCTTCTGGCGTTTGTGCGTAACGTAACGTACGATTCAAATAATGCACACTAGCGCCATCTGCACAGATTGCTTGCTGCTGAATTTATGTTAGCGATAGTTGCGCGCGCTTTGTGATCGATAGTTAGTTTTTTTAAACTAAATTGATAATACAATTTTATTTAATAGAATCAATAAATAAATTTATTTCAAAGATGAATATGCAATACATTAAGTTGAAAATATAAGAGGAAATATGCTATTAATACTCAATTCAATTTTATTTATTTTATTTGTTATATGTGCGCCATCTAGCGTGCTTGAGCGTAAAATTTAATGTGCGTGTAAGCGATAAGTTGGCGCGCGCTTTGCTATCGATAATTTTCAGTTTTAAATTCGACAAATCATTAAATACAAATTTTAGTAAATAATAAATTATATATATATATAAAATTATATAGAAATATAATTAATTTTCATTTAATATACAATTAAGAACACTTGCTTTGCCTCTTAAACTCTACTTTGTATCAATTGAATATGTGACAGGGCGCGACATCCTCGATCTCCTGGCCATCCAGCGTCTTTATCTGACATTCACACAGAAAATGCACGATTTTACGCTCCGCCTGCCTGCGCTGCTCCACATCCAGCCCGTCCAGCAGCATTTGGACTTTGCTCAGCAAAGTCTTTGATGTCTCCGCGGGTGAGTTGTTGGCTGCCTGCTGCAGGGCTTGGAGGCAATCCTTGGACTGCTGCAGCACGGTTTCAATATTCGAGATGACTGTGCCCATTAGCTTCTCGGCTGTGGGCAAGGCGGGATCCTCGATTGAGGTGTGAGCTATGGGCGTATCTGTCAGACTGGCCTCCAGCACTATTTCCTGCGCCGTCACCTGCTCCTCTTCCACCAGCTGCTGCTGCACGTGCTCCGGCTGCTGTTCGGGCTCTAACACTTCCGTTTGCTCCAGCAGATCCTGCTCGTCGAGGACAAAGTCCATCTGCGCCTTGTGCTCCGCCTCGGTCAGCACCTCGAAATCCTGTTGCTGCGCATACTGCAGCTGCTCCACCTCATCCTCCTCCTCCAGCTCCTCATCCGGATCGTTGTCCGTGCTGTAAGGATAATCCGCGCCCCAAATGAGATTCGCCACCCGCTCCTCCGTCTGGCCCTGCACCACTTTGGGCGGCCTGCCCCGTTTCTTGATGTTCTCGATGATCAGCGGCACGCCCTTGCGAAAGTGCCGGCCCAGGAAGAGCAGATCGTTGAAGTACCTCCAAGTGATGGGCGCCGCTTGGTTGATCTGATGATTGCGATATTCCCGAGCAAAGCGATCCCGCAGCTTCTTCCAGCGATTATAGCAGAGTTCCTCTGGCAGAAGATTGCTTAAATAAAGATAATAATAACACTCCATTCTTTGATACTCACCTGACACACTCAGGCTCTCGGAGATCGCTCGCCAGGCCTCATTCTTGGCCGACAGATTCTTGGAGATTCGGATCTTGTGCCTGTCGTAGAGCACGGGATGCAGCTTGACCAGCTCGATGAGCTGCTGGCATAGCTCGGCATCCTCTGCATTCTCCACGTAGTCCTCCTCGCGCTGCTTCTTCTCCTGATCCTCGAGGCGCGTGCGTCGCGGCTTGCGATGGCGCGGCTCGAATTTCATCGCATCCAGATTTTCGTGCCTGACCAGGCCGTGTTTGTAGTGATCCTTGAGGAAGAGCAGGCGCGGGAACATATCCCAGTAGGTGGGGCTGTCGGGGTTCTCCTGGAAGCGACGAAACTCCTTGCCAAAGCGATCCCGAATGCTCTTCCAGCGCGTGATGCAGGCGCGTTCGCTGGCGCCCAGCTTGAGGGAAATTGTTTTCCAGGCGGCGTCCTTGTTCGCCGCATTCTTGGCACTGCGCGCGCTGTCCTTGTCGTAAAGTATCGGATACTTCTCTATTAGTTTAATCAACTCAACGTCATCCATTTGTTTGTTTTTCTTAAACAAACAGCGAAATAACAAAAACCTGATTTTATTTATTTACAAACTACAACTCTGCTTGAACCAGGGCTGCGTGCTGTTATCGATATATGTGCGCATATCGAATAGATATCACCGATACTCGCATCGCTAAGCTGGCCACACACAAGTGCCAAGTACCTGGCCACATGGATACGCGTATTGCACATATTTCTGCTGATTTTATAATAAATGAATAACTGCAATTAGTGAAAATTAAAGCTGCAGCCGACAACAAACTGCAGAGCATAAGAATAGCGGCACACAGCGTAACTGAAGTGTGCAAATTGTAAAAGAAAATCGCTGCGCGATACACAGAAGTGTATGTGTGTGTTGGAATTTGCAAGTGTGTGTGTGTGTGTGCGCCCGGGGAGATCAGCCAAAAAAAAGCCGACAGCGAACGCTGCGCCCATTTTTTGTTGTTGATTCATTAAATACGCTACAAGCATACATACATACATACATATACATATAAGGCCAGTGTGTGTATGTACGTTGTTTTTTTCGTCATATGTATGCACATACGAATGCCTGTGTGTTGGTGAGTTGGAGCTGCCAGTTCAGCAATCTCCCCCATAATAAGTAACTGTGTCTCTCACACCAACACCAACGAACGCGTTCGCAGCAGCAGCAAAGAAACAGTTACCGCACGAAAGAGCGCCGCATTCGCAGCCGGAGCGGCAAAAGCAACGTCATAAATTTGTCATCGCTTTTTGGTTATTCAGCTAATTAAGCGCAGTTAAATTTTAATTTCGGAAAAAAGGAAAACAAAAACACACATTAAATCAAGATGATATTGTTGGAAATCAATAATCGCATTATCGAGGAAACGCTCCTGGTCAAATACCGCAATGCACTGGCTGGGTGAGTCGTCGTCGTCGTCTCCCTCTTCTTCTTCTCATTCGCTCTAACTGTAAAAGTGCCCCCATTTTCTATTCTATTTTTATCTATTTTCTGTGTTATCAATTTTCGTTCCGTTTATCAGCATAGTTCACTCGCACACACTCATTGGAGAGCCTTAAAAATCGGGTGTAGTTCAAACTTGGCGTACACTCATGCACTCTAATCAGCGTGTGTGTGTGTGTGTGCGTGAGTGTGTGTACGTGTGTGAGTGACTATTTATGCTCCCCTCGCTCCAGGGCCAACCACACAGCATTTATTAATTCATTTTAGCTCGTTTATCGCATCATTATGCATAATCCGCAGCTTTGCTATATGTTATACACCTCTCTCTCTCTCTCGCCCACACACAAGCACACATAACAAATGCATTTGAGTCATCGTCGCAGTCGCCGAGAGGCGAGTGTTAGTTAGAGTGTTATACTCGATGGAGCCAAAGTGGCATATTTTGGCTTTTTATACCAATCTGTGTCTCAAATGCTCCTAAATCAATTAATAGACGAACGGCATCCTGTATAATCCCTCATATTATAACAGATGACTTGTGTTCGTGTACAACTGACCCAATCTGTTATACTCTGTGGAGTCAAAGTGGCATATACTGGGATCTCCTCTCGACTTGTGTCTCAAATACTCCCAAATAAACCCCAAGACGAACGGCATCCTGTTTAATTAATCATATTAAAGCAGACGACTTGTGTTCGTGTACAGCTGACCCAATCTGTTATACTCTGTGGAGTCAAAGTGGCATATTCTGGGATCTCCTCTCGACTTGTGTCTCAAATACTCCCAAATGAACCTTAAGACGAACGGCATCCTGTGTAATCCCTCATATTATAACAGATGACTTGTGTTCGTGTACAACTGATCCAATCTGTTATACTCTGTAAGATCTAAGACTCAAATCCTGGGATTTCGTTTCGATCTAGGGAGCAGAATTAACGTGGCACAGTTTAGATATTCCTTCTAATTTGTGTGTGACCTAGCTCCGACATTATTTTCAAGCCGCGCATTAGTACGTGTTCGATTTCAAATATTGAAATACGTGATTCTCGTTCGCTGACATCAACTCGAATTTCTATTATAAAACCCGATTTAAGAGCTTGCATTAATCATCCAATATTTCGATTTTGTATACTATTATCAGCTAGGCATGCGAGCGATAAGATATTGAATGAAGGGAATTTGTTTATAAATATTTCTTATACAATTTTGTTATATTTTCTTTGCAGACTGAAACCAGAATCGATAGATATACTAATAGCAGACTTTGATAGTGTTCTATATCATATTTCCAATGTGAATAGTGATAAAACAAAAGTGCGGGTAAGTCTGCAATGGAAATACTATTTATTTTGTTTTCCTTTTTGATTAACGAAAATATATTTTTCAAATCGAATAGATAAGCATTTCGCTTAAGTTCTACAAACAGCTGCAGGAACATGGAGCCGATGAGTTGCTTAAGCGGGAATATGGAAGTTTGTTAACTGAGACGGAAAAGGGTACGAAGAAATACATAGATAACATAATATTTTGAATCGAATTAAAGCAACATGAATTTGCTTGCAGGTTACAATGTTTCTGTACTTATTAATCTTGAGGATATACCCGAGGACTGGGAGCAGATTGCAAAGAGAATTGGACTACTGAAACGCAATTGTTTTGCCTCTGTATTCGAGAAATACTTTGACTTCCAGGAACAGGGCGAAGAAACCCAAAAGCGAGCAGTCATTAACTATCGCAACGATGAGACGCTGTAAGTTCTATATAATACGTAACCAAAGACTATGTGTTAGCTAAGCCAACCTTTATCGACAGTTATGTAGAGGCAAAGCCTGATCGCGTCACCGTAGTGTTCAGCACCATTTTCAGGGACGAGGACGATGTCATCATTGGCAAGGTATTCATGCAGGAATTGAGGGAAGGACGACGTGCATCCCATACAGCGCCACAAGTGCTCTTCTCGCATCGCGAACCACCCTTGGAATTGGCTAATAGCGATGCCCGAGTCGGCGATAACATTGGATATGTTACATTCGGTACGTAACTCTTCCCTGCAAAAATTTTGACCTACGTCAAATGGAGTCAAAGTGGCATATTTTGGATTATCATATAATTTGTGTCTCAAATACTCCAAAATTAATTTTAAAGACGAACGGCATCCTGTGTAATCCCTCATATTATAACAGATGACTTGTGTTCGTGTACAGCTGATCCAATCTGTTATACTCTGTGGAGTCAAAGTGGCATATTCTAGAACTTCCTCTCGATTTGTGTCTCAAATACTCCCAAATAAACCCCAAGACGAACGGCATCCTGTTTAATTAATCATATTATAACAGACGACTTGTGTTCGTGTACAGCTGACCCAATCTGTTATACTCTGTGGAGTCAAAGTGGCATATTCTGGAACTTCCTCTCGATTTGTGTCTCAAATACTCCCAAATAAACCCCAAGACGAACGGCATCCTGTTTAATTAATCATATTATAACAGACGACTTGTGTTCGTGTACAGCTGACCCAATCTGTTATACTCTGTGGAGTCAAAGTGGCATATTCTGGAACTTCCTCTCGATTTGTGTCTCAAATACTCCCAAATAAACCCCAAGACGAACGGCATCCTGTTTAATTAATCATATTATAACAGACGACTTGTGTTCGTGTACAGCTGACCCAATCTGTTATACTCTGTGGAGTCAAAGTGGCATATTCTGGAACTTCCTCTCGATTTGTGTCTCAAATACTCCCAAATAAACCCCAAGACGAACGGCATCCTGTTTAATTAATCATATTATAACAGATGACTTGTGTTCGTGTACAGCTGACCCAATCTGTTATACTCTGTGGAGTCAAAGTGGCATATTCTGGGATCTCCTCTCGACTTGTGTCTCAAATACTCCCAAATAAACCCCAAGACGAACGGCATCCTGTTTACTTAATCATATTATAACAGACGACTTGTGTTCGTGTACAACTGATCCAATTTGTTATACTCTGTGGAGTCAAAGTGGCATATTCTGGAACTTCCTTTCGACTTGTGTCTCAAATACTCCCAAATGAACTTGAAGACGAACGGCATCCTGTTTAATTAATCATATTGTAACAGATGACTTGTGTTCGTGTACAGCTGACCCAATCTGTTATACTCTGTGGAGTCAAAGTGGCATATTCTGGGATTCCCTCTCGACTTGTGTCTCAAATACTCCCAAATGAACCTTAAGACGAACGGCATCCTGTTTAATTAATCATATTATAACAGATGACTTGTGTTCGTGTACAGCTGACCCAATCTGTTATACTCTGTGGGACAAAAGTGGGATATTATTTGGCATTTCTTATTCATCTTAATCAAACTTTAAGTAACAAGTTATATTTGATTAACTTTTGCAGTGCTATTCCCTCGACATACCAACAAGGAGACCCGGGCTAATACTATCAATCTAATACACATGTTCCGAGACTATTTGCATTATCACATTAAGGTAATCATCAGATCAGAGAGTTTCATGTGGCATATCTACTAATATATTCTCGCTTTATAACAGTGTTCAAAGGCGTATATTCACTCGCGCATGCGCGCAAAAACCACAGACTTCCTCAAGGTGCTAAACCGTGCAAGGCCCGAATCGAAGAGTACGGAAAAGAAGACTATAACGTAAGCTATATAACAGCTACAATAGAATGCTTTAATTACAATATTAATAATACTCTTTTATTTGTAGGGGGAGAACATTCATACGCAAAGAATGATGCGCTCAGTATAATTAGTTGTTTTTATATATAAATATAAAAATAAAAAAAATCTGTATTAAAAAGCAAACAAAAAGAATTGAGATAAACAGCAGAATTTTGGCAAATGAAGGCAAATGTTTCCAAAACTAAATGGTGAAAATAAACCCAAACCGTAAACAGAAATTAAGAGAAAGTATTCCAAAAGAGCTAAATCTAAGCCGGAGCAAGTTAATGAACAATAAAACAAAATAATAATAATAATAATAGTTATGCGTTAAATAATTTAAATTGTGTGTGTATTTGTCGAGTCAGTAAGAGGAACCGAATCAAGCGTGAGTTAATTTGTTACAGTCGTCGCCAAAAGTCAGCTTACATACATACATATATTATGTATATCAAAAACTAAAGAATTGTCAAACAGAAACATTTTTATAACTAATTGCCTAATCTAAGTGAAAAGTCAAGTCGCAAATGCAAGCAAAAAATCAATCTGTTAATGTCGCAATTGTCGTAATGCTGCCCAAAATCAGACAACCCCACTAGCCTGTATGTGTAGAGAATTAAAAAACAAACAAAAAAGAAAGAATAAAAAATACTAAAAATAAAAACTTTGATACATTAATAAATCCAATTTAAAAAACAAATGGAAATATCTTATTTCAATGAAAAGCGATAAAAACGAAATGCAATAAAGTTAACAAATCAGAATTGTGTACTAGTTTTATTATTATTATAATGTATATAGTAGTATGTATATATATATGTATATAGATAAGTATAACAGTTTAGTATAACGAATTAGATCTTAAATTTAACATTCTGCTTCTCGTTCATGCTCTCCACACTGGCCTGCAGGTTCAGATAGTCGCTCTGAATGCGCGCACAGACTGCAATAGAGAGTGAACAGATCGAGAATGAATATAGCTCAATATATATATGTTTTAATATAGATATATATGACATAGAATTATAGAGCTACTTACATTGGCAGTGGCTTTATCATTATTAATATTGCATTTGAAATTTATTCCAAAAGTTTTTGATTTTTCATGTGCTTTTGGTGATTTTTTGCAGATGAGAAATTTACATTGCGAGATAGAGGCCCTAGGGATCATCATATTGTTCCAATTTGATATAAGCAAGTGCTGTGTGATAGAAAAGTGACAGAAGTGAGTGTTATTTATATAGTTCAGATTCGAGAAGACAGCGAAAGCTCTATGAATAGATATCTAAAATGTTATTAAGGGTTTCTGCGATAGTATAGGAATTGAAATTTTAGTACATTTGTTTATAAATATTTTAAATTGAGAGAATATTTATTAATATTTTTATTTAAAAAACTAATTTTTTTTCATTTAAATTTTAAAAAAAATCTTTTAATTTAAATTTTTTAAAAATTGTTTAATTTTAATAAATACATAAAAAAATTTAATTTTTTTAATTTTTTCAAAAACAAATTTATAATTTTTACATAAAAAAATATTTTTTTTTAAATTTGCTCATAAAAAATTGTATAAAAAATATTTTTTTTTATTTAAAAAAAAATGTCTAAAAAAATTGTTTTCCAATTCCTTTTTAATTACTTATATGTATGTATGTATGTACATATATGTATATGTAATTCAGATTTTTATGTATTTTTTTTTTTTGTGTTAACTTTTTAAGTGTCCATTCGAGAGAGCTTTTCCTGTATATATGTATATAGTTGAAGCTAGCGTGCACTACGTAGGCTCAGACAGGCTGAAGGCATCGTTTATCATATTGTACGAGTATATATACACATACACACACACACACACACACATGCGTAAGTCTGCGAAACACAAAAAGAACAAAACTAAACTTGAAAAAATATGAAAAAAGGGCTTGGCATACGCATTTGGGTGACAATGGAGTAGAAACGGGGCCAAATAATACACAAAAAATTCGTTGTTTTAGAGTGTTAAGATAGTACTCCAGATATACACAGATATATACACACTCGATACACACATGTATGTCTTACCTTTCTGGAGATCCATATCGTCCATTTCGGAGTTTTTAATCTGTTGCAATTTCTCGCGAAACTTTTTGGTGATTTGTTTGCGCTGATAATCGGCTTCGATTTCCTGTTTGGTGCGCGGTATGCGAAATCGAATGCAGCAACAGACCATGATCACTGCAAAGATACCCTGTACTGGCATCATATGTGTATAACAGTTGCCAGAGAAACACTCACTAATACTCATTAAAATGCCCAGGACAGCGGCTATGATGTGCCATCGTCGGAAGCCCCCAATCGTTATCTTTTCCAGCCACGCTTCCTTGGGATCTATATCAAAGATATCCGTATCATCGTCCATGTTCGATTTCTATTTATATGATTTTGCTTATTCCTGGAGCAGCTGGAATTTCACGTCTGGCTGCTTGGCCTGGCCAATTCGAACTGTTCATTTCATTTAGCCACACTCAATATTTCTGGGACTAAACTGGCTGCTAAAAGTATACAAACAAATGAGCGAGCCGCAGGGCTAGGACTAATCGCGACCCACCCTGTACGGAATGTGTGGAAAAAAAAACACGAGCAAAGGTGATTGAAGCAGATGTTGAAAGGTCCTTAGATATGCTGGAAATACTTTTCTTATAAATGAAATTGCATTATATAGACATTTTCTTATTGAAATAATTTTTTTTATAAATAAAGAAGTGCGACCGATGCTATATATAAAGTATAGCATACAAATATACGAAAATAAATAACAGAATTTTATCAGAAAGTATTTTCGAGAAAACTTTTAAAATGAAATTCAATTTGGATTTTTTTTTTTTAAATGGGTTTTTTAGTTTTTAGGTTTCTATATTATATTTTATATATACATAATATATTTGTTTGTAACTATTTTTTTTTTTTTTTCAAAATTTGCAACTCTTAAATTATTGGAAATTGTTTAATTTTTGGCAGTATTTTATAAAATATTTTTAAGTTTTCTGTATTATAACTTTATGATATTATTACTCCAAACTTTTTAGATATAAATTTTAAAATATAAGTGTGACCAGATCTTTTAAATATCTATCATACCTCTGGCTCACACTCCAAATCCGTATACCCCATTAAATTCATTACAAATTCATGCTTCCATGGTACTGCTAGATATTTCTTAAACAATGTTATCCATTGTGAAAAAGGACAAGGGACGCCTTGCCAGAGCTGGGTGTGGCTGTTAAAACTAAAGCATACCGTTAGCCGCGTGCCACCGCAGCCAGGACAAAGTAATTTTGCATACTAGACTGAAAGAGAGAGAGAGAGAGAGATAGCAAGACTTTATAAGTAGCGAGCGTAACCCCAACAGGAGACACCATGCATATGGTTAGTTACAAGAGGAAGCCACATGCTGGGCGCACCCAGGAGCTAGCAGGACTCGCCCCCAAACTAGTTTGTTAGATATTTAATTTGTTGACTTTTTGCCAGCTAACGGCTGCAGGTGACGGGTGGAGGCTCAGGGGCCTGACTGGGTGTCAGCCTAATGACTGTGGCATTTACTTTCTCTCTCACTCTCACTCTCTCTCTCTCTCTCTCTTCTCAGTCTGTCGCTCGTTGCGTGTTTGTCGCGGGCGTTAAACATTATGTGATTGCAATTACACATATTGAATTGATAGATGACCTTTATTAATTACGAAAATAAAAGCGACTTCAACTAGAAAGTGAAAAAATATATATATAAAATATATCTACATAATTTGGTATATATTTATTTAAAATATATCAAGAAATTATTATTATTATTATTTGAAAAAATTAATATCACTCTTGAAATAATTTTAAAATATTTTTAAAGTTTAAACCATTTTTTTATAAAATTTATTATTATTTTCATTTTTCCTCCTATTTTCTGCCCTTTTACAATTTAATTCGATTTTAATTAAAATTTATATAATTTTCATCAATTTTCTCTCTTTTGCTCCACTGTGCGCTGCCCCAATGACCTAAAAAAAGAAAGCTCAATGTAAAAACTGTAAATAGATAAATGTAAACGTAACGCGCTTTAAACTCGCTACGTTACGTTGGCTACGTTAACGTCTTAGCCAAGGTGGCAACGCTGCAGCATTCACAATGAACACTCCAGCAGACTCGCCCAATTGTGCGCCTGTGCACAGAGCAGTGTTACCGTTAAAAACGAACGAGTTGCAATGCACACACACACACACACACACACACACACACACACACACACACACACAAACACAGAAAGATACGCATAGACGATGCCACACACAAGGCAGCTTTCATTGAGGCACTCATTCAACAAAAATATATGCTTATCCTTGCCCACAGCGCTGCTCAGTTTCAGTTGAGGCTCTCGTTCGGTGGCACACACGCTGGGCTCGTCGCAGGCCAATAAGAATTCAAATAAGATTCATCAAATCACAGGCGCAAGAAGAACTAGCAAAATAGCTGTATTTAATACGGGGCAAAAAGTTGAAGCCAGAGAAAATAAAAGAAAAGAAGAGAAAAAAAACAGCAGCATAAGCAGCAGCTGCAGTTGCGGTAGTCGTTCATTGTACGTATTCGTAACGGGCGTGTGTGTGTGCCTGTGCGTGCGTGAGTAAGTGAGCATGTGTGTGTGTTGAGTACATAATAGGGCCATGAAGTTTTATTGAAAAACGAAACAAGGCAGAGGAAAAAACGCTATTGCCTGGCACAGAGCAATATATGTACATATATATGTATATGTATATGTATTGGCAATACCAGCAAATCTCAGAGGCCACACACACACACATACAGAGAGTGGAAAAAGTTTTACCGTTGGCCATGTGGGCCAAGCCAGAGCGAAAAATCAAAGAAAACTGTTTTCAGCCAAATTGTGTAAATAAAGCACATAGAAAATAAAAATAAAATATATATAGCATATTTATATACATATGTGAATATATATATAGAGCCAGCAACAACAACACCCGACCTCCGCAGCATTTCGCATAGGTGTGGGAGAGTGTGCAAAAAAAAAGAGCAGAAAAAAAGGACGAAGCGGAGGCAACGCGCGCGCGCCTTCACTGTGTGAGTGTAAAATGCGTGGGTGTGTGTGAAAGGTGTAAAAAATGTACATTTTGTGAATTGGCCCTATAAAAAAAAAGCGAAAAGGAAAAAAATAGAAGAGAAGAGCAAGAGAAGAGAGGAGAGAAAACGAGTAACGAGTGTAACCAAAACACAACAACAACAACAAGCAGAATAACAACAAGAACAACAGCCTAACGTAACGAAAACGACGACAACCGTTATATTTAGCCGCCGCCGAATCCAGTTATACGACCTACTAACACCAACGCACATTACGCACAAATGTAGCCGAAGTCCTTTGCTGCTGCTTGTTGTTGCCGTTTGTTATTGTTGTTGCTGCTGCGAATGAAGCAATTTTGCAACTGAAAACAAAATGCACACAGATCTCGATATCGGTAACAATATAAATCACAGCAAGTGCGCATTGCCAATGCGCCGCCAGCAGCAACAGCACTTTTATCAGCACACAACTCGCCCACCCACGCAGTGAATTTAATTAATAACTAACTAATAATTATTGCAAAACACCAACCAAATAAACAACAGCAAAGTAAGCACCGCTTATTCTTTTCATTTATTTATTTAATAAAACCACAGCCAATTAGCGAACTGAAATTTTAAATGCATTTCTTTTGTTTTGTTAACCGCTCATCACTAGCGATTGCACAGCGCTGGGGTATCGATAATTGCTTGCGCTGTTTATCGATCGAATCGCTTTCTGCGCTTGGCTTCGCTTTCAGCATATGCCTATTGTGCTATCGTTTGATTTGAAATTATTGCTTTTAGATAATTGTCGATGAGAGCTGAAAAGAAACATATCGATAGTATCGCTGCACGTGCAAAAAACTATTGGCACGCGAAACTTTGGCGCACACGCATAACTAAAAACAAGTAGTAGAAGAAGCAGCAGCAGCAGAGAGAGCGCATCCAATTGGACTGTCAGACGGACGCGCACGTACGTACGGTTTGTGTTACAGCGGCGCTTTGCCTGGTCGGCCGCCCTTCGTCTCCGCTCCATCTATATAGAGCAAAAAAAAAAAAAACAAAAGCAAACACGAATTAAATGTAATTAAGTGCATTTAAATTTGATGCTTACGTGATTTGTGTGTGTGTGCGTGCGTGCAAATACAAATACTAAGCGTGCGGTAGGCTCACATTTTCATTCATTTTATTTCGTTTGCCCAAGAAGGTTGAAAGTTATAAGATAAATGTTGAAAGATAAATGTTGAAAGTTATACAGCTAGTTTCATATGCCTGACTTTATTGTGCGCCCTTTTATTTCGTCAAGTTTAATTTAAGCAATTTCGCGTGTGCCTTTTCGCCTCTCTTTCACTCCAGCGTGCGCTTGTGTGTGTGTGTGTGAGAGAGTGTTGGTTCTGATTGGATCTGCTGTTGTTGCCGTCATCAGTTCTAGTTGGGGCCGCATTTGTTATGTCAATAATTAACAGTAAAACTTATGGCAAAACAGGCAACAAAACACTGCGTAAGCCAGTTTCAGTCGATGTCGATGTCTAGGGCTGCAATTGACTCGTGTCGTGTCTGTCCAGGGACACCCAAGAACTTTTTCTTCATTTCACTTTACTTACTTTTCTTCACTCCTTTTTTTTGTCATATGTGTTCCCATGTTTGTGTGTGTGTATGTGTGTTGTTGCGCCTCATTCTTGCGGCAATTGCATTTGGCAATCACACGGAAAATTGATTTTTTGCCAAATGCGCGAACATTTTGCTGCATATTTGTATATGCCTTGCGTTGCTTCCTTTTTAAATATATTTTTTGACCACTTTTCTGCCTGGCATTGTGTATTCCAATTGGATTGTACAGCAGCTGCCCAATTGGCACGTTGGTTGTTGCTCAGCTGCCTTTAGCTTGATACTTACTTGTCTCCTCTCTTTTTGTATTACATTAAATATTTAAAGCATATGCAAATTTGAACAGTAGCACCATAAAAAAGTACCTGCCGCGGCCTTAACGCGCTTGTTATTGTTGTAGCTGCCGCTGCTGCTGCTGCTACTCTCATCCATGACGTCGTCGCTCGTTCGCTCGCTCTCTCTCACCTCCTCAATTCCTTTTTATTCCGTTTTTAGCTTTAGTGTCGTGTAAATCGTTTTGTGTGGCAAGTGCTCTGCCCTTTTTATATACATTTCTCTTTTTTTGTAGGTTGTGCCTTTTTTTTAATACCGTTCCTTTTTTTGCATTATGGAACACTTGCATACACCCGCACGCACACATATGCATATGCACAGCAATCAGCGCTCGCTGCTCAATTCAAATGCATTTCGATTGCTTTTCCCTCTCTCTTTAAGCACGTCTCCATGCAAAAGTGTGTTTGTTTGCGCGAGTGTGTGTGTGTGTGAGTGCACTCAACTTGTGAACTGCGATACTTGAACACCATTTTTCGTTGATTCCTTGTGCCTACACACTTCTGCATGCAGCTGTGTGCGCTTCCCACCTTAAGCCGTGAACACTGCTCCGATTTGTGCGCCAGCTAACCCTGCCCCTGCCCCCCACCTGTCGACTTCTTGGAGCTTTAGTTGCTGCGACACGTGCCCAATTGTGCCGCAACAAATTTACTCCACTTTTTGACTTTCAGCTTTGCTTTTTTTCTTCTACAATTGTCTATTGTGACCTGCATGTCCGTGAGCGTGTGTGTTGTGTGCTTGTGTGTTGCTTCGAACTCCTTTCGCCTTAGAGTGACCAGACTTTAAAAAGAGTCGAAGTAGAGAAGTCATTTGAGGGTTTTGTGTTGTGCTCGTGTTAAGACAGTTTTAAAGTTTTCTTTAAATTTAAGAGCTGTATTATATATAAAGTAAGGTATTTAAATATATATAAATTATATGAAAAACTCTAATTTGATCAGCATATTCTGCTGAGTAACTATATTGACATGTTATTAGGTATATTTCTTGTTTTAATTCCTTTTGAAGATCTATTCTCCTAGCATAACTGTAGTCAGTTTTTACTTTCCATGCTCTGTTTATTACTTTCTCTTTAAGCTTCTCAATCAACTCTTTGTGCTGTGTCGATATATTGCAATAATATCGATATATATTCACTTTTGCAATTCTAGTTCTATTTTGTTGCCCTTGTCATCTCTTTTATTCCAATTGGAAGATTTGCATACTGCCCATAAACAGTTGCTTTACACTTTCTGCTCTGCTTATTCACACTCTAAACGCATTTGTTGTTTTCTCTCGCCATTTTCATAGATTTAGCTAATGCGGTGTCTAGTTCCCATTATTGGCCCTTTGCTCAATCGATTGGCAAGGTCAACGCCAGCTGCTGTTGCTGATAACCATAACCATAAACAGTAAATGTGGTTGAGGACTTGTTGTTGTTATTATTATTTGCTGGACGCAATTAAAACTTGTTGATTGTGGGCGACTTTCATGTTGGGTGTGAGCGAGACAAGCAATAAATGTGATTTATTTGATCGAGCCAAAGGTAAAGGGCCTTTTATGGTTTCAGTTTAGTGTCAAGCGGACTTAAGACACAAATTAATACAAAATATTCGATTTAGTTCAAGCCATGCTGCAGCTGGCGAAGCAACAGAAGCGTCTTAAAAAAGTTGAAACATATTTGAAAAATAATTTTTTTTAAATATACAAAAATTCTTAATAAATAAAAAAATAATTTAAACCATTTTTTAAATTAAACAATAATTAATATAATTTTCTTCTTCTTCTCTTTGCAGTTTTTGCCAATGAGATCAAGTTGCTGAAAAGTTAAAAAAAATAAATAAATCCAAGCAAAACAAATAAATTTGCCTAGAAAAAAGTGCTCAAAGTGAAGAGAAGAAAAGTAGATATTAAATAAAGAGAAAAAAAGCCCTTAAGTCGAGGGTGTGTGAGTGTGTATGTGCCAGTGTGTGTAGGTGGTCGAGTGTGTGTGCGTGAGGAGCTGCATCGTCGTCGTCGTCTTGACTGGAGCTTCGAGCCAAAGAGTCGCCACAACGTCGTCGTCAGCCAAACCCACGACCTCAGCCGCTGCTGCCGCCGCCGCCGCCGCGTCCAAGGTAAAAACACAGCGTCAGGGATCCACGCAGAGTCCACCACCAGCAGGGGGAGGGGGAGCCGCTGGAGGAGCAGCAGCAGCGGGATCAACATCAGCAACAGGAGCAACAACACGCAGCGGCGTTCGCAGCGGCCATCGGCGTCGCAGTAGCAGCAGTAATCCAAACGCCGGCAACACGAAAGCGACCAGCGGCAGCGGTGGAGCTGGCTGCGCCGGCGTCGCTGGTGGCGGTGGTGGTGGTGGTGGCGGTGGCGTCGTTGGAGTTGCTGGAGGCGGCGGTGGCACAGCCAACATTAAGCAAAGCGTCAGTCGCAATAGCAACATACGCAGCAGCTCCTCCAACAGCACCATGGCATCAGCCAATCATCGAGGCGGACGTGGCGGCATCGCCGGCGCCGGCGCTGGCGTTGGCGATGGTAATGCAGCTGGCTTGCAGTTCGGCTCGGCCTGGTTTCAGCGCAAAATCAATCTAAGACCGCAGCATCGCGGCGTCCATTTGGTCACCGAAGAGATACTTAGACAGATGCCGGAGCTGACGCAATTCTCTGTGGGATTATGTCACATGCAAAGTAAGTAGAGATGGCCCTTAAAAGAAAAGATAGTAAAGATGGGTATTATTGAGATATTTATAAAAAGTACATGTTAAATTGTACCTAAACAAGGTACATGGTAATTTGTACCTATACATGTGTAATTGTGATTGGAGATCATAAAACAAATGTTCAGGGACATTGTGCAAGGTACATGTTAGAAGGTACATAATAAAGCGTAAAGTAGGTACATTTAAAATATATTTGCTGAAAGATATATGCCAAAAAGTTTAGCATTTGCGAAAAGGTACTTGGTAAAGTATATTAATTGTACATGCTAAAAGGTACATGCTAAAAAGCATATTCAATTAGGTACACGTTAAAAGACATTTCCTAAATATACCCATTAAAACCTATATGCAAAAAGGCAAGACCCAAAAGCCAAATGCCAAAAGGTACATGCTAAACAGCCCGTGATAAATATTACGTTGTACATACTACAAACGAATTAGAGCAGTTCGATGACAAAATCTCAGTTGTGTATCTACTTTTCGACAAAACAATTTCATTTGACAGCCGAGATTAGAAATAGAAGCGGCTTTTGGCCTCAAAGTTCAGCTGGGCAAACAGCAAAGTGTATATGTATACTATATATATGTATATGAAAGTGTAGCTAAAAGTTAAAAGTTGCAGAGAGAGTCTTTTACAGACTCACACACATATGTAGCTCGATATATTGTCGGCAAGCGGATAGTTCATTTGGCTAAAGGAAGTAAACTGGGTTAAGTGACAAAGCGTATAGATTCCTCTCCGGTCTCGTGACCCCTTCTTAGTCATCGGCTTTGTTGAGTGCCGAAAACTACGTTGACATCGATTTAATTTGGCACAAATTGTCGAGTCTATTGCAGCAATTCAATCGACGCATACAAAGCAAATGAATTGTCCACATTCTCATTCCCATTGACCGCTCGAAATTCAAGTCCAATGACAATTTGATTTTTTGATATGTTTCTAAATATTTAGCAAAGTTGTCAGCTTGAGGGCCAAGTTGAGCTAGAGCAACTATAATTAAAAGTTATAAATGAATCTAACTACTGTAACTGTTGATTGTTCAATATAACATGAGCTTGACTTAGTTACAATGCAGTTTGTCAGCTGGTTCAGACTTTCTTCCCGAAGCTTGAGGCTGGTCGTTAGTGGGGCTTAGGCTTAGATTGGAGTTAAAGCGGACTGTTCGTAGTTCATCATAGAGTTTAACATGTGCTTCAGATATTTACAAGGCACTTTGTCAGCTGGTTCAGATTGTCTTTCTACAGTAAATCAAAGTTTGAGGCTGTTAGTTTGCTTGGATTGTAGTTAAAGCTGAAGTGACTGTTGACTGTTCATGGTTTAGGATAGAATTTAACATGAGCTACAGGCATTTACAAGGCAGTTTGTAACGCGGTTATATTCTACTCCAATTTACCTACTCAGAAACGAAGTGGCAAGTAGGCGATAGGGTCATGTTTATATTGATAGTTCATGTCAAAGTTTAGCATGAGCTGCAGCTATTTACAAGGTAGTTTGCAGGCTATATCTAGTAGAGAAGAAAAGTAATCAGACCAGAGCAGATAATATTAGTGGAGTTCATGTTAACACTAAACATAAACTGGTCATATTTACAAGTAAGTTTGCCAGCTGGTTGTAAAGTGAATAATTTGTGATTCACTTCTAACTGGATATCAGTCGTAAATCGAAGCATCAACAATACTTCTGCAGACATGACCCAAACATATCAGATATCTCATGTCATATTAGCATAGACATCTCATCTGGTATATTATTTACCATGTACAATTTGTTGGCCATGTACAAAACAGCTCAAATGCTGCTCCATAGTTGGATTGCAGTGGCAGCTTAGCTCAGCTTAGCTTAGCTGCACTCTGCACTATTTTCCCATCCGAATTCTTGTGGCCCAACGACTTCTGACAGCATCCAATGCGACAACAACAACAATGGGAACAACAAATACGTGAGCCTCGAGCATTTGCGGTCTTGTTGACAGTTTGCATTACAATGGCAGGACGCGCGTTCGCAGTGCCAGAGCTGAGCTTCGCCTCAGACATGGGCAAATAAATAAAATCGCATCATAAAATGCCAGTTGGAGCAGCCAGCGGGAGGCGCAGGGCGAGAGCCGGGCAGCCGTTGGGGGAATTGGGGCTTAGTTTTGGGCCGCTTAGATGGAGCCTCAAAGTGAAAAGCAATCGTCGTCGTCTTCGTCGTCGTCGTTTCTCATGTCTGCATGTCATGGCTCTGTGGCTATGGCGTGTGAATGCTCGAGGCAAACTTCTTCTGCCCATCAGCCCCACCTTAGCCCATTCCTCACTAGGGACTGCCTCCCGTAACCCCCTCGCCCCCTCGCCTGCCTTCCTATAGTGCACACAAATCGTCTTACCCCAGTCGAGTCTTTATTATAGCCGTCTCAGTCTCTCAATGCTCTAGCGGCGGGCATTATGCTTTTGTTGAGCAATCTGCGTAGGGGAAATGTGTTTAGTAGTATTGCGACTACTATTATTACAACTTTTACTACGTATTTCTTATATATTTGGGACAATAATAGTTCTACTTGGGGTACTATCTGATACTATTCTTGTGGGAGTTTCTTCCTCTTTAATATGACTACTATCAGATACTACTCCTATCTGTTACTATCTGATACTACTCCTATCTACTACTACTTCTATTTGATACTACTACTATCTGATACGACTACTATCTGATAAAAATACTATTAATTATTATTACTATCTACTACTACTATCTGATACTACTATCTACTACTACTATCTACTACTACTACTACTATTTGATACTACTATCTACTACTACTACTACTATTTGATACTACTATCTACTACTACTACTACTATCTGATACTACTATCTACTACTACTACTGCTACTATTTGACACTATTATCTACTACTACTACTGATACTATATGATAGGACTATTTGGTATTCTTCTACTACTGTCTGACACTGCTATCTACTACTACTACTATCTGATTCTACTATCAGATACTACTATTTTTTACTCTACTACTACTATCTACTACCACAACTATATACTAGTATTACTATCTACTAATACTATTATCTGATCCTACTACTACTGCGACTATCTACTACTACTACGACTATCTACTATCTACTACTACTACGACTATCTACTACTACTACGACTATCTACTAATACTATTATCTGATCCTACTACTACTGCGACTATCTACTACTACTACGACTATCTACTATCTACTACTACTACGACTATCTACTATCTACTACTACTACGACCATCTACTACTACTACGACTATCTACTATCTATTACTACGAATATCTACTACTACGACTATCTACTACTACTACGACTATTTACTATCTACTATTACTAACTAGTACTTCTACTACGATTTATACAATTATACAACAACTTAGGCTATGCATATTCCCCTAAGTAGTATCTTTCTAATATAATATTCCATGCTAATTTCATGGTACAACATTTTTCCGTATAAATAGTCTACTATTATTATATGTTCTCTCAGAGCATTCAAATTTCCACTTGCCCGCAGCATTTTTGCTGTTATTCTTTCGCTCTTGGCCAAATGAAAAGCACGTGTGTTTATTATGCGCCTGCTTCTCTCCCTCTCCCTCCCCTTCTCCTGGCTTAGCTCCTGCACGCTAAAATGAATCTCTGTGTGCTAGGTGTGCGTGTGTGTGTGTGTATGTGTTTGTGTGTGTGGTTAAGTGTGAGTATTTCTCGTTGTCTGGGGATCCGTTTTGGCTACGTGTGTATTGTGAACTGTGGTAAGCGGAATCTAATTGAGGTCAAGACATGTTTATTGATTTTCTTAAAAGGACTTCCTAATTAGACTCACTTTACTTAAATTTGTGAATGTGTGTTCGAGTGTATGTGTGTGTGTGTATGTGTGTGTGTCTGTGTGTCAGGTCCCTCTCGAACGGCAGTACTACCTGCACCTGCACGTGCACCTGCTTCCCTCCTCCTTTTGTCACAGCTAGGCAAAATTTTGCAGCGCCATCACAAATCAAATGGCAACCTTTGCCCCACCCCTTTGCACCTGCCCACCTGCGACCCTTTCACAAAATGGCACAGAGAAAAAAAGTTAATTTCAAAAAATTATTTCAAAGCAACCTTGCCATATGTTTTTTTTTCCCTTGTCTTTTACTATTGACCTCAATGCGCTGTCATTGTTTCAATAGGCAAAGGCGAGCAGACAAACTGCCGTGCGACAGAGATGGCAACGGAGCGATAGAGGCCAATTCGAATGGCAAGTTATTAAATAGAGAGAAAACACACAATTCAAATAATTTGCAACAGGAAGAAATATATAAAAAGCTGAAAAAGATTCTTTGGATCGAATTGCGCTATAAAAGTGAAATGTTCTTCCCTTTTCGTTTTAAATGTTTCCGCCGGATTGCTAGCTAGAGTTCCTGAGAAAATGTGCCCCGAATTCCTTATAGATATGAGATTATGATAAAGGATTGTCTGGCGAAGAAAATGCTGCTATAGCCGCAATGCCTGGTTTGGTATCTGTCTAATATTTATATAAATGCATAACTCTACTCAGAATATCTGCATTTCCTATCAAAGTTTCGAACCACTTCCCTCTGAACATAAAATAACATAACTCAGCTTATAAATAGACTAAGTCTCGTCCTTACATGACACTCGATTGTTTTTGCAACAACTTCCAGTGCCTGGGGGAGCGAGCTCGTTGGCGCTCCAGCAATTTGCTGCATAATCGCCAGATCATATAAATGGCTCAACTTCAATTTATAACCCGAACATATTTTTCAACGACGACGACGACGACGACAAAAAAGGACTCCCCAATGTCCTGTGCGTAGTCGAAAGCGAAGCAACACCAAATAAATCAACTGAAACCGAAAGTGGGTCTGATATGGGTGGTGGGTGGGTGGCTACGAAAGTAACATTGCGACGCTTTAACATTTATTGTGTGTGTGTGTAAGTGGGGGAAGGACCTAGTGTGTGTGTGTGTATGTTGTCTCCCCTTTATTCGTGACAGCGAAACGTAGCGAAAAACAATAGAAGTATGAAAAGAGAGCTAAGAAAATCGTTTTGTTTTCCGTTTTACTTTATCCAACTTAAATGCCGCTGCGAGCTGCTTATAAAATAGCTTCCCTTATGCCACCTTATTAAGTAATAGAGTAGCTTTTTGCACTCAAATCTTTCGAGCTCTTATTTAAAATAGTTTCTTGTCAGATATTTAGCAGATAATTTGCTTATATTTCGTATATGATATACAATATAAATAATCGATAATCAATGCTAGTTACTTTTGAAGAACCTCCCTTAATTACGGGCTCGTTAAGTAATATACAATGAGTAAGAGTGGGCAGTGACTGGCTAAGAGATACCCTGTATAATGCATAGAGCTGGTATATCGAGTATGCTATGATTATGTTGGCATATAACAGCCTGACGAGCATAGGTATATTGAGCAAGCTCATCGTCTTGATCAAGAATATATGCACTTTATGCTAGATACAGCGTCCTCTTCTGCCTATTGCATACATTTTCTTAGGTCCTTTGTAGCTCGAATTACCTTTGGCAATGGACTAAATCTATACAAAAAGTTTTTGGATATTTAGTTTCCTTATTATATTTAGTATGAATTTTACTACAATATAATTTACTGGCATTATGAAATTTTAAATTATACATTAATTTTCTTCATGCTCATTAAGTTCCTGTTAAAGTTAACAGCTACTTTGGACTGTAGCTAAAAATAGTTACATATACCCAGAATCGTTTACTCATAATCAATTGTGATTCTGAGCTTTGCCTTAAGATATTCTAAGTAGCGTCCTGAAGATCTTTTGTTTTTTTTTCACAAGCTTAACTGAAACTTTAACATGAAGTTAGATTTAGTTGCTTAGTTAACATAGAAATCTTGACAGTAAAAAAGTCTCAGTTAGCAAGTAACTGTCTTTTGCCTATTAGCATTAACTTTTCAACCCATTTAAGCATGCCTAACTTAACCTCAATTTCATATATATATATATATTTATATATATATATACATTCATCTTAACTTATTCAGAAGAAGCCTTGTGTCAGCTGTCTGTTTATCTATCTGTTGTTTGTTAACAGTTTGCATTTGACAGACAAATTTAAAATTCGGAATTTCTTGAATTTCATTAAGTCTTTCGTCAGGCGAGTGAAATCTGTTTGTCACAACTTGCAGTTAACTAACATGAACTTTGACAGGCACCTGCGAGAACGTGACTCTCCCATGCTAGGCTGCCATACAAAGAAAAAACTTCACATGGCCCGCAACAAGGACATGCGAATCGAAGTAAGCCAAACGATGCCATGCCATCGAAATGTGTGCCATGTGTGTGTGTGTATGTGTGTGTGTGTGTATGTGTGTGTGTGTGTCATATATTTTCGTTTCCATAGGTTGCCCCAAGGTTCAGGTAATCCCCTTTGGCCGCCCTGCTCTGCGGCGTCCACGGCGTGACTCCACGGACGTGGCGGCGCCTCTAGCATTAAAAATTGTTTCGCTTATGAGCCGCAAATGCTGCGCCAGCCAATAAATCAATATTATTTATGCAAAAAACAAAAAAACAAAATGGTAGAGTCAAAGGATACAATAAAAACAACAATAGGAACATGGCGACACGGACAGCAAACCAAACATTTTACGTTTGTTTGCCATGAACAACTTGAACTAGTTCCGTGTGACTAGCTACGGGTATGTGTGAGTGTGTGTTTGTGTGAGTGTGTTAGTGGTAGGGTCGGCTTGTTATACCCTTACAGCAAGCAGTGCTTAGCTTGAGTGAGATCCTTAGAGAGATTTCGAAATGTTCTCAATGTGAACTAAGTGAATATATGTATATATAAAAAGATATTTCAGGAATATCTTTGGCGCTTATCTAGACAAGGTCAGGGATTTTTATAGGAATAGTGGTAATACAGGCAGTTTCATGAACAATAAGTATACATTCCATATAAAGATTTTATATGAACTCTTGAATAATGAAAACTTTCTGCTTTCCTCAAATCCTTACAATCATCTTTATAAGATATATGATTTTCCCCACATTCATATAATCATTAATGATGTTGAATCTGCTCTGCAATGAAAACTTTCTTCTACTGAATATCCTAACTGAGCTCGGATACTAAAGCTTTATTATATTTCTAATATCTTAAAGGAAATCACTTAAAATGACTAATTTCGGGCAAAGTCTTATATAAATATTAAGCATTTATTATAATTATATATTCTATAAATTCTATTTATAACAATAATCCGTACCTAGCTGTAGGTACATTAGTTACATTGTAAATCCCCTATAAGTTCGGCAAGTGTATTAAATCTTCAGGCATATGACAATAATAATAATATTGCCTGCTTTGTTTTAATGAGCGGTTAGCAGGTGCGCTTGCACCTGGCGCCTCGTGCTACTTTTGCCCTTGCTCCTACCGCACGCTCTCCCTCTCTGCAAGTCCTAAGACCCCATCTGCTCAGACTGCGCCTGTAAGCATGCTATAAAATTTTTCCTTTTTTTTCGGCTACTTCTGCTTCAGCTCTTGACCACAAAATGAAGCCAACGCGCTGTGTAATAAGGTTGATGAATTTAAGCGTTTCGTGTTGCGTTATATCATGGAATATGTACACACACACACACGCACACACACACACATTAAACACACACACACACGCACACAGAGTTACAATTGCTACTTATGTATGCACATGCATATATGAATGAATGAGAAACATAAGCGAGCCGCAGTTCCATTGTTCAGCATTTGCAGCAGCCGCAGACACATATGTGTGTGTGTGTGTGTGTGTGTGTATGAGTGTGTGTGTGTATTGCGGTTTTATGTATGCGCATGTGTGTGTGTGCCTTGTGCTTGCTTATGCTGTCAGAATGTTTGACTTTGTATAATAAAAAAGGCCTCTTTTAAAAACATTAGCAACTTTTGTAGTGCCTAAACGCGCCGCTAAATGTGAGAAGCCAACAACAACAAGAACAACAACAACAACAACAATAATAACAACAACAGCCACTCGAAATTTCACATCTAACTCCTACTCACACACACACACACACACACATGCTTTCATATATGTATACATATGTCTGTGTGAGTACACACACTTGCAACACCCTGTGCTCTCCCTGCAGTCAACAAAACGCCATCTGCCACTCAATGAATGCGTGCTACACTGGGAGAAATATATGCTGAGACTTGGAGTAGATGAAGTTGGTGGACTAAAGCTGAGAATTAGCGTGACTGTATAAAAATTATATAAAGGCAAATATAGAATGAATAATGATAATAGTTAAAGGTCTATATAGATAGGGATAAGGTATGGAACTGTTGGCTGTAGGGGAGATGGACTGTAAAAGGCTGGAAAAAATATGTATATAGGGGTATTTTAGTCATGTGAGCTTACAGTAAAATGTCTTTCATTTTATCTCATCAAAGACCTCAATATTTAATTAGGAATTCGTGGAGTTTAATAGTTTGATCTATTACACTGGTTTCCCACAGCTCGCATTTTGAGCATAGAGCAAAGTTGTAATATTTAGACTCTAGTTTTGATGTCGGAGATGATTATAAATCCTTCAATGGTCTTCAGTTGAAGCCGACAAGAGGCCCATCCTCATCAACCACACATTCATACTTAAAGGCGTTTTCCTAAATGAAAGCCAAAATATCGAAAATTAAATAATTTCTTTTCAAATCTATATAAAGCTAAATATTAGCTAAGGTATTTCAATAGGTATTTCATATATATCAATTTCATATTTCAATAATAATCAATATCATTATGTATAATATTCATACCATATCGACTTCTACATTCGCGCCCCACTTTTCTCCCAGTGCAATAAAACGTGGCGTTTCTCTAAGCTGCTGCCTCCGTTACGCGCCTGCATGTGTTTCCTGAGCGCCTTTAGCACATCTGCCCATTGGCAAACAAGGGTTATGCTACGACGCGTACAAATGTCGCTGCCCTCAGCTCCTCTCCTGCCTGCCAGCTACCATGGCTAAATCATATTAAAGCCGCTTGCTGCTGTACCAAGCGCTTCTGCCCCTTCGCCTTTGACCGCCATTTGTTGTGGCGCTTGCAGCATGAAAATAGTGTCAGTTGAGAGTGAAGAGGAGTGGGCGAGGCATGGGCATGGGCATGGCGCGATATTCCACCTTTTTGGCCACTCGAAAGCCGCCATACGCACAATTATGTTAACGCATTAACATATTTATAGTTGGCACAGTTACATATATGTACGTATGTTTGTATTTAAACGCCTGCCGGAACTGCAGTCAGTTGGTCCTCCTGCTCCTCCTCATCTGCCGAGTGTCAACTAATTGCGGTCGCTGCCCGCCTCCTGCCACAATTGGCCTATGGCCTCACCGCTGCCTGTGTCTCGTTCAGCTCTTGGCTGAAATCAATTTGCAAATTTGTATAGGGGCCGCTGCCTTTGGCTGTCAGTTTTGAGTTCATTTTCATTTGTATTGTCCGCTTGTCCATTTGAGATTGTGCCTCGGGCTTGTTTACTTCCCGCCCCGTGCTGCCCTCCGCATCCTCTGGCCTGACTCGTGCCTCTGATTCAATCTGTCTCTCGATTTGTCGCTTCATTTTGTCGGGTATACCGTACACACTTATTAAAAGTGAAAAGGCGAGGCTGCTAGGTGGCAGGCAATTGTTGAAATTATAAAATCGATATATATCGATTACGGCTTGCCATCAGTTTTGTTGGATATTATAAATATTACTTGAGCTTAATTCATAAGAATGAGTATTGGGAGAGTATTTAGCATATAAAAATCTATTAACTATCCTGTCGTAGGTATTTTATGAAGCTGAGGCAACATCGATAAATATCGGTTTATTTTTAAGGCATATTATCATAACGAATATATGGCTCAAAGATGGCGAAACGGAGAGCTCTTGATCATGAAGACTGTTTAATGCTATGAACAAACTTCCAAAGACTGAAATCGATAAATATCGATTTTACTTTAGCTGTTGTTTCTTGATAGTAATTAATCATTATGTCTCAAATATACTTAATGTAGCTGCAATCGATAAATATCGATGTTATAAGTCATAAAAGCTACAATCTCCGAGCCTTGCTTACTAGGTATGCATATTTATATATAATACATGCTCTGAGCTGTTGAGCTCGTACAGGGCAACCGCTCGTCCTTGACTCCCGCCCACAGCGCTCTCGACTTATGTTTGTTTGTGTTTGCCCATGTTACATTCAAATTTCTGTTGTCCATTTACACATGTCCGACATGACATAATCGTTTTTTCGGCAATTATTTAGCAAGAAGAGAACCCCCTAGTAGCAGCACTACTTGAAAGCTAAACTTTGATAAACACAAACAAACACACATTCACACTCGCACTCACACACACACACGCTTAGCTAGGCGCTCTTACGCACTTAGATCGTTCGGGGGCTTGGAATGACATCTGTGGGATTTGATAATAAACTAATTTGCGCAGAGTTCCACTACTCATTTGTTGTCCCTACTCTTTTATTCATGAATATGCAATTAGTGTGCAAATTTAAGTGTTACGGCCGAGGGTCGTCTATGGCTCTATTTATTATTAACACTAAATGATTTTAAGCGCTAGTATTCAATTTCAATGCTCGTCGGTCTCTTTTGCTGGCATTTGGCCAATTTGCCCATCTTCGGCCTGCTGCTGGCCTATGAAATTTTTGTCGAAATGCCTCAAAGTCAAACAAGACATGAATTGGTCATGTTTAGCACAAAACAACTGTAAACTAGGCTCTCTGTCTAACTGTAATTGTGTGTGTGCGACATGTCAAAGAATTTCTGTATACATTTTCGTGAACTGTGCGCCAAGTGGAGCTTGAAGCGAATTTCAAAGTTAATTCTTTAATAGATATTTGGTGTATATTTATACATAAATATATATAGGAAACTCTGCTAACATCTACAAATCCACAACTATGCCAATAGCAACTATCTTAGGATTGTTAAGTCCGGCAAGAGCTAATCCGAAGCACATTAACCTTAGCCATTCAGACTTCTTTTATGCCCGACTCTTAGTTCTTAACATTGCTGTTAACATAATTTCTCACTTTTAACATCAATCTTTACATAAGCTTTCAAACTGTTAACGCTTTTAATTTATTAACATAATTTGTTCGGCTTCATTGCTCTTCAAGTGTTTCTCAACGTCTTGGCTAGATTAAAGTGAAATTCTTAGTATTTCACTCAAAGAATTTTCTTGGTAATTAAAAACAACTTTGAGTAGCAAGAATTTCGGCATATTCTGTATCAACACTTGAAATAATTTTGTTTTATCGGAAAGAAATGGCATACTGAAATGTGAGAGGGACTCTTTTTCTTGGAAAACTTCAACTATTTTTTTTTGTTTGACTTACCGTTAGGCGTTTTGCTACTGGTCAGAAATAAAATTTTTTATGACATACTCAAGTTTAAATTTAAAAAAAATTATTAAATTAATTATAAATAAATAAATTGAATTAAAATAAGTTAAATATATATAAATCGTTTGAATAACAATAAAAAATGAAATAAAAAGAAATAAAAAAAAATTATTAAATTAAGTCTTTAAAAATATAATATACTTATATATATTTTTGATTCTTTAAAAAAAGTATATATAAAATATATATATTAAAAATATTTCTACATTATAATTGAAAAGATTTCTTTAAGAAATTTATTATTAAAAAAAAAAAAAACGAAAAGAAATTTGGATTAATTTTATGTATTCTCTTTTAAAAATAGAAAAAAAAATTATTATTACCTTAAAAATGTTCAATATAAAATTTTTTTAAATTTTAATTTAAAATTTATTTACACTTGTAAAAGAAAGTTCAGTTTTTTTTAAAGCCAATTTCTACTGTACAAATTTGTTTAAGCTCCATCTGCATGCCATTCTCCGTCATGCAGCTAAATGAAAGTCAACTGCATTGCTAAAGATTTTTCTTTCTTTTTCTTTTTTTTTTTTTATTAGCTACCCTAGAGTTAACTACCATAACATTTGCGTTGTCATATAATTTAGTGGAATTTGTAATTAAAATTGATTGAAAATAGCTTTCGCGGCGTGCCTTCAGCTCGTTAATACACCGCAGACTCGACTCGGCGCTCGCTTGCAGAGATTACGATTCGTGTTAAACATTTTGGTTAATTAGCTTTACAGCTCAATTGGAAATGCATTGTGTGTGCTTGGGGCGGGCACACCCATGTAATGGTCTAATAACTGTTAGCGATTAAAATGCCCATTGGCTGGAGCATTCAAAGTTGAACAACAAATTAATTGACGCCGCATTCACTTTGTCTCATTCTGTGTTTTCTTGCAGTACTTCACACCTCGGCGAGTTTAGCGTTAAACGAGAGTTGGGATCCAGACGTCAGGTGAGTCATGAACAACGCAAGATATTTAATAGATATATATATATATAATATTTTCATTCACAGAGACGATATGGAAATGATGTTGAATAAAATAGTTCCCGAAGGTTTGCCCTACAGGCATTCGTGCGAAGGACCCGACGATATGGTAGCTATACTAATATATATTATATATGGGAATCTTTAATTCTTCTGTTCGATCTCTGGTTTGCAGCCCGCACACGTGAAGGCCTGCTTTTTGGGCAGCTCACTGACAATCCCCATTACCGATGGCAAACTCTCGTTGGGCACCTGGCAGGGCGTTTGGCTGTGCGAGCATCGCGATCAGGCCGGCAGCCGTAAGCTGGTAATCACTCTGACTGGTTGTCCGCGCGAACAGGCTGTGCGCAGCCCGCTGTCACCCGTCTCGCCCATCGCGAGTACGTCCAGTTAGGGGCGGCCTCGCTCCACCCGCGACAGCCGGTAATCGCGGGGGAGCGACAATAATGACATCATTTCGTCGAGGAAGTTGATTTTACAAAAGAATTTAGCTAGGGCCACAGCACAGCAGCGAGCGGCGGCCGTTATAGCCGCCGGACATGGTTTAATTGGAGCAACTGCATCCGTTGCGGCACCGGCGCCACCCGGCGCTGTGCCCATCGATACGAAGACGCAACGTTTGCTGTTGCGGCAGCGTTTACATTTGAATTTGAATTTGAATGTTACCGAAACGCTGCAGGATGGCGTTGATATTGATGATGTTGATGAGGATGTCTGCGACGACGACGATGATGACAATGGTAATGATGATGATGTGGATGACAATAAGACTGCATCCATTGATGATCGACGCGTTGTCATTGTTGACAACGTTGCGGATGTCGTCGATGCTCAGGGCAGTGGGCGTCGCCGTGTTGGTGATAATATACAAACCGTCACAACAGTGCCTCAAACCAAACAACAACTAAGACATAAGATCACCGCAGCAACAACAACAACAACAGAAACAACAACCAGCTCATCAACAGCATCTAGCGCATTAGCTAAATTCAATCACATACTCGACTCTGCTAAACTGGAACCACATCGGGCCTCGTCAGCGTTCAGCAGCGCAACGCTGCAGCAACGCCTGGCGCTGGCCTATCCAGAGCTGCAACAACAACAACATCATCATCAGCAGCAGCAGCAGCACGAGTTGCGACAAATCGACAACCTCCCACGTAGCACTAGTCGTGGCATTGCCGTCGTTAGCACTCCATTAACATTGCAAGCACTAGACACAATAAAAACTAAGACGACGGCAATGTTAGAACAACAACAGCAACAATTGCTGCAACAGCAGCAACACGACGCCGCTGATTATACGAAACGAAATGATGTGCATTATTTGTTGAAACAGTTAAATAGTTTTAGTGATATAGAAGAAATAGAAATTGTTGATATGAAGCAAAGACAGCAGCGACAGCAGCAGCAGCAGAAGCAACAACAACACCACCAACAGCAGCAGCAACATTCACAGCAGCAAGAACAACGCACAAGCAGATCCTCTGCAGCTGCAGCTGCGCCTGCCACTGCTGGCTGTTCCAGTTCTTTAGAGCTGATGCCCATATCCCGTTCCATGTTGCCCATTGCCTTGGGCTCGCCGTCGACACAGTCGCACAAGGGCAACTTTATGGGGCATGCTGGCGACAGTACGACACGCCTGCAATTCGATGACTATTTGTTCGAATCGTGTCATTATCTGGAGACAAACTATTTTGCCGCTACCTATCGCACTGCCATGGTCGAGAGCAGCTCGCACGAGTTCCGGCCCTCGACCACCACGCCGACGAGCACACGGTCGGACAGCTTTGAGCTGCACGAACTGGAGCCGCCGAGCGTGATATGCAAGGCGGCACCCGTGCTGGACTATCATGCCGCATCCCCACCGCCCTATCAGGCGGAGGTGCGCATGACCAGCAGTGGTGTCCAGACGGAGCTGACAGTCGACTCGCAGCTCAGCCAGAGCGGCAGCTCTAGTTCAGGCGGCTCGCCGCATGTGCCGCCCTTCTTCATATGCTGTTACACGCCCATCGATCGATGGCGGGCAAGGCGTATGGGCGCGGCAGCTGCCGCCAAGCGAGCTAATCCGGAGAAGAATGGCCATGCTGTCTGACAGTAAATATGAATTTATTAAAAATAAGCGAGAAGCGAAACTAACTGAGCGTCAGCTGCGCTGTTTCATTTGCGATATCAACAAACGATTCCATTTCGAAGACAGTCAATACACAAAACTTCGCCTAATGTTCATTTTAAAAAACCAATTTAAAACAAAAACTTGTACAATTTTTTATACACACACACATACTCACACACAACCAAACATTCGCACATTTTTGCAATACACTCAAAAAACAAAACAAAAGCAAAATAATGAAGATATAAAACATTTTGATGGACTTAAAACTGAAAAATATTTTTGAAAATAAACTCATGTGGAAATGTTGTAAAAATAATGAAATGAAAAGCAAATCTCAAGCATGTCATCATAATTCCATTGTAACTGAATTGTTTCAATCAAATAAAAATACTGAATAAAATTGAAAGAAAAGAAAAATGAAAATTGTTAACAAAAAGCGCGAATGAAGTTGAGAATTGTGAGAGCTTGTATAGTAAGTTGTTTAATAAATAATAATAATGAAAGCTAAATAACTAGATAAACTAAATGAAGGAAACGCACGGCCTGAGAGCTCCTTGAAATATGTATGTGAAATTAAAAAGAGAAATGAATTAAGATTTTTTAAATTTAGCATATGCCTTCAACTAAAATCAACAGAAAATATTCCTGGTACATTTTTGTTTTAATTTTAAAATTGATTTAAAATGAAATAAATAAACTACATGTATGTACAATTCTGGCTTGAGCTAAGAGTTGAGCTTCAGCTGTGCGTTTCCTCGTCAAAAGTTATGCATTGATTTTATTCATAAAAACAAGTCAAGAGATTAGCAACAATTGCAATTGTTACAACAATTAACACTATGTAGAATAACAAACAATTATGTTTCGACACAATTTCGCTACAGACAAAATTATATTGCATACTTTTCGGCACAGCAAGGTATGATATAGATGCGAGGAATCGAAACGTGTGTTGGAGTTTCGTTTGAAAATTTGTGTATTTGTTGATTTGATTTGTAAGCATCTTAAAGAGAAACAAACAAAAATCAACTGGAATTGTTCGAGCACAAGCAGCTACTGCTTTTTAGTTAACTTTTCACATTTTTCTTTTTCTATCTCTCTCTTTCTCTCATCAATTGTGAACCCAATGGAAAGCAATATTAGTTATTAAAATTCTGAAGGAAAGGAAAAAAACAAATCATGTGTAGTATTTGGTCAATTTGGTTGCAAATGAAAGGAAAGAAAAGAAACGAAAAGTAAAGTAAACAATGTAAGCTAAACTATTCCATTAATTAATAACTAATACATAGACATAATATCACTAAGCTTAAAGACAAACACACGCGCTTTAGTTGGAGAAACCAAACAATAAAATATTTAAAAAAATACGATTTTGTTATCAATCATTTCTCTGAGTTATCAACTCGAATGTCTATTATTTATGCTGTCTAACAACATATATAGAGCCTTAAATTTTAAATTGGGCATATCATATGCTGACATAATTGGAATGCTAGCAAATAGTGAAAGTAATTTCAGGTTTTTCAGCTCAGTTCTTCCAAACAAACAAAAAAACATTTTTAATGTTACGAAAAATACACAAAAAGAAACCAAACAAATGCCTTTTACATGCCCACACGTACACTAAATAGAAAAACAAACTAAAAGCCTAAAATAAGTAAATATAAAATAAAAATTGTTTGAAAACAATTAAAAAACGAATGGAATAAGATTTGGTTCAAATAATTAACGAAAATTTCACAAGTTTGTTAAATGTGACATTTGTTAAAAAAAAACAAAAAACAAAAAACTGAGAACAACAATTGTTGAGTGGGTAAAAGTTAGCAGAAAAAAAGCAAAAGAAAAACAAAAATATAAATAAATATAATATCTATTGTTGTATGTTTTATTCTGAAGCGCACGAAAAACATAAGAAGTAAAAACATGCAAAATGTAGCTAAAGAAATGTTAAGGTAAAAATTTTTGTAAACTTTTTGATATGTGATGATGATTTGAATAAATTAAAGCCACAAAAAATAAAAATAAAATAAAATAAAATAAACTAAATAAATACATAACTTAGCCGTAGATATTTAAATAAACAAAACAAAATTTATATAATAAATAAAAATCTAATAAAATAAAGTAGCGCAACGCAAAAATTTAGTGCATAACAAAAAATGCTAGTTAAAGTATGAGAAAAAAATATTAAATTGATGAAAACTTGTTAAACTTTAAGCTGTAGACTCGGCAAGCCGAAGCACATGGTCTAGCCCCAGAGCTGCGACAGTTTCCACAGATCTTTTGATCTGTGTGTTTTGGGAAGTTTTTCGGAAAATTTGCATTCTGTACATTCTCGCGGGCGGGGCTATATATCTAGCAATATTCATGGCAATTCAATTGTATTAACGACATTGATAAATCTGAAATGTAAGCAAATAAAAGTAAAAAACACAAAACTAGCGAGCATTTTGTAGGAACGTGTAGGTTAAAAAAAAAAAACAAATATAACTAAATAATATTTATCAAATTGAATAGTAAATCTATGTGCATAAGTAGCGAAAAATTCAATTGTAAATAGATTTTTAATAAAAACACGCTGAGTTTTTTGTTTTTTATTTATATATTTTTCAATGTTAAATAATTAATTTTCTCTATGGCAATATAGGAATATTTATATCGTTTGGTTTCTCAACACTCACAACAACAACAACAACACAAAGCTTTAAATAATTTAATTAAATCGGATTTTGATACCATTATCATTGATAAATTCCATTGTAGATACAAACTTGTATTGAGAACCCAAAGAAATTAACAGTTAGTCAGCTAAGTCAATGTCGCCTAATGTGAGTTCTATAAGCATAAATCGATTTATATAATAATAATAATAATAATAACAGACACCTACACACACATATTAACTATAAAAGTGCAACTACTTTTCCAAAATAACAACAAAAAATCAAAAAAAAAAAAAAAACAAACAAACAAACAAATATATATAAATAAATAAAAGCAAAAAACTACAACAGGCCTGCAACATCACCACACAAAACATTCACATAAAAAAATACAACAACACAAAGCTTTTATAAAACTATTTAAAAATATATATTTAAAAAAAGAAAAAGAAAATGTAAAAAAAAAATAATAATCCTGCCAAGTAACATTCGAAATACCTGCTTGATGAAGATACACCCGCTTTTGCTAAAACAAAAATTCAATAATAAACAACAACAAAAAATATTAAAAAAAAAATGAAAGGCTTAATACGATTTTTATACTTTCGATATAATGATTTTTTATACTAAACGTAAAACTCTTTGATGAAAAAAAAAAAAAAACGAAAACTGAACGATTTTTTGGGGTATCAGCTAAAAAGTAACGTAATGTATTTTTTAACAACAACAACAAAAAACAATATTGATTTGTTGCAAAAATCGTACTTACAGTCGATATGTGTATATATATAATATATATATTATATATATATTTACATATATAAACCCTAACTGCAACTATGGAACGAGAGCACAAATTTTGTTTAACAAAAAAATAAAAAGAAAATCAAATACTAAGGGAAAACCATTTTTTTTTAAATTCCTCTCTCAAACACACACACACATACATACACACATACATATGAAATCAAATATATACATATTTATATATATATATACAAATCCTCAACTAAATATATGAACATGTACTATGTATGTACATATATCTAGCTAAAGAATCGCACAAATTGATCACCGAACTATGCTTTACGCCCCAATCCCCCCAATCCCCAGACCCAAACACACACCCACACACAGACATACAGACACTAATACAACTACAATTTGTTAATTACATCACACACACACACACACACACACACATGTTTTTCAGCCTATAAACGCGTTCTTTTGTATGCGCATACAATTTGTAAATATATATTAACTAATTTTACCTAAATAAAAAAAAAAAATAAAATAAAATAAAATGAAATTTCAAGCATTCATTTGAATACAAATTTAGTTTTCTCCTAATTGCATTTGTATACATATGTGCACAATGTGTTTCAAGCGAAATAAAATATAGAGCAAAAATAAACATGAAATCGAAATCGTTTTTACCCAAATGGAACACATGGTGTATGTCTATCTGTCTATGTATTAGATATCAAGAAAACAAAAGAAAAAGAGAAGAAAAACGCATACTTTAACGAAGAAAATGTCAACTACAATAAACGAGCAGCTGGAAATATTTAAAAAAATATATATATATAAAACCAAAAAGAAAAGAAAAAAGTGGAGAAATGACAGAAAAAAAAACTAGTGCAATAAATAACAAATTATTCGGTAATAAATGTAAAATTAAATACATTTAAGTAAACGCTTTGTAAAATACATATAAACAATTTATTAAAAATACATGAATGAAAAGAGAAAAAATGGAAAACAATAAAAAATGATTATGAAAAAAACACTATTGAGTAATAAAAGGCGTTATGCATTGACATTGACACACGTGATTCGATATCTCATCTTAATAAGCATAAATCAATAAGATAAACAATAAAGAATAAATTCAAGAAACATGCCCATTTCTCTAATCTGTACAAGTTTAATTTACAGTTACATTGTAAGTATTACATATTCAGTGCTTTTAAAATCCCCCCACTCTCTCTCTCTCTGGATCCCATCTTTTACTGTACGGCTCGACCCATGCCGTCGAAGGCTTTCTCCTTGTGATCGGCCGCGTTGGCACGCGACTCGTAGTTGCAAATGGTAACGCCGTGGTAATGGGCCTCCGTAAACTCGCCGCGCAGGCCTGGAATGAAAGAGAGTTAACTTATATTTATATATAACATATATAGCCAGATTCCCTCACCTATATAGTAAATGCGCGTATTTTCATCGCCAAAGTTGCTTGGGAAATGCAGCGACAAATGATGCACCGAGGAAAATGTCACGACTCTGTAAGGGAGAAATATTAAAATATTATATATGATTTTATAACGGTATTATATATCATAATATATGGGCTGATCTTTAGAATTTGCTTTAAAAATAAGCTTAGTAATTTATATTCAATTTTAAACATATTTTTAACTTTTTCTATCTTTAAATGATGATGTGATACACATATAGTATAGTATATATCTAATTGCTGTTCACCTACTTGGGTGAGTATTCAACTTCTCCGCGGCAATCGCGCGACAATTCAAATTCCTGATCCGCCTTGCCACGTGCATCATCAAACGTCATCCTTGGCCGATTCTTATAGCTGTCAACACAAACAAACATTAATCGAAACTCAACTACAGTAAGTAATACTCCATATATACGCACAGCCTCAGCATGCTTGGATGTGAATTATCATTGGAGCCTCGTATGATAATGCCCTTCAGCTTGATGTTGCCGGTAAAGGGCACATTGAACAGAAGCTCCTCATCGGCATCGCTTTGCACAAACTGTAAACATATGTATATACATATATGTTATCTATCTTAGACAAACGTCATCGTGTCACCCACCTTGCTGTTGTCCAAGCGTTTCTCGTAGGGCTTGAAGACGGTCTTGCCGCTGCCATCGGTTTCCTCGTTCAAACACTCCGTGTTCTCGATGTCAATTTTTGTATACAAACTGTATTCGATGCCCATTTCCAGTGCATTGTCGATATCGGTTGCCTCGTGGCTGCAGCCGTGCCCATGATCGTGCGAGTGTCCGTGAGGCATTCTTCTGTTTTGTGATTACTAATAGCTTAAAATATAAGTTTACAATAAATGTGACGAGAATTTTATGCAAGTAATCGTAAGTGTATGGAATTCAGCATTTCTATCGATATATCGATAGTTTTAGTAAACTTCAGCCATTAGCGATGGCAGTAGAGAACAAATATCGTTGGCTACTTAAACACTTTATTAAATGAACATTAAACTATTGAACTATTAATAAACATTTAGCTGTCATATTTATGCAAACATTTGATCACTTTTTTTTTTTGGAGACACTTAACATAATTAAATTGCGGTTATTATTCGTCAATTTGAAGTAGTTTATGGTTGTTGCATAACGGTGCGCACATATTGCAGGACATCGGGATGGAGCAGAATGCCCATGTGATCGACGCCCTGCAGAGCGAGAGTGGATATATGCGAGGATGTGTAGCCTTCCCAGCTTTGGCAGGCGCGCAGCGAGCGCTGATTAACGGTGCCATCGCCATAGCCCATCTTAAGCTTCGGTGTTTCCCCGTTTATGTTGTCCTTTTTGTACTGCAAGCTGAAAAGAGGAATTATTAGATTCAGTTTCAATTGTTATTTGATCTTAAATTTACCTCTCCACTGTGCTGACGCCATCGCCATAGAGGCAATGCAGCTCCACATCGGGAGGACTAAAGTTTTGTGTGTAGCGCATGGTGTCCTTGCGCATTTCCCAGCCCGTCTGGTAGTCAATATCGTGGAAGAACTCCTCCAGCTGGGCCATGGTGTAGTTACGCGACGGCGTCGAGGCCAGCACCTCAGAGGGCTTCCAGAACAGCGGCGATGGCAGCAGCCAGGCTGTGGATGGGTGCGAGATCTGTTCGGCACGCAAAATTTTGGCGCTCAGAGCGAACGAGTCAAGGTCGTCGCCCATGGCGAACACCTTGACCGCCTTTATGCTGCCCGCCCAGGCGCCAGCCAAGCTAATCAGACGCCGAACATACTGGGCCTTCCACTTGTCCGTTTGCTCCTGCAGAAATACGAGGGTCATGGGGCTGCCCATGCTGTGCGTTATGAAGGTGACGGCAGTTTGATTGTTAGCCTCGTAGGTGTCCTCCACCAGCTGCTTGAGATCGATGAAGAACTGTTTGTTCTCATCTGCCAAGAAGAAGGCATTAATTATATATATTTCAGATAAATTTTTCACTGCACCTACTTGGCGCCCGTCGGAAGTCGTAGGGAGCTCCGTGTATATTTTTACGGCGCACGTAGCCCAGATCCGCCAACACATTGGCAATATCCTTGAAATAAGCGCCAGCCTTGTTTCTCGTGGGATCTATCCATTCCACGACGTCTGGATCTCCCCAGCCCGGTATACGTGTCTCTACGCCAGGCGTATTGTGCGTTGTCCTGGTCACCTTATCGTAGTAGAGCTTAACATTATCTATCCAGCAGTAGACCATCGGTATGATCAGCTGTTCGAGATCCAGCCATAGATTATACCAGTCGTGAGTCTTCTCGCAAATGAGGTAGGGCGAGTCCGACTTGCTCAGGCGTGCCTCAATCTGAGAGCCTCCATCGCCAGGCACTAAACAAAGCAATTGTGACCTTGAAATTTGTTTTCTTTGCATAATTCAATCAGTACTAACCAAATATAACGGGACTCAGTACGGGATCATTTGGCGGCTCTGGCTTGGGTGGATGTTTGTCCTTTTTACTAAAAGGCCAAAAGCAATTGCCAACATTGAATAAAGCAGCAAAGAGCAGCGCTGCAAATATTGCGCTCAGCCAGTTGACTCTCATGGTGATGTGTGTGCAACAACCGCTATTCAACAATAATATAACGGTATGACTGATCCGCTGCAGTTGACGAGCCTCTGGTCGTATTACGATTATTAAATCAACAGTCGTAAACAAGTGAATCAGCCAATCAATTATATGTTTACATATGAGCACATATAAACATATATAAATATATATGTTTGTATTTGTATTTATCAGATGTCAGTAAAATTTCAATTGACCTTTAAACCAGTAAATGTAACTGTAAGCGCAATTCTGCACAGTTCCTTTCCGCATCTCAATATGGTGCGATTTTGATAGCCATACTGCTGTTTTTTGTTGTTATTGTTTTTGTGCGCTTTCATAAACAAAGGAACCTGATTTTGTTATTGTTTTATGTGGCGTTATCTTTGATATTGAACACTTTTGTTATTGTTACTGCTTTTTTTGCGCATCTACTTTGCCAGTGTTAGGGAGCTTTGCAGTCATACAAGATTTTTGGTATTTTTTAATTGCAACGCGGCTGGTCACTTTAGTGCCGAGTTAGTGATTCAAATTAATTACATTTTAAGCTGAAAAATAGACTTAAATAATAATCCCAATAATTATGTAATCTAAAGCTTTTGATTTTAAATTTAGTTAACAAATAAATAATTGGACAGCAAACTCAAATGTAATAAACATCAATTTAGAACACACATATTTCAACCAATACGAATATATCGATATTCACGACCAGTCAGTAGACGAAGTATCGATAACTATATTAATCGACACGACCGGCAAATGCACTTGTTTAGCGCGTTCAAAAGCAAATTTTGTTAGTTTACTTAAAAATAGTCGCAACTGCAGCCTGGAACGCACATAAAGCATTATGCAGGAGTTCTTCAGAGTGCTGATGCCGGACGTGAAGAAGGAGCTGCGTCGCGGCATCATCGAGTGCTCGAAACGCGGCCTGCTGCACAGCACCAAATGGCTGGCGGAGATGCACCATGGGCTGAGTGATGTGAACATCGACAATGCAGCGCCGGATGATGATCACTCGTTTAGCGAGTGCCAGCTGGAGGGCATTACGCCAGCCGAGTACAGTGATTACTTCCTTGCGAAGAGCTACTACGATGTGCGTGAATATGATCGAGCAGCGCACGCTGTGAGGAACTGTGAGTCGAGCGTGCCACGTTTTCTCCATCTCTACTCCACGTACATGGCCCGCGAGAAGCGTCGGCTCGACTCCACCACCGATCAGGCGAATCTCAATGAGCCAAATCAAATGCGCGACTTGGCGGATCTCCTGGCCACGTTACGCGCGGAGCATGGACGCGGCCGCTTGGATGGCTATGGCATCTATCTATATGGTGTGGTGCTCAAAGCATTAAACCTTAATAAAGCAGCCGAGCAAATGCTGTTAAGCGCCGTACGCATGGTGCCCATGCTCTGGAGCGCCTACCTGGAACTGTCGCCACTCATCATGGAGAAGAAGAAGCTGCTAAGCATGCAGCTGGGTGGTCATTGGATGCGCCACTTCTTTATGGCACACACGTACTTGGAGCTCTATTTGAACGACGACGGACTGAAGATCTATGAGGATCTGCAGGCTGCCGGCTTCAGCAAGAGCATCTATATAACCGCGCAAATGGCGCACGTCTATCACAATAAAAGGGGTGAGTAGCTGAGATCCCTCAATCGGCTGTTCCTAATCTCTATATACTTAACCTACAGATGTAGACAAAGCTATCGAGCTGTTCCAGGCCCTGCTCGAGAGCGATCCCTATCGCCTGGACAATGTGGATACCTACTCCAACTTGCTGTTCGTCAAGGAGATGAAAACCGAAATGGCACAACTGGCGCACAAAGCTGTTAGCATTAACAAGTATCGACCCGAGACATGTTGTGTGATAGGCGAGTAGCTAGCATAACTTAGCTTAAATATATCTTAATCATCCCCTACTCCTGTATAGGAAACTACTATAGCATACGCTGTGATCATCAGGTGGCAATTTCGTACTTCCAGCGCGCCTTGAAACTGAATCCCAAGTACTTGGCCGCCTGGACGCTGATGGGTCATGAGTTCATGGAGCTGAAGAACACAAATGCGGCCATACAGAGCTATCGCAAGGCGGTGGAGGTCAACAAGCGTGACTATCGCGCTTGGTATGGCCTGGGCCAGGCCTACGAGATCATTAAGATGCACTACTACAGCTTGTACTACTTTAAAATTGCCCATCAGTTGCGGCCGTATGACTCACGCATGCTCGTCGCATTGGGCGAGACGTACGAGAAGCTGGACAAATGTGAAAACTCTGTGAAATGCTATTGGAAGGCCTGCGATGTGGGCGACATCGAGGGCATAGCCATGTATAAGCTGGCCAGTCTGCACGAGAAGCTGGGCGACAACGAGACGGCCGTGCACTGCTATATTATGTACTGCGAGGACGAGCGTGCGGCCACCGACAAGCAGAGCCTCTACCAGGGCTTCATGACGCTGGCCAACTACTACGAGAAGAAGTCCGACTACGAACGGGCGGCCTACTATGCATACAAGTGCCTGGACTCGGATGATGTAAGTCAACCAGATGACCTTTCTTACAGTCCTTTAATATCTTCTTTATTTGCAGCGCAAGACGGAAGCTAAGGCGCTGCTGAAGACAATCGATTTTCGGCGCAGCGCGGAAATCCAGAAGAAGAAGTCCACCACAACGACTGTGGCCACGGCAGAGACTAGCTCCGAGGATGAAATGGAATGGGAGCAGCTGGATGTACGTTCCCGCGTGCCATTCACCTCCACAGCCGATGCGGGCAGAGCAACAACGTCAACGACCACCGTCACAGCCAGCTCCAGCAGCAGCGCAGCCACAGGCGCCTCTACCTCAGCCAGCGCGAGGCGATTGCGAGCGGTGCCGGAGCGTGTGCGTCGAACGCAGGCGAGTCAGCGAACCTCGACGGGACCCACGGCCAACAGCACAGCAACAACACCAGCGGCGGCGACTACGATGACAATACCCACCATCAGCGAGGAGACGCCCGGCGGCAGTTCGGCCACAGCAACAGAAACGGAGACACTGGAGGACTCGACGCCTGCGTCAGCGACAGCTGAGCAGCAGGCAGCACAGGATAGCAGCTCCATGGAGATTTCAAGCGTGTCCATTGATTAAATAGAATATGTTGTGAATTCCATTTCGAGTTCAATCCACAAACTATTAAAAATGTGTTAAGATTTGAACGGATTGCGATTGTATATTATAGACAGAAGGAGCCATCTAAAAACTGTATTATTTATTATATGTATACTATAGCTATTCGGAGTATGCTTAAGTCTCTGTGTCAACTAACCTATTCCATCACTAATCCATTTTCCATCTTACAGAGCTCGCCGGATGCACACGTGCAGGGCTATATTAAACGTGATCAACAGGACGAGCAGAAAGAGTCCCAATGCCAGGATATCCTTATGAACCATGTCGCCCAACATGTCGAAATCCTTGAGAAAGTGCTCAGAGGATTTGTAGTAGCAGAAGTCCTCGTGACAGGGCAAATCGCCGCGCTGATAGCCGTAGATGGCGCGCATGAGTCCCTCGAAGACGTAGCGGAAAAAGGAGAAATCACAAATGGGACGCAGGAACCAGGACAGTTCGCGCATGCGTATGAAGAAGCCGGAGAAGAGCAGAAACGGTATCGATATGGTGGGCACAATGAAGATGGCCATCTGCATGGACATGAAGGTGCCGCCAATGACGCCTATGAAGTGGCCAATGAAGGCCGTCAGCACGCACATGCTCCAGCACATGGCGAATCTGGCCAGCTCCGGCGGCTGTCCAGTCATGAAGTAACTAATGCCTATAAAGCAACTCGGACATATCAATTGCAGTGGCAAATCGGCCAGCACCTTGGATATGTAGTAGGCCTTGATGGAGTACCAGCCATTGTAGTACTCCCTGATGAAGACGGGCGCATCCTGGATGCAGAGCAGTATGGAGGGCATGGCATTGCCGGAGAACACGAAGAGTATGATGAAGAACATGCAGGAGACATTGCTGATGACCTTGTTGGCATCGTTGCCGATCTGCCAGTAGACCACGCCCAGGAGCAAGCCAATCACGACGTGCATGATCACACGCATCTGCACGGCAATCTGGATGGCATTAGGAAGAGATTAGGACTGTTGTGTTTAGGTAGATCTTGCTACTCACTGTGTCCCTGGACATGGCACGCAAGTGTCGCTGCATGAGCACGCGCAGCTGACACCAGAAGCCCACCTGCTCCTTGGGACGCAGCACCTGATGCGCGGAGGCACTCTCCGCTAGCTCAATAAAAACTGCTGTAATCGAATTGAGGGAGACAAGAGAGAGAGAGAGAGAGAGAGAGAGAGGAACAGATAGAGCAGTGCAAAAAATGAGGGAGAGTGACATGCAAGCGGGACGATGATACAGAAGCGGGTAAAGAGGATCAGCAAGACGTCATCCAGTTAAAGCTCAGCCCAAAGCGAACTTACTCTTCTCGTCCGCGGGAACGCTGTCGAAGCTCTGCAGGCTATCATACTTGGTTTTGTTTTGTGTGATCAAGGAGTCGCAGCGCTGCTGGGAGGACTCGCTGCCCACCTCAAGCACTAGAGAGAGAGAGAGAGAGAGATCTCCATAAGCAAATCTTTAGGCAATACTGCTTTACCCACCAAAATCTCCGGGATTATAATACTGTGGACAGCTGAAGCCCGCCGCCTGAAAGCTGTCCAGCATCTCATGCTGTGCGCCCGCAAAGAGAACTTCGCCATGCGCCAGGACCAGGATATCATCGAAGAGCTGCATCAGCCGCGAGCTGGGCTGGTGCACCACACAAACCACAATCCGGCCGTGGTGCGCCAATCTCTGCAAGTAGCCCATCACCTGGTAGGTGGCCACGCTGTCCAGTCCGCTGGTGGGCTCATCGAAGAACATAATGGGCGGATTCGTGATCAGCTCAATGCCGATGGACAGGCGCTTGTGCTCCCCGCCAGAAATATCGCGAACTAGGGTGTGGCGACACGAGTGCAAGTTGAGCACCTCGATAATATCGTCCAGCTGGATAGAGATTAGAAAATGTTAAGCTGTAGCTGGCGAAGGGGTATATGAAAGTCAGGTATAGCTAGATTACTATTAATAGAGTATTATCAGCAGCTATTACTACGATAAATTTGACTGGCTTTCCTTATCAGGTGCAGGGTATGCTATAGTCGTGAACACCCTCATATTTACTCACAATAATTTGCTTCTGCAGCGTAGTCGTGCCCGTGGGCAGCTTAAGATCTGCGGAGACTCGCAGCGTTTCCTGCACCGTCAGCAGCGAGAGCAGCTCGAAGTTCTGAGCTATATACGAGGACATCTTGCGAAAGGACAGCAAATCCCTGGGCTGGCCATTGAGCAGAAACTGACCCGAAACACCGCTGACCCTGTACAGGAATAAATTTAAATTTAAAATTTTGAAATTCGCATTCAAACTCCACTCACTTAAATCCAGCCAAGACATTGAGCAGCGTCGACTTGCCCGCACCCGATGGACCCAGTATGGCGGTCAGTCGACCCGCTCGGAACGCTCCGCAGGTTTCATTGAGAATTTGATTCCTCGACTGCTTGGAGCCCTTCAGCTTGTAGCAGACCTGCCTGAAGAGCAGTTCCAGTGGCTGCGGCTTGGCCAGGCCATTTGGCACTGTCGCTCCAGCATTATCGACCATTATCAAACGAATTTTCTGCTGTTGTTAGCCAGCTCTGATATGAGGGCGTCTGGTCCGGCGGAGAGACAAGGCTCGACTGGGCGACTGCTGAATGCGGTTATCGGTTTGCACTCTCCATTGATTGGGGAGTTCAAGTGCCTGCATTTATTATCAACATTGTAATCGAGGCAACTGTTTAATCCGAATTTCAGCTAAGGGAGCCACCAACAATATCTTATCGGACCGATCAGCTTTGTTTCAATTTTTGTCTGGGAAATAAAAAAAAAATGTTAATAAAATGTAAAAAGAAATGTATATTAAAATGTTGAAATGAGCTAAAGGGTGTGTTGGAGTGAATGATTATTTGACTCAATATATTTATTGCTGCTTTTAATACTGATTGAATGATTGATTGATGTATCTAAAGCTGGGAGAAGCTTAACTTCTCGCAGCCGTTAACTTTACATATGTAAGCTAACACTTTGTATGAGAGAATTTCAGTTACCTTTAGAAATATGAATAAAAATTGAATGATAATAAATCTTTGATAAGTAAAAGTTTCTATTGCAATTTTGCTATTTTCATTGCTATAAACATTTTTAAAAAAATATGTTCTCTGTTAAGCGTTTATAGCTTGACTGTGGTCAGCCTAGGAATGTAGTTAGTTATTAGTTTGTTTTGTTTTGATTATACATGCAGTGCGATAAGCCAAGAGATAACAACTACAAATTATTATATTTATATATATATTACAGCTAGCATAGTCAATAGAAATGATAGACTGTGAGATACACTGTAACTGGGAACAGCTTTAATAGGTATTGGAAGATATAGTATATGAAAAAGGCAAGTACTTGATGGGTACGACTTTAAAAGAAGTTCCTTATAAACTTTGATGGGCTTAGCTCTTACATAAAATACGACCTATATAGTATAACTATCCAAAACAGGCTACAGAGTCTCCATATAGTATAACTAAAGCTCGGCTCAAAGTCTCTATATACACGACTAAGCTTTAGTATAACTAAAACTGGTAACAGGGTCTTTAAATAATATATAATTGAGGCTGTGCTTAGGGTCGTTAAGTATATGGCATATATAGTATACCTAAACTCGAGCTCAAATAATAAAAGAATATTTTTTAACTGCGCCCAAAACTATGCAACAAAATAAAACAAAACTTTGTTTACACTCTACCCACATTATCTTTGAAAGAAGAGTATAATTAAGCTTCAGCAAATTTCAGCGGACAAAAGAAAACAAAGTAAAGTCCCCAAGAACATTAATAAAATTCATGCAACTGCGTAAAATTATTTGATAGAGCTGCCTTGCAAACATATAATATATAGTCATAGATAATGCAGCTGAAATGATTTTCCTTGACGGGGCTTATCAGTTTCCAGTTACTATTATATATATGCTTCAATTTGAATATAGTTTGTTTACTATATATATATACTTATGCACACAACTGGCAAAACACTTGCAATCTTGCCCAAGCTATTACAAGATAAATGTTCACGCTTATAACTTTATAGTTCCTATAGAGGCCTTATATAGTATAGGTACATTTATACACAAATAGCCTATATAGATTGTTATTTTAACAATTGGTCGCTTCACTTCAATTAAATTTTCATCACGCGTCTTTCCGCACTCGATATGGTAACCGATCTCCCGACACAAGCGACGATCGCTTTCCACTGAAACACACAACACAACTGAATTCAATTGGGTTTTACTTTGTTTTTTATTGCCGGTTTCTGTTTTATAGTAATCACAGCATTCGAGGCGAGCCGCAACATGTTCGAGCCTGTATGAGAACAGTGGAGCAGAACTCATTTACATAACTTGATTTTACAATGTAAAATTGTATAATCTAATTTATAAAATGCTGAACTATTATATTGTAATTAACTTTGTTTTCTATATTGATGAAAATATATAAGAAAAAAATATTTTTTCATAGAATAATAATAAATTTATTTGTTCTAAAGAAATTGAAAAAACTTAATTTCATATATTTTCATATATTTAAAATGTTTTATTTTTTTTAGCAGAATATTATATCTATCTTTTCTTAAAAAATTTAACAAATTTAATATTATTAAAATGTAAATGTTTACTTATAGAATCCTAGTCCATTTTTATCTATACAAAATTTTTTTTGTTAATATTGCACATGAAAAAAATCTTTAATTTTGTATATATTTTTTAATTTGTATAAGAACTTTTACTTTACGGTGGGCAACGCTTAAATTTAAATAATCAAATTTGTAAAATATTATTTAAGAGGTTTTCTGATTCTATATATCTAGTAAATTTATAGGCATACAAAATCTCGCACTTTTAATAGCAGTTCATCATGCAACTCCCATAATGGGTTCTTTCTGGGTTTTCCCTATTCACAGTAAAAAAATTCCAAAAACTATGAATACAAAATATTTCATATTTATTACAAAATAAGTTGACCGAATAAAAACACTTTGAGCTTAATTTAAATATGTATTTACATGCGCTTAAAACTAAGCAATAGTTGATGATGGGGGTCATTAATACGATTGTTAAAAAAATACAAGAGCTAAGCTAACGATTTTTGTATATATCGAACAAATATACATACATATATATATATAAATGTTATGGAATTGTGAATTGGTGTTATGCATTGGGTAAATATTATTTTCTGCAATTAGTTAAGATAAGTATGTATGTATGTATATCACGATTTCTCCTTATGCTAAACGCTGTTCGATTCTTTGGCACATGGTTCACTCAATTAAATGCTAAAAGAAATCATAAATATACTTCTAGTTGCTCAACTCTACGCAATGTGTACGTCTGATCAAATATTTATGTACATATGTAAAACAAACTCTATCAACTGTGAACGGAATGTGAATGTAGCACATTGTCGTATCATCTGAACAATCTGAGTCTGAAGGACATAATGTAGAAGGCTAAAATGCGCAGCATGATCAGCAGGCCGAGCATAAAAAATATGGCCAGCTGATAGTTGGCACCCTGCATGTCAAGACTTTTGAGTATGTACTTGGGTCGCGACAGATGACAGTAGATCTCGTTGCACTCCAAACGGTCCCTGTCGTAGCCAAAAAGGGCCAGCATAGCACCATCCAGACTATACTTTAGAAACGAAACATCGAAGAACCAGCGCAAGTAGACGGGCGCATCCTTCTCCTGCAGAAAGAAGCCGCTGAATGCCAGAAATGGACAGATGAAGAATGGTCCCAGTATCGCGCCCAGATTCAAATTTAAAGCCGCACCCACAGTCAGTCCAATGCTCTGCGCAACCAGCGCCGTTGTAAACACAATCAAAAAGAACATGCCAAAGCGCCAGGGCTCCAGCGGCTGGCGTGTCAACAGGTAAGTGGGCACTATAAAGAGGGAACTACAGATGACCTGTATGGGCAGATCGGCCAGCGTGATGGCCACGTAATAGGCACGCAGCGAGTACCAGCGATTGAAGTGCTCACGCGAAACAATCGGAAATTCCAGAGGAACTGCAATAAAAGAGATATATTAAAATTAGTTTTGATCTAGATTTCAAAATGCAAATATAAAGATGCATTAAATAAAAGCAAAACCAAAGCTCAAACCCTTGACCTTAATTCAATTTAATTCTATTAGGTTTTCTTGACTCTTAAATCCATATAAATTGCGAACTTACACTTGACCAGAATGCCGGAGAAAGCGCAATACATAATGAACATGATGGTGTAGAAGACATAACGAAAATTGTTCATCGAATTGCTGGCATCGTTGCCAATGCCGTAGTACAGAAAGCCAATTAGTAGTCCGATCAGCAGGTGGATGGCAAAGCGCATCGTGGTCAACGAACTGTCTCGCCAGATGAGCAAAAAGGTGCGCAACAGCAGAATGTTCAGCTGTCGGTAGAAGGGCGTGGCATAGATATTCTCTCGCTTGCAGAGATGCGCCGGATCCAGCTCCAATGTGGGCATCGACATGGTCGGCTTCGGTTTCTTTTTCTTCGGCTTGCAGCAGTTGGCATCGCCTTTGCTGCCTGCCAAGTCCTCGGTTATATTTTGGCTATCCCATGTGCGAGACGACAGCTCATTAATGGTCGTCATTGGCTTAAAGCTGAATGACTGCCGATTGTAGCCGGTGCCAGTATTCATAATAGGCGCCGTGAGAGGCGTGAGCATGCCAGAGGTCATCATTTGCTCTGTAATTAATAATGGGATATGGATTATTATAATGTAATTATAATATGGGATATTATAAGATTTTTTAAAAATATTTATAATCTTTTTGTATAGCTTACCAACTTTACGCAACGCTGCCAGCTGTGCCACGCGCGATGATTTGCTTTGCCTATAATCATCGTTGCGTCCATTGTCCATGAGTGCTATCAGCCTGTCCACCTGCTGCTCGCCATCCTCATCATAGTCGTGCGTAGCTATTTCCATTACTATGGGGAATGAAGAGAGAAGCGTAAAGAAGATTATATATTCATGTAGTAACTCGAGCCTAAATCAAATCAGCTCCTTCTTATTAATCTTAATCAGACCCCGCCTCAAAACTTACAATAATCCACCGGATTATATGACTCCGGACAGTTCAAATTGACGGCGCTCATAAAGGGCACCAGATTCTCTGAGCCGCCTGCATAAATGCACTGACCCTCGGCAATGGCATAGAGATGATCGAACATGGAGAAGGTTAAGGCGCTGGGCTGATGAATAGTGAAGATGACATTGCGGCCTTCCACTGCGAGCTTCTTGAGCAGCGTTATCAGCTGATTGCACGTCGAGCTATCCAGACCCCTAGAAGCAAGTGATAAGATATTAATCAACTATCTTTTAATAGGTAAGTTTCACTACATACGAGGTGGGCTCATCCAGCACTAGCACCGGCGGATTATTGACCAGCTCCAGGGCAATGGCCAGACGCTTGCGTTGCCCGCCGCTTAGGTTGCCCGTGCGCGTATTTCGACTCTCGTACATGCCAATGGCCACGAGGATGCTGAGCACGCGCTCCTTTTTAGCTGCCGGCGACATGTGGGTGCCAATCTTTAGATTCGCTGCGAAATGCATGGCCTCCTTCACGCTGAGGAACGACTGCAGTGACGTGTCCTGCGTAATGAAGGCGACGTTCGGCTTGAATGCCTTCAAATCGCGCGGTTTGCCATTGATGCGAAAGTCGCCCGTGTAGCCGCTGTTACTGCAAAGATTATAAATAAATATCGATGAGTTAATAATAGAAATAGCTTCAAAGTGCGGGGTTACATTACGTATAGCCTGAGAGTATGTTTAGCAGCGTGCTCTTGCCCGCGCCCGAGGGTCCAGCGATGGCATTCAGTTCGCCGGAGCGAAAGTAACCCGATAAACCCTTCAGTATGTTTTTATTCTCTGGAATGGCAAAGGTGGAAAATGAATTAATATATGATAATAAACATATTAAAATGTGTCTTATAAGAGTTATTAGCTATATAACATCTATAAACTATAGCAAGCTAAATAGTAATATAATATATTATAATCAATAATAAACATAATATCATATATCATCATACAATACTTTTGTTTAATCTTTCTATAGCTATTCCTGGCTTTTACACTGCTTGAGTTATGCCGATAAATGAAGCTTGGAAATCGATATTTATTGATCTTAATTAAGTTTCCATTCAGTTCACATTACATATAAGTTGCGATCCAGATATAAATGTATTCATAATATAGCAAGGCAACTCGATGGCCAATATCAAGATATATTCTCTGATGCAAATGCTTTTCCATGCCATTTATCGATAAAGCTAATTTTCCCAATTAACAAATCTATATATACATATGTATATATGGGCTATTATGGCTGCCCTTTTCAGCTTATTCTCGACATTCGATCGCATCTACTATAGAACGGCCTGGGCCGTTCAAAGTACATTAACTATTCAAGATATGCCATCTACTCAGACGTAACTCAATTAATAGCCGTTCGACGAATATTCATTGTTTTTACACATAATTAGGGTGCAGAGAGTGGGAGAGAGATATTGGAAACATAATACTTATATATAAGTGGCTACTGCGCCCAGTCACAATTGGCAGCTGATAAGGGGAGCCCATTACCCATTAGCTGCCTTCCATGCGCGCTAATCGCCTTTTGCAATGATAATGCCATAAAATATAACGAAAATATTATATTATTTTGCTATTTGGAGGTCTCGCCTTGTGTTAGTTGGGCCTAAAGGTTTTTGCTTTTTATTACACATTGTAGGCGATACTTGGCAGTATCGAAGATAATCTATCGATTAACGGGGCTGCCTGAGGCATTGCTAATCGGCCAGAGACTCGCTCTCGTACCGAACGCCTTATCAAAAAGTTGCGAATCGAAGCGAATCTTATCGCGCTTTTACGAGCAGCGCCGAAACAGATGGTTGACTTTTTCGTTCTGCCAACATCTGGTGTGGCGGAAGGGTCTTGGCCATAGCACACCTGTTGATTGCAGCCATAAACTCTATACCAGGAAGACAAGAAATAGCTCTCACATGGCCTTGGAATTGACATTGCATTCGTGCGAAAAGTATAGCCCGCTAGACGATTACAGCACGAGTCTTGCGCCTCGTGGCTGTCATCTGATATCACTTATTTCTAGTCTAAACTTGCACTCACTCAAATACTATATGCGGGCGGCTAATCTACTGCTCAAATGATCCCAACAATGAAGATTAGTGAAACTCATTCAATATAAGCCCTGAGCCCGCTTATCTCTGTACATAAGGCCTGGTAACGACATAGGTATGTCTTTCTAAATAGTATTAAGAACATTGAAAAGGTTACAAATACCTATATATAGCTTTATACCTTTCATATATGTATTTGCTGATATACAATCTATGTTTGAGCTTTTGAGATTAACGAGTTGCTGCATGATTTGTATATTTTGAAAAAAAATTTGTGTGAACTCTGAAAAGTCTGCATTGCGTATACTTAATATAGTCTATATGGGCTTTATAAAAAAGAACAAGCGTGACAGATATGGAGTTGGTTGAGTCGAGATAGCCATATGAGATATATAGAGTTGAGGAGTGATTGAAAAACCGGTGTCTTCTAGTCGGATACTTCCGCTTTATTTATTTATATTTTATTTACGAAATTCTATAGAGAATTCAATTTTATTATCTTAGACTCTTTGTTTGATACTTGAAACTAGAGCATATTTTCTGTTCTAAACATATTTGCATATATTTAGCTTATGATCTCTGATCATAATTTGATCAAATTAAATAATTATTTTGCGCTTATAGGCTTGAGGCCATGAGTTGTTGAATATATATATGAAAATATATCAGATTATACAGACAATCTAGATTGCTAGAAGACTATAAAGCTTCAAGAATCTACACTTCCACTTGAGGATCTAATAGTTCAGAGAGCGCAATCCTGGGACTACTTATTGTGGGTCATTAGTCTATGGCATCGTATGATCTATATCAATTTTCAGTCTATCTAATCTCTAATATTTATATCTAATTATTTTAATGAATAAATTATTTTCTCTATAGTCCATATTTAACTCCAAACACTAATTCTAAGAAATGTGCCTAATTTCCAGATCTCTTTTTCGCTTAGCTTAGTTCCTCTTTCTTTGATCTTCTGGCACGCATAAGCTGTCAACAATATCCGTAGAACAATTCAGATTCGGCAATTAAAATGAAAACGCAACGCACGCGATAAAAATGCTGTTAAAACACACACACAAACTGTGACTAATGCCAGTTTATATATTTTGATTTCGTTTTTTTTTTTTAAGTGCGAAACTGAAGCTGTCAAATGCCCCATTAGGAAGACTATGACAGGAAAACTCACTCAAGATGATACGACAAAAATAACAAACGAATGAAAAGAGAGACAGAGAGAGAGAGAGAGAGAGAGAGAGAGAGAGAGAGAAAGAGAGAGAAAGCATGCATAATATTTAATGGAGCTTAAGTGATATCAATTAAAACGCGCCAGCGACCTTTATATATACTTTCCGAGATTTGTTGCCTAGAGAGAAGCTATTATGATTGGGGAATTTACATTATATGTTTATATATAATTCGATTAATTAATCTTCTAAAGGTACAAATTCATGAAATAGGCAGAAGGAGGCGTGGCAGACACCACAAAGTATTATACATGCATTTTTATGACCAGGAAGACAAGCTGAGGCGTCTGTCTATCCGTCTAGCGAGAGCTAGACTATTTCCCTATATATATTCATATATATTTCTATATACCATAGATTTATTATATTTTATACGATAACTCATATCATTTTCTTGTTAGCGATCAAAATAGATATTATAGTTAAGTTTTTTAAGCATAGCTGGAATACTAGCTAGAGAATATAAAGATTTTGATTATTTTCTTTATCTGATAAATCTACTCATATTAAAAAAAAAATTATAAAGTGTAGACTTGTGCTTTAGCAAATAAGACATAAGGAAGTCATTATTACGTTTTGAAAATTTGATTAAGGAAGTTCAATTAGAACAATAATTGCACAACAAATTATTTTCCATGGTAAAGTCCAAAAGGGAAGTCGAGCGTAGTCGCTGCGTATAATATTAAATATATATTTATGTATATTCTTTGATATGTATGTATAAAAGATTGGAAAAGCAACTCTGCTCACTACATATTCAGGGTATCTCTGACTAGAAGCTACTAGGACTAAAAGAGAAAAACATCATCGCAGGAGTCGGGGTATCTCTTAGTCAGGTACTGCCAACTAGAGCAGCTCTCATATATTGTATCTACATCCAGTTCGATATATGATATAAACAATGCAAACTATTGTTTAACAACGCCAGTTCGCTTGCACCTAAACAAATCAGATATCGAAGAGATCTAGATATTACAGTTTGTTTATCACTAATCAGTTGTACTTATTTAACAATTTATCAGTTTCAGGTTTTTTTTCGTCTATATATATGAAGCATTTTCTATGCTATGTGATTTATATTTAATTGTAGTTGTCCAGACATTGTGTTAGATAAGCAAATAGATAAACGTATTCCATTCTTTTGGAGTTCGAACTGGATGGGCTGTGAGTCATTAGCAATTAGGCAGTTATGAGAATTGGTCATATTGGCGCGTGGCGAATTGGCTATCAGGACACTAAAGAACAACCCCATGAGTCAACTTGATGAGGGCTATTGCCTTATCTGTCTAATCGGCTTTTACCTTTTATAACATGACTTTATGTCATCGTGAGTTCTGACAGACCTCAAATAGTTGTTAAATGACTCGACACGAGTTCCCTAATTTCCAAAAATATTTGTGTTAACGATAGAAATACATGTGAAGGGCAAGGCATGTATGTGTACCCGATTCCTAGAGTCTCCTGATAAAAGACGGAAACATTTATTACAGCGCTTACAAAGAGTCACACATATGCGGCATATGTTCATATCTATATGGCGTGTTGTTATTGTAACCCAGAAATCTTATCGGATTGCAATATTTGTAATATATGAATGGCTATATATTGGTAAACACACACACACTCGCACACCCATGTGTAACTTGAATTGTTATGTAAATATTCAAATCGCTTTCGTCAAAAACTCATAAAGAAAAAACTGTAATTGTCAACCCGAACGACCCCCATCAACTGATCATATAACGATTGTTGTGGTAAGCACTCTCAATCTATATATATACATATACGATATATTTTTATATTTCTAATTTATTTCACTATTTATATAATCAAAATTTGCTATTGACCTTTACAACTAACCCTAGCACTGATATGCTCAATTAGTTTTATTGACCAGATCTATTTTCCATAGTTTTTGCAGTTTTCGTTGATTTCCTTCTCTCGTCTTTATCAGCATTTCAGATTTGATTTTTCGATAAGCCCCCAACGCTCTACGTTCCTTTGTGTTCCAGCAAATACTTGAGTCCGAAATCTAGCTAATAGGTAGCACAAATATTAGCAGGTGTATCAATGGGCATTATGTTTATCGCCTACAACAAATTGAGCTGTAGCCGCCCGACTAATACAATATTAATTGTGCTGGCACCGATTGCTGAAATCAACTATTAATTCCAGAGAAACGCTTGAAACTTGATTGAAAAACGACGGGTTTATAGTCCATTCAAGTTTTTAGAATCATATAATGAGACGATTATAGCAGATCTGATAGAAAAATGAAGGTTTATAGTTGAATAGTACTTTAGAAACTCTACAACAATTAGATATTTATTTATTGAGTATTGAATATGAATTTTAAAATTTAAAAAAAAATTTAATTAAAAGGATTTTTTAACTACAGAATAATACCATAACAGGGTGTTTCATGGTAACAAAAAAAAAACACCGTTAATTTTTACTTTATGTATAACTTTTACCGATAATAAACAGATAAGAAAATTATTTTAAACATCATGAAGCACTGAAGCGAAAGAAATTAAATGCGCACAGGGTGTTTCGTATAAATTAAGCAGCCGACTAGAAATATTTTTATATAAATATAATATAAATTTGTTATAAAAATATATGAGCACAGGGTGTTTCGCAGCAACATAAAACAAACTAAATTTAGACTAAAATAAGTAGAAAACGTATTTAAAAACTTGGACAATAAAAAGAAATAAGCAGAGGGTGTTCAGCAGTCAAAAAATTATATATGCCCATTTTATGGTTGAACGCTTAAAGCTTTAAGCCAGAGCAGGTAGTTCAAGTGTAAAAGGTGCTTAACTCCAAATTCATAAATTACAAAAGCCGTTAACAGGGTCAAAAACAGTTAAACAGGGTGCTATAATGAGCTAGCTGTAAATCGTTAAATCATTCGCCATTTTGTAGAACAAATCACTATTCATATGAATAGATATGGAATACTGAATTTGTTTTTAGCCAGATGTCAGCGCAATGTCTGTCTGTCCGCTGTTTTGGTTATCGAAACACGCATCAAGGCGTGACTGGTGCAAGAACAACCGAAACATAGCGTTGTCAGTTGTACTCTGATAAAATACAATAGAGTGCTAACAAAACAGCGCAATGCTTGATGGACTTTTAATGAACTACGGCGTTGCAAAAGTTGAAATGGAAATGAATATAACAGAAATACTGAATACTAGTATAATATATAGGAAGTACAAATTTGAATAAAACTGGAATAGAACTGGAATAGCTAATATTATTATAAAACATAACCTCAATTTGGTAACTAAACTGTTGACAGGGCATCTAATTACACAGACTATTTCAGTTAAAGTTACTAGTTTTGGAGTATTTAATAGGCGAAGTCTTATATTAACATACTGATATACGAAATAGGGTGTTTAATAGCCTATTGTTGCTCGCACAGGGTGTTTCAAACTTAAAGAATTTCAATTACATATCCAAAGTCTAAATGTTAATGAGTCTGGGAACTGGATATGCGAAATTGAATGTTGCAGAGGGCGTTTCATAGCTAAGGATTGAGAAAATCATATTAAATATGATACAGGGTGATTCAATTTAGCTAAGAGCTGGTTATTACCTCTAGAATTACATTATAGTTACATATATTCGGGGCGCTTCATAATAATTATCAACAAGAATGGCTTGTTGAACCCAACACAGGGTGTTTCTTAGCGAAAGGTCTATGTTTGTATACTGACTTAGCCATAAGATTTCTCATATCGAAAGCTTTACTGGGTGTTTCTTACAAGGTTTACTCTAATTCATTAAATTATATATAAATATTTTTCTTTTTCTAATTTTTTCCTATGTCTATATATATTTTTCTGCTATGTCTCCCGACTCACCTCTCTTAAAGAATCCAAATTTGGCACTATATTGCACATTGTCGAACTGCAAGTCGAGCTTCTTGATTGTCTTGTATTGTTCGTGGGGAAAGATGGAGTTAGCGGTGCTGTTGCTGCTGTGGCTGGTGGAGCTGCCGGTGTTCTGGGTCTCCGGCGTGACAGCCGAGGCGAGCCCAGCGGCCGAGCCGAGCGGCGTGCCGTAGATGGAAGAGCTGCAGGAGAGCGCAATGTTTTCCGCCTCAGCAAGAGGCGCTTCGTGAGCCTCTGTTGTTGTTGTTGTTGTTGTCGGTGGCGGTGGTTGGATGTGCAATGTTAGATGTGGCGGGCGCTTCGAGGTCAACTTCTTGACGGGCACAGGTGTGGTTGGACGGGCGGCATTTTGTTGTTTGCTATCGGTCGTGGCCGTGGCAAGGTCTATGTCGGAGGCGGCTCTGAGATTGTTTAGCCGGATGACGTCACCGGCGGCGCTGACGCCCGTGACCGTTGGCGAAACGGCACTGGCCAAACTCCAGCTGGACATGTTGATCAAGTTCTTGCACTTCTTGTTCTTTGCTGACCTTTGATCTCTGCGCTTTGTTCATCAAATTAGTTTTTGTTACTTAAGTTATCTCGATTTTCGCGTCAAACGTTTTTTGTTTAAATAATAATTCGAATTCCCTGAGCACTCGCAGCTCTGCCCTTTTTTTCTCTATATCTGTCTCTTTCTGGCAAAGAGAAACAAATTTGCATAAATAAAATTTTAGGCCGAAAAAAAAGTAATAAAAAAAAATTTCAAATGTTTGTTGTTGTTTTGTGCTTGCTGTTTATTTGCTTTTCTCCTCCTCTTCTTCTGCTTCTTTCGTTGCTCATATATAGAAAACGAAATGAGCGACACGCTCTTAACAGTTTGTATGTGTGTGAGTGCGTGTATGCGTGTGGGTGTGAGAGTTCATTAGCTTTTTAGCTAGCGGGCGCGGGTTGCCACCCCGCTGCACTGTTGCTAATCAGAACTTGCCACAAGGCATGCGGGCAGAAAAAAGCACACGTCGAGAGCATAGAACGGTTAATTGCTGTTATTGTTTATGAACACTTTTCGATTTCATTGACAGCTGCCGGCGTTGCTGTTGCTGTCTTTGTCTTACACGTGTCGACAGACGTTTGCCATGTCGAGCAGCTTCACTTTCAATTTGAAGTTCGCGCCTATTAAGTCTAATTAGTGCAAAGTCTACTTAAATCTTCTTAACTCTGTCGCTCTCCCACTCTGTCTCGCTCTTTATCTGTTGCTCTTTGTAAACAAACAAACACGCTCAGCGCTTAGCCCATGCAAATGCATTTGAGGCAGGCAAATGAATATTTATATATGCATGTGTATGTGTGTGTGCATGCATGCATACAGCTGTCCGTATGCATGTGTGTATGGGTTTATTTATATACATATACAGTAAGTATTTTATTTTGCGCGTCTTCTGCCTTTGTTAACAGGGGCACACAGCATTACATGCACACACACACACACACACGTATATATTTATTTCTTGTTTATTACTTCTGTTGTTCTCGTCTTAGTTTTAATTACTGTTAATTGTTGTATCTTTATTTTAACTTTTATTTGCCTACGCTTCACACACACTTTCGTTCTCGTTCTTTGCGCGCTGCTGAGCGCCAAAAAAAGCCAGCTGATTATCACATAAATACATACATATATGAATTCATATGCGTGTGTGTGTGTGTGTATTGGTGAGTCTTTCTCTATTATTTTTTCGGCCTATTCAGATAGTCTACATATGTACATATACGTATGTATGTATGTATGTAGTTCAATTGGCAACGCTACACTCACACACACTCACAATGGTTCTTATTAGAACTAACGCCAAATGCGAACGTGTTGCTTGGGCTCTTTAGCGGCTTATCGCAGATTTTGAAAAACTGTTGCACTGAACGTCAATGTAAACCACAAAATGTTATTTTCGATTGATTGGTCAAAAGTTACTGATTAGAGCAACATCGTTGTTAATGTTGTTGCTGTTATTGTTGTAACACAATCGCTGCTGATATGACACCAACACACACACAGATACAGACACATACACATGCATGCATGCACATGCACAGAGACCGTGGGTCACCCGCACACACAAATTGCATTATTTTTAATACATAATTCTAGATGTGAACTATTTACTCGAATTTCAGCGCTTCACTTATAATAATCGCCTTTTGCATATATGTATATTTTTTAATTGCGACGAACGATCCTCAGCGACCGTTAACATGGCACAGACTGTTTTCATCAACGAAATACTGTAAATTATATTCTGCTTGTTGCTGCCCATTATCTCACTTGCTTGCGCTTCTCTCTCTCTGCTGCGCTACTTAACTCTCGCGCGCGCTCTCTATCTCTCTTCCTCGCTCTCTGCAGCTGGTTGACAGTGACGCGCCTAATGCGCTTATCAGCTGTTTGCGACCCCTCGCACAGGCTAATGGACAACGCCACTGGTTTTATATATGGAATTCATATTCGTTGCCCTTGCAGGGGGTGTCTTTTCCAGACAGCGCACTTGGTGCATTTAATGTTGTTGTTGTTTTCTTTTTTGTATACAACGCATTTAAGCGCAGATTCTTTTGTGGTAGGCCCACATTGAGCTGAACTCCTTTGTCCCATCCCCCGCAGCAACAGCAGCAGCAAAACAAAGTACGCAAAACGAGTTTGACCAGTTATGAGTGCTTCTTCTCAGAGCGGGAGAGTGCATGTAATTGCTTGGGTTTGGTTTGAAAACATAACATTTATCAGCTGTTCAGTAGAAGAAAACATGCAAGAAATATTTGAGATATTTTTTTATCCAAAGTTGGTGAACTTGTTAACATTAGTATATGTAAGTTGTTAACGCTTAAGTTAAATTGCTTGTATTCAAATTTATAAGCAATTAATTTAAGTTTTTAAACGATTAGCAGTTAACTATCGAAATACAGTTGCCATGCGCATAGACGGTCACACTGCTGTCTTGCCTTAACAGTTCTGTTAACTTGAAAGTCAACTTTCAATATCGTAACTGCATAAATGAAAAGTTTGCTATTTTGATAAGTTAAATATAAAAATGTTAATATAAAAAGAAGTTAAAAATGGCCAGCAAATTTTTATTGCAATAATGAGCTTATTTAAATTTAAATTGCACAGCAGCTGCAAAAACTATCGATTGCACTATCGATACACCGCGCGGTGTTGTCTCTAAAGAACTCCCATTGCGCTACAGCTGTGCCCTGGCGAATTGCTAAAGTTTTTCTATACAGCCGCAGCCGCCGACGCAAACAGAAGCAGGAGAAGGAGTAGAAACGGCCAAACAAAGAACGGAAACGTAAACTTTTTGTACTTTTTTTAAAACAATATCAAATACAACAACAAAGCCAAAAGATGACTGATATGCGCAATGAGATGGACAGCGATCTGGATCAGAACTACTCGCTGAACAGCAATGCGGATCCAAAGAATATGCAGGAGCTGACGATTTATGTGAGTAATGCGATAGCTCTGAGAGACACTTAACAGTAAATACAACAAAACGGCAATTGCCAACTGCCCACTCCACCCCCCCCCCTCTCTCTCTCTCTCTCTCTCTTCCTCCCTTGCTGTGTACCTCTTATCTATTAGGTACAAAATCTCTTGCAGAACGTGCAGGATAAATTCCAAACGATGTCCGATCAGATAATCACGCGTATCGATGACATGGGCAATCGGATCGACGATCTGGAGAAGAGCATTGCGGATCTGATGAATCAGGCGGGTGTCGAGGGAACGGCTCCGGAGAAATGAGTGAATCCGCAGATATCAGTGGCCAGTGCCACGCCCACACACACTGCGAGGCATGGAGCACGCAGCACCACAAATTCATATACACATACACCGAACATCTACACACACACACACTCAGACTCGTCTCACACTTTTGTAACAATTCCAAAATCTCACATTCATTCACAAGCAACCCCATTGCAATTGCTCCCAAACTGTAACAAAGAAGCAACATTTTGCTCATTTTGCCTATTGTTTGCATAGTTTTAAGTTGATGTCAAAATTTAAGTTAAGCGCATTTTGGAACGTTTCATTCGTTAGGCAATAATTTGAAATTTATGCCTAAACACGTTTTCTTTTATTGTAATTAAAAGTCAAGAATTGTACACACCAACCTACGCCCCCTCATATTCAATGCATGTCAAACTGTTCAGATCTTAAGCACGCTTCGATTCAACAACCGTCACCAGGCGACGTCCCTCAGTTGCTATGCCAGCGTCTCGTTCCGGCCGTTGTTTACGGAATGCCACCTGCAATGGGAGTGGGAGAGACAGAGAGAGAGAGAGGTGAGCTGGAGATGGTTAAGCAGAGGCAGAAGGTTCCACCTGATTAGATATATATGAATAATGTTTTATAGCCTTGTAGAAAGATAGTTGAACTATTTCGTGAAATATGTAACATATAGAAGGAGTTCCTTAAGAGAGAGAGAGGATCTCTAGTAGTATTTATAGAGAAGTTTGTTTCTTGATGAATTGCCCAAGATCTGTAGAACTGGAAGATAATATGGGTATACCATATCAGGTAGCTTCCATAGGAACTATCATTTGATGAGCTTGAGCTTTGTATAACTTATGAGTATCTTTTGTATATATCATATATTTCTTTATACAGACAGCTTAATAAGCTTTCAGATCGCCTTTTAATATGCAGATCTAAATATCAAGATATTTTTAGAAAAGATTTTAGATCCTCTCTTAATATAGAGATTAGTTGAAATATTTTATATGCATCATATATTTATATATTAAGATATTTGAAAATCCTTTTAGACCCTCTTAATATAAAGAAACTTTAGAAGGCTTTTAGATCCTCTATTAATATTAAGATCTACATTATGGATATCTTATGGCTTCAAAAAGTTTTTAGATCTCTTAATATGCAGATCTAAATATCAAGATTTTTAAAGAACCTTTTAGATGCACTCATAATATAAAGATAAAAATATGTAGATACATTTTAGATCCGTTATCAATATGGAGATATTTGTATATATTATTGATATCTTTTAGTTTTTCATCGTATATTTCTAATATAAAGAACTATGGGCAGTTTAAAGATACAGATCTACACAGACAGTAAGACAGATGTATAAGAGAAGCTTTCTATCTACACTGTATTCGAGTATATCTATATACCTTCTGTACCTTTCAAGATATTTGAGTTTAACGCTTTATCATTTTTATAGACATAGATCTTTAATCTTAGATTATATCTATAGAACTAGTAGCTATCTCATATATAGTTAGGTTCCTCTGCAAGGGCATTCAAGCTTCGACTAACCGAAGCTAACAACTTTTCTGGGCTGCCCTCGTTCGATGATTGTTTATTTGGGATAAATAATCGAGGGGCGTAGCGTGTGGTCGTCAAGCTAGGGCGCGTTCTATGCAAATGGGTTCTAGTTTTAGCGGATTTCTGGGTCTCTAGTTGTGCGGCACATGGAATTGCTTTTGCAATCTTACGTGCGTGGCTGCGACGGCCTTGAAGGGGTGTTTGACGGGCTGTCGGACGATGGGCTTCAGTGGCGTTGTCGTCGTCGAGCTGGCCGACTCCTTGCTTCTGGCCTTGGCGCCGAAGACGTTCTCGTGCGGCATGCCCTGCTCGCCCTCGTCGTCCGAGACGCTGCCCGAGGCCTCCTCCTCTTCGTCCTCCTCTTCCTCGCCGCTCTGGTCGCTTTCCTAGATCAGGAATTTATTTAGTTAGTTATATTTGTCTGCCCAGAGACTAGAGCTCACCTCTTCCTCCTCCTGCTCGTCGTCGTCCTCCTCTTCCAGCTCGCTGTCATCCTCCTCGCTCGGCTCCTGCTTGCCAGCTCGCGTGATTCCAGCTCCGCTCAAGTTCTTCGTGCTCTTCGATAGCTTCTGCTGTCGCTTGAGCGGACTCAGATGATTGTGGTCCAGGCTGTCCATGGACTGCGAGCGCAAGCCCTTCTTCAGCGTGGACTTGCGCGTGACGGCGGGCTCTTCCTTCGTCTTCATTAGCTTTTGGAACTGCAGGAAGTCGTCGCGCTCATCAATGCTGCAGATGTCGTAGTAGCTGGCGCTGAGCACCTCCAGCGCCTTGGTGTGCTGCTTCATGGCAATCAGGATGAAGTCGCTCAGCACTTGCTTGACGTCGCGCAGCTTGCGCTGCTCAAAGCCGCTGATGATCTCATCGATGTCCTTGTTGGTACGCTGCACCTCCAACTTGGTCTTGAACAGCTCCGAGTCAGCGGCGCTCTAGGGTATGAGGGGGGAGTTATGGAAGGTCAGTTAGAGATCTTTCCAGCTTACATTATTAGCTGCAAACTTGGACTTCAACTCCTGCATTTGACGCTGGCTGAGCACCTCCTTGTCCCGGGCAATGACGGCGAGACGCAGATTGTCCCGCGTCGACTTGCAGAGCTGCTCGAAGTGCGCCAGCTCGTTCACTATCTGGGATATGAGAGTGGGTTAGCCCATGCTCCGTTTACCTGCCTTAACTACTTACCTTCAGTTCCAGCCTCTTCACATTGATATCCATGTAATCTCCCGTTATGGTCAGCGCATTGGTAAAGCTCTTGAGTCCATTGCACAAGCTCTCATTGATTTCCTCCTCATCCGCATAGTTCTTAATATGCTTGGCCAGCTCATCATGTGCATCGCGATATCTGTCAAATGTATATTCTATAATAAATATATAAAAATCTCAAATTTTCTCACTTGGCCATTTTGCGTGTCAGCATCGAAAAAGCTGAGCACATTTCCATCAAATGACGTTCGGTCAGGTTTATGCGTTCATTGATGATTTTAATGCGATCATCTTTGCTGGTTAGGAAAGAAAATCTGCCGCGACGAAACATCTTTAAGCCTTTTCCTGACGTTTATAAACAAATGAAATCTTTGAGCAAACGCAAAACACAAAATCAAAACAAAACTGTTGCCAGGACAACGCAGGGTTGCTTTGCTCTTACGATATATCGTTTAAGCTATCAAACATAACGGCTATTTTTTCGAATGTTTGCTTCTATGATCATATAATAAATAATGTGTGAGCAGTTATAACAATATAAATAAATAGCACTATTTAGGTATATTTAATTTATATTTAATAAATAAATGCATTATCAATTTGATTTTGCCTCTATGAATTATTTCTACAATTAGCGCGATTCAAATTAGCGCCCTTTGCTAAATTTAAATATCGATAGCTTTCTTAGCTTCAACCGATTTAATACCAAAATAAAGACTATCGCATGACTATAGTGCTGCTCAATAAACAACAGACGGCGCCACCAATATGTAAGGCGCTTCTCTGTAGAGGGCGTTTTAGTTGTAACGTCTAGAATCAAATAAATTGTAAATTTGTGTTTGTTCCTTAAATATCTTCCAATTTTCTTATAACATCAATACGAACAGTGTCAGGGTCAAGAGCATATGGCGCTCATGACCATATGGACGTGGGCGAAAGCAGCAGTCAGCTATGGAAATGCTGCTATATTTATACATGACAAAAAATGAGTATAAGAGCAGAAAATAGAAAGAAAGAGGGAGAGAGACAGAGAGAGTGTGTGTGAGAGTGCAAATAAAGTTAGAAGCTGCGATATGTAATTAAATCAGGATGATTCAGTTAAAATCAGTGGAATTTCGACCTTGAGGCACTTTTTTTTGGAATATCTGCAACCGCAAGAATGTTGCTGCAACAAGTTGTAAAAATTCCCCACCAAAAACGACAAACGAAACCAAAAATCGTAGTCGCAATTAATTTTATGAATTGAAATGCTTTTCGCACTTAAGGCGCTGCATCGTCGAACCGGTACAAAATAAAGCACAGTAAAATGTGCAGTTAAACTGTGAATCCGGTTGGGCAGGGCATGCACACATGTATGCTACCATGCATATGTGTGCGTATGTGTGTGTGACAAGAATAAAATGTGAAGCGTCCGCCGCGTTTTGTGATCCCAATCTGTGCGAAGCGAAACAACAACAATAACACAGTTGGACTGAGCCGAGGGCGTTGAAGCTCTTCTTTTGTTATACCCTACATTAGGAATGAAGAAGGGTATGTTGTTTAGAAAAATTTTTAATGAAACTTGAGTTAATAGACAAACTTACCAAACTGCTACCTCAATTTTTTTATTTCTAGTATATTTTTCACTAGCAATAAATTTCTTTTTTATTAGTAGTTTTTTTTTTCAACTAAAAAGACTTAAATTTGACATGTTTAAGAATTTATAATATAGTATCCATCATCAACTCCCAGGGAATTTACTAGCCGAACATTCTGCAATGTTCTATGCCTATTCTTTAGCTCGCTTCGCATTGGCACACAGCGAACGTTGCTTGGCGCGCGTTGCTCGTCGCCGTCGACGATTCGCCGTGAATTCTAAAAGCGATATAAATTTCAAGCCTTGGTCAAGGGCTCGTTTCGTTCTTGTGGAGGTTCGTTTCGTAGTCAAAGTGCAGCAGCCAGACATTCACTTTTTAAGGCACTGTTCGTGCCGATGCATGCGTTCCAGTTCTTGATCGTACGCACGCTCTCTCTCTCTCTCTCTCTCTCTCTCTTTCTTTCTCTCTGTCTGTCTGTTTCTCGCACGCTCTTCTCCGTCCCTCTCTCTCTCACTCTCTTTGCCTGTTCTTTGTGCTTGGTTAGCTGCGTGCCTTGGTATAAATTAAGCCAAATTTGTACGCAGCGTTTAGTCCGAAATTTTATACAAAAGTCAACAGACGCGAGACCTCAGCGATCGCGCGTACAACAAACACAGCAACAACAGACTAAAATAACCGTAAATAAATTTGCAAATATTTTCGTATGCATACATACATATTTACATATGTGTGTATGTACAAATATGCTTGTGTTATTTCCGTTTGATGTTTATAAACAAAACAAAACAAATTGTTTAAAGAAATTAAATATACAAAAGCAAAAAAATTTAAATGAATTTCTGGCGCTAAAAAGTGAAATTTATTTGTGCAAAAAAAGTCTTATTGAAATTGTTTATAAGTCTAAAAAAATCTAAAGCGCGTGCAAGTTATGAACATAAATATTATTTAGCGTGTGTTGAAGCTGAACAAATTGTGCATAATTAAAAAATGGAGAATTATATTGAATATAACTTTAAAAAATTATAAGCCAAAAATAAAAAAAAAAAAAATAAAAAAATAAAAATAAATAAATGAAATAAATATCTCAAATAATATTTAAACAAAATTAAAGATTTATTAATAAAATATTTTTATAATATGTAGTATTATTTTAAATTTAATTTTTAAATTTGAATTTCTAAAATTATATTATGAAATAAATTTATTAAAATAAAATTTAAAAATATTAATATACATATATAAAAAAAAATGTTTTGAAAAGCAATAATGAGTAAAAATTAATTTTAAATAATTGAACTAAATATATAATATATATAAAATCTTTAAAATTTTTAAAAATTTTGTTTTATGAAATGAATTTTTGAAAAAAAAAATTTCTAACATTTTTGTTATAGTAATAAATTTAAATATTTTATAAATTCAAAATCTATATAAAATTTCTGAATTTCTGAACAAATACAAATTTATGAAAAAATATTTTGAATTTAATTCACAAAAATTAAAAAATAATTAACATATACATAAATAGAATAATAAATAAATAAATTATAAATATATAAAAAATATTCTCTCAAGATCTAAGCAAATGCTTAATGATATTTCAATTTATTCACAATAAATTTTTAAATATTATTATTATTAATGATAATGACATTAGCTAAGTGATTTTGTAATCATTCTGGTATAATTCATAAACTCTAATCGTGATTTTCGAGTGCGCCATGATCAATCAGTCGTGACTTTTCAACTCCGCTTAGCAAATTATCAAGAAACACTCAATCATAAGCTATTTAATTGTATACCCCATCTTCTAGCGGCTATTTAATAATTAAATTAGTTGGAATTAAACCGGGAACTGAGCACCGAGTTCAATCAATTGGCTTACATAAAAGTTATCGATAACATCTGCCTCGATAATTGAATCGAGTGAGTCAACGATCAAAGCAGTTTTCCATTGTTTACAAAGCCAGCCAACACTTTGACCCTGAACTCGGTGGGCAGTCAAGCAACAACAACAAGCGATTAGTTCCCCAACAAGCTGATTGACATAATTTCGCTCTCTCTCTCTCTCTCTCTCTCTCTCTCTCTCTCTCTCTCTCTCTCTCTGAAACAAAAAACAAAATTAGAAAAAAGCGTTTTAAACGTGCAACTAACGAAGCACAAACGACAATTGATTAACCCGCATACGAAAAAAACGAGGCACATGCAACAAAATAGAAACTAAAAGCAACAGACAAATAAATATATCTAAATATACATATATAATAAAAAATTGCGCATTCGCCGCGTTTGCCGCCATACATTGCCTTACACTGGTGGCCAGCAAAACGTGTCCAGCTGTGCTCTAGGCTAATTACAAAGCAAATGATAAATGTTTATAATATTTTAGTTATTGTATTCATAGTGGAGAAGTACTAAGATATCCTAACGATAATTTTTGAGACATGATCTTACTTTACTCTATGCAATATTTAGTCTCTTCCAGAAAGAGCTGACCCAGAAGTAAAGCTTTTCTATCTTTCATTTGACAAGCTTGATTTCAAAGATTTTTTATTATAAATCATTTTAAAGTACATTAAATTTGATAAGTTCCAGATATCGTTGAAATTACCCAGATATATTCTACCATACATATGTTTAATTTGTAAACTATATCATATATCATCTTTAAACTTCACTATATATTTAGTTCCCTACAAAAACTTAATTTTGTTATCATTATTAGAGCTAATTATATGATATCGTCCAATTCTGTTCTACTGCTCTACTATTCTACTGTTCTACTGCTCTATTATTCTACTGCTCTACTATTCTACTGTTTCCCAGGCGTAGAAATCTTTTATAATCTCATTCATTTCTCAGTTAAGTAAGCTTTTTCCTACCTAAAAGTCTATATCTCCAATTGTGAGGCGATAAATGATCTATAATCTTCTATAAAAGCCACTTACCCTCTCTATGATTCTCAGATCTTGCCACACTCATATTAACCCTAGTTCTAAGCTATAGTTTCCATTTTAATACCTCTGTCGTTGGCATTTAATCATATTAATAGCGCTCGCCGCTCAGCTAATTGAGTGTGAGTGGGTTGTGCTTTGAGTGACAGCTGTATATACTGTATATGATTCTCGCTGGTGTTCATGTTGTCTCTCCCCACGATTCTCTTCACCTACGCTTTGTGTCGCTCAATCTGTTGCGCTCATTTCACTCAGTGATTTCAGTTCGTTCAGTCTGTTTATTTGCCGTTTCCTCGACGCATTTCAGCGCATTTGACTATTGTTTGTCTTACGAAACAGAACCGAATACGGCAACCGGTGCCAGAACAATCAAAATCGACCAAAATCCTAAACAAATCAAAGGTGCTTACAAAAAACAAAAACTAAAAAACAAAATTTGTTAAGCTCAAATAAAAAAAAAGCAAATCTTGTGTGAAAATAAATATGAAGCTGCTGTGCGGTGTTCTACTGATCTCGTTGGCTGTCAGCGACGTTTGGACTTTGCCAGGTAAGTTCTAGACTTACAAAAAACTATAAAAAAGTTAAACAATATGTACAGCTGTGTTTATATATAAACAAAAACCAGTTTAAAGTTGTTTCAGCAGGCAAAAAGGCTGTGCAATAAGTAGAAATATATATTTCCTAGTATTGACGCTCATTAATAATATTATAGAATTGATAATGCTGAAGAACTTTTGAACTTTCGGAGTGTCTGTTGTTTATGCAAATTGATAAGCTACACTGGGCGAAAAAAATGTATACTAAGCTATAGAGGAAAGATTAGATTGAAAAAGTTTCCATGTTTTCAGTTTAACTTATTTCTAGATGGATTTTAAATAAGCTAAAAGATGCTAAGTTCTCTCCATATGAAATATAGACATACAGATAATATAAATAATGCAATAATCCATAAAGGATTCTGTATAAAATAAATAAAGTAAATTTTAAAAAATTGTTTAATGTGATAAAAATTAAAAAAAAAACTAAAAATTTATAAAATTCTCTATCTCTAAATAAATAAATTAATAAATTGTATTTTATAAATTTTGAAAAGAGAATTTATAAATTTCTTGAAATATTTTTCATGTTAAGCAATTTTTAAAATTTCCTTTAACTTCAAAATATTCTCAAGTGAAAAATTTCAAATTTTTTAACTTGACCAATTTGGAAATTTTCCTAACTCAAATTAAGTGTCAAGTAAAAAACTGTAAATATTTTCAAACCTTGGCAATTTTGAAATTTCCTTGAATTTATTCCCAAGTAAAAAGCTCTTCAAATTTTCTCTGAGTGCTGAAATTTGTGCTTGGAATTACGCCATTGTATTCGTAATTTGTGATGGCATAATGATGCTCGCGAATTTTGATAAGAACGTTGCTGGCAAACACTTGACAATCGGCAAAATGCATCCTGCAGATGCAAGACGCAAGATACAAACAGCAAGATACAAGATGAAAGCTAGCAGCAGTCGCAGTCGCAGTCGCATCTGCCTCATCATCGTCGTCGTTGCTGCCACTTGAATGCATAAATTGCAGCAGCTAAAGCTGAAGTTGCTGAATTGGTTGCAGTCAGCTCGGGGCCAAGGAGCAGCGAGGGTGGCTGGGGGCAAAGCCAGCTGCCACTGCCACTTGAACTTGTCAAATTTGCAGCAGTCGAAATCATTTACCGAAAGAAATATGCGAATTTCATGCATAATTTGGGTGGAACAAAATCAAATTTCCGTTTTTTTTTATGTACTCAAATTTAAGGCAGTGCTGTTAAAAGTTTAGGGAGAAATATAAAAATGTATTAAAATAAAATTTTAAAAATTAATAAATAAGAAATTAAAATAAATGAATAAAATATATGAAAAAAAAATTAATAATGAAAAATATAATTAAAAATTAAATAATAAGGAGTACATAAAAAATAAATAAAAATATATTTTAAAAAGAAGTAAAAGAAAAACAAATTAATTAAAAAAAGATTCATGTGCAAATAAATGAAAAAGTAAATTAAATACAAAATAAGCTTATACAAATGAAATGAAATATTAAAATAAACTAAAATTAAATATGAATATTTTAACCTTCTGTCAATATCAATAATACATAGCATAAAAATTTATATATGTACAACTATATACTGTTTTTTTTTATTCTTTATAAAAATGTGTTTTTCCCAGCTGTTTATATGAATACTTTTGATTACAGCTTTGATTACAGTTTTTTCTTTGTTATTGTAGCTCTAATCAACAAATATTTAAGTGGCATGTGCAATTGTTTATGTTTATGTTGTTGATTATAAAACGTATTTTTGTGGATCTTTATATGAGTCAGGCTACGTTGTTTGTAGAAATTATAAAAAGAGATGGTTTCAAAATTGAATAAAATCGAATTATTTGACAGTTTCTAAAACATTATATATATTATTTGGTATGAATATTTATACATATATTCAAACTTCTATAATATATATTTATGTATATTTTATTATTGAGTATATATCTTAAAATGATTTAAACACAGCCAATAAATCTCATGGCGTGCCTCTCTCTCTCACTCTGTTTTATAGCCATATCTTATGACACACGCAAAATGTCTTATATATATAAATATGATTTTTAATTTGAGTGCCATATATATATATAATATATACGTATATATTTTTATGTCGCTGCCAGTTGGTCTGCAGGCATTCATCAGTTTAATGAACCCACTTCTTGAGAATTGCAATTTCTTTTGTTTATTTTTATTTTGCTCTCGTCTTGGCCTGATTTCTTTGCTCGCGCCGCTGCAATTTGTCCAGTGCAATTGTTCTCGAGCTCTTCAGCAATTTCTTTCGCTGTTCCTTATTTTATGTTATTTTGTTTTTATTTTTATATTTGACAACATTTATGGCAACTGGCAGCAGCCGGGGCCGCATGCAATTGGGTTAATTGTGGCCATAATTCGTGTTTAAGGCCTTTGCCATGAAATAAGCATATTCGTACCTCCATATAGAAGGGGGCCTGCCGAGAGGGGGGAGGGTGGGATGTGTTTACACGTACAAATTGCAACTGCATGTTGTGCAAATTGCAGTCAAATTCATATAAATCATACTTTACTTTTCTCTTTTTTTGTTTAACTAGAAAAAAAGTCGTCCATAATAATAAATTGCTTTATAATTATATTATGCAATATTATTATTTTCATTGTATAAACATTTTGTTCATTTGTTCGTTTGCCTCTGACGCAATTTGCTCAGCTTTGTCACAGTTATAAATGCATTTTATCAATAGGCGTTAGTTTTTGGTATTTAGAAAACAGAATATTTTGTGCATTAGTTCCATAAATTGCAGCTAATTAGCTTCGGACTGCATTGTGAATGGATCAGTGGAATATTATTATTCATATTTACTGTAGCTGGACATTGGTAATTGGATGGGAAAGTTTCGATTTGAAATATTTGAATTTGAGTATTTATTTGAGATTCAATTAAATATATTTTTAGCTAACATTGACAAAAGTATATTAAATATAAAAATATTTAATATTTAATAATATTAGGAAAATAAACTGTGTATAAAATAACAATATAATAATAAATAACAGCTTGAATCTGAAAATTATTATATTAAAATAATGTTTAAAAAATTGATAAATAAATGTTTTATAATTATTATTCATTTAATACATTAACAAAATATTTGCCCTTTTTATTTTATTTTTTTAAATAAATTTTATATATTATTTTTAGTATTGTATTGCTTTCCAAAATTTTTTATATATATTCTTATTATATTATTTTTATATTAAGAAAATATAAAAAATACATATAATTTTTTCTAAATAAATACAATAATTTATATTTTATATTTTAGTTTATATTATTATATTACACTATACCCCTCTATTAATCTTATTTTAAAACTAATTTATCGCATCCGTCTTTGCCGACCCAGGTTTAAAGATTAATTATATGCGCCATTTAATTTTCAAACCAAAATAAACAATTTGAGAAATGCCTGCAAATGGCTTAAAACCTCAACAAAACGTTGAAAAAAGAAACCAAAATGTGTAAACTAAAATGTTTATATTTGCAGGCGAAGCACATAAAATTTGTTTTACAAAACAAAAACAGAAAACTTCATGGTTCACATATGTGTGTGTGAGCAAGGTTTTTTAACGAGTTTCTTGAACTTGAGTTCAATTAGGATTTGAAATACAAAATAGATGCAAGAGCAATGACGAAAGGTGATTCATAGGTCAAGCAGTGCTAAGTGTATCGAAAGGGATATGAGAATTTAACTTTTCATTAGAATTTGCATTATTCATTATCGTTGATTTCTAACACTGACTTTTTATTAGAGTTTGCATTATTCATTAGCATTGGTTTGTGCGTATTATTAGTGTTGATTTATATTAAAACTATTGTTCGAAGTAAGATCAAAATAAAAATATATTCATTTTCATTGTTATTAACATTATTAATAATATTATGCATATTATTATCATTGTTTTTGACATTATTATAATTCTTTATGCCTGCTTCGACTTTCGATAGTTAAGGTTGGAATTATATGCATTTGCTTTCATCTCTATATCTCTCTTTTACTACCTCTCTCTTACGTCGTCCTTCTATGGATGTACAGTTAAATTGACGAGAGAAAAACTGTGGCAAACGCGGTAAGCCGCTTAGCACTTGAAAAAACAATTTGAGCCTTTGATTATTTTATTTGCTTTTCCCATCAAATAAAATATTTATTTTTAGCCACATAAATAAAGAATTCAAATGAATAATTCAATGACAAAGTAAATGCCATATTAAACAGATATCTCCATTAGACTTGTTGCCTCTTGCCTGTTGTCTTTATTGTCAAACGTTAAATGTTAATAATAGCCGAGCGTAAACATTTTCAATTTCAAGAAAAAATATTTTGTTGCAGCTGCTTGCCGGCTTTTTTTTCAATAATTGATTTCACACTTGGCTAAGATACATATATATATACAAATGTTAGTCATAAGTGCTGATAGTCGAGTGTAATATATATAGTAGAGAGCGAATCACCAGTTGCTTAGTTGAGGCAAAAATTTCTAGTTTTCCTTTGAATAATTAACGAGAAAAATTAAATTGTTTAATGACTGCAAAAATTGTATTTAAATATTTATGAGACTGTTGAACGATTGTTGCTGGAAATAAAATAAAAATTAATTATCAGAGAGTGCAGGAGTGCCTGACTAGGAGATACTCTGACTTTTGGCTGAGTTGCTGTAGCAATAATTCTAGGCTTTAACAAATAACGCCCAATTTAAGGCTGGACAGATGAACATAACTATGTCGTCCCATTTCTTTATCCTGATGTAGAATTCTTCATGGACCCTGCCTCCTTCTGGCTTTTACATTCATTTTAGCAAACCCATTATACCCTAAATTTCCATTTCCAAAAACTATTAAAAAGTAAATACTGCAACGCAGTAAACATTTTCAGCTTGTACAGATTTATTCCGAAAAACAATTAAATTTGAAGAGTACAAATTTTTTTTTATGGGGCAGAGGATAGACAAGAGACAAGCTATTATTGAAATTTGTAGGAAAAGGAAAATTTATTTTTAAATTATATTATAACATTTGTTATAAAATATATTTTATATTTTTTATCTTGAATTTGTGAGCAAATTTATAATATATACAAAAATTTGTTCTTCATATGAAAGCTGAAATTGTGGACTTAAATTGAATTCTCATATGCCATAGTTAACAGTTGCAAAAATAATATTTTAAAAATAAAAAAAAAAATTATTGCTGAATTTCTTTAAAAGTTGAAGTTTTTCTCTTCTTTAACATATTGGCGATATATTTTTTTACAGCTTTTTAATTAAAAAAAATATATTTAATAATAATAATAAAATTAAAAAATTTATTTAATAAAAATTTCAGTTTGTACTACATTAGCGATACCCAATACCTCTTTGATAAGCTCTTAGTGATGTGCCAACTAAATTGAAATTTATCATTAATCAATGTTATCGATAACAGAGACTTCCATACTTCAGCTAAGTCTTAAACTATGCTTCTACTCATTCTAGAACCTTTTCATATGTCATATATACATATCAAACTTGAATTGCCATTTAGTTTTTAGTGTGAAGTATAGGCTGTCTGTGACTAAACCCGATTAGGGCTATTGCTAATTGGCATCAATTCTGCTGCATTGTTGATATTCTGCTGAGTTCAACGCAAAATTAATAAACAATTTCGTTGTCTGATTGCTTTATCAGCTGCAATTTCCGGCTATTACAATAACCACACGCAGACACATTCGGCCAATTGTCAGTTGTCACGAAAAGCTCTAAGCTAAATGCCACGCCCCCTTTTCATATGCGACTAATGACTCAGTTGAAGGCATTTTGCAAAATTTTAAAGCTGACTAAACATAAATTCTGGCCAACTGTCTGTCGCTGTGATTGTGATTGAAAGCTGCACAGGCACTTAGCCCTGGTTCAATGTCACGTAAACGCTGCAAGGCCTGCCACAGTGGGTGGCGCCCACCACCCACTCTCAGCTCAGCTGGTGCTTGTGCTGGTGCTGCAACAGCCGGCTCTTTATGTTAATTTATGTGCTGGCAAAATGTGCAAGCGCCTAATGCTCAGCCACGCATGGCGCAAACCCAAAATCAGAAATAAATTACGAAAGCAGGGGGGGGGGGTAGGGGTGGTTGTAGGGGGCCGCAGAGTGTATGACACTGCAGAGGCAGTTGCTCAAATTATATATAAATATATATACATACATATGTGAATAATTGTGTATTATAATGAAAATCCTAGAGAGTATTACTCAAATAGTCAGCTGGCAATGTCAACGTGTGCAGATTTAAACGATTGCCAACTGAGTGAGTGTGTGTGTGTGGCAGGGGTGTGCGAGTGTGTGTGTGTGTGGGGCACCATTTTGTGGCTGTAAATTTAATGAGATTCCTGTCAAATTAATTTCCGGTTATGATTAGATTTTCGTTAATGGCAATTTGCGGTTTTTGCTGCCAAACCAAAAATGTTCCACAGACACTCGCTGTGAGACAGAGATACATATATCTGTTCCTATCTATCTACATATATGCCTATCTGTCTGTCACAATGCATTTACACTGTAATTAACAATGGATTGCCAGTTGCAGTTGGAGTAGGGCCTACCCAGCCCACGCTCGAATTGATTAACTTTAAGTAGTTTAGTAATCATAAATCATGCTCGAGCAGTAGCTCTGCCAGCCTCTTAGCATTTATGAAATTTCCTTGGCTTGCATCTTTTGTGACATCCTTGAAGTATTGGCCACATTGACAGATTGCCTGAGTGCACATTTTGTCCTGGCTCCTACTAATTGAAGGCTTTGCTAGATGTATTCAATGTGACAGCTGAACTGACTTCCATTTGCTTAAATTACAATTTGACTTTTAGTTTGGCTAATTATGTTGAACTGAAATTTTAGTTTAATATATTTTTCAATTTTTAGTCGAAAATTATGTATATAATTTTAAAAATATATTTTTCTGCTAAATATATAATTTAAGTCTTAAATTTTGTTTTCATATTCAAAGCCTTGAAAAAAACCTTTTGCTTTTCTTTTATGCTTTTTTGAGAACATCGCCTTTCTCTGCGCTTCTTAAACCAAATCCCATCGCCTTTCTCTGCGCTTCTCACTCAATATTTCTTTAAATATCTTTCCCAAATCCTATTTAAATTCATAATTAGAATTTTGCTGTATTGAAAAAAGTTCTTCCTTTACAATTGCCAACTCCAGGCCAAAAATATTCATTAGCCATTGTTGCAGCTGTGCGCGAAGTCAGCCTGAAAATGTATTTGAAATTTTGAGCACGTGTCGCAAAATATAAAAATAATAATAAATCTTAGCTGGCCGTTGATTGAGGAGTTGGAGGCAAACTCAAAAATCAAAAAGCAAAAAAAAAGATAAGCCGAAAATTAAACAATTTTCGTTTTTGCTGCTGGCAAATAATTTGCTACATGTGGCAGTTGAGGAGATGAACGACAAATCATAGCCATTTGGAAAGTTTTTTTTTTTTGAATATAGGTAGAGTTGGGAGTAAACGGGACCCGTGTCCGGGTGCCAAACAATCAAAATCAAATTCAGACTGGGGAAAAAACTCATTTTAAACGCGACAAACGTAACGTTCAATCTTCCAGAACATTGCGTACGTGACACGATTGTCACATTTGGCATTGCCAACAACAGCAACAACAATCAAACAACATTCTGCAATGGGGCTTACAACGGGGCAAGGTTTTTATTTAGGCATTTTGTTTTTTTCTGTTTTTTTTTTTGGTGGATCTCTGGCCAAAATGCAAATGAAGTGAATGAGAAACGAATGAATGAATGCGTGAATGAATGAGAAGTGAACAAGTAAGAAAACTCTAGTCGAGACCGCTCGACTAGGGTATACCCTGAACCCTGCGAAGAACCGCTATTCCAAGCATTCTTCATTTCTTTTATATCCATATGTATATGTATGCTCATTACAAGCCAAACATAGACACACACGCTCAGGCGCACACACACACAAACGCCAGTCGCTGAGTCAGCTGTTCTTTGGCTGCTTTGCATGGCAATGCTATGGGAAATTAAATGTTTAATAACTTTTTTTCTAGAGTAACGATTTTGATCAAACTTGTTGGGCGTGATCATGTCATCCATAAGTGTGTATGTGCCAAAGCACAAGTCTGTAGTATTTGATATACGGGAGCTATAAATTTGAGGCGAAGGGGGCGTGGCACCCAAAATTTAACAAAAACCGAAATTGTATAAGGCCCACATAACACTAAATGCAAAATTTGGAGACTCTAGTTAGAAAGATGAATTAGATAGAATTTTATAGCTGAATTTAGATTTTCGTTTTTAATCGATAACAATAAAACGATAACAGTTATCGAATTTCTGAAACAAACTCGATCTTTTCGTGCTATACAGGAACCTACATGTAAAATTTCAAGTCTCTAGCTCTTGTAGGTTCTGAGAACGACGCGTTCATACATACGGACAGACGGACGGACGGACGGACGGACGGACGGACGGACGGACGGACGGACGGACGGACGGACGGACGGACGGACGGACAGACGGACAGGGCTAAATCGACTCGGCTACTCTCCCTGATCAAGAATATATATACTTTTTGGGGTCTGCCACGCCTCCTTCTGCCTGTTACATACATTCCAACAAAAACATTATACCCTGATTTCCCATTTTCAATGGGTTCAGGGTATAAAAACGAAGGCAGCACCTGACTTACCTGTCGATGGCAAGACAAGTGGACCTGGGCCCGGGCCCGTCACCTGACCCAGCGACCCAAAAAATTAATTAAATTTAATTTTATTATAATGCAAATTTTATATTTGGCTTAGCGGTTTTGCCATTTGGGTCACAATTTCCTTATTGATAAACACGTATTTTTATTTATTTTTCCGTTAGCCCAGGATTTGCGGACGCTGGTTGACCGAGTTGTTTGTGTTTGTGTTCAATTGAATAAACAATTATTGCAGGAAAAATTGAAGGGGGAATTCGTAAAATAAAAATTTTTAATATGGAACATTTTTTACAATTGCTGCGGTTTTTAGTGCGGAAGAATGTGAATGAAAAATATTGAAGAAGAGAAATGTAGAAGGTATAGAAATGTATAGGAAACATATCAAAATTATAATGTTCTATTAAAATTATAATATATTTAATTTATATTATTTTATACAATTTTTTTTACTGATGAAAAAGTTAAAAAAAAAATGTATAAAAATTAATGTATGATAAAAATCAAAATCAAATATATAAATAAAAATAAAAATAAAAATTTGTATTTATAAACTATATAAATCATAAAAAAGTATTTATAAAATAAATATAAAAATATATATGAAAACATATATAAAAAATATCTATATATTTAAAGAAAATATATCAATCCATAAAATATTTGTAAATCAATATATATTTTTATCATTATTATTTATTATATATTATTATTGTCGTTACTTCATATTCAACAAACCCAACCACAAGCCTCAAATATTAATAATTAGAAAGTTACTTGAATGGAAAACTTAATATTTTTTTGGGCATATTCTTGTCTGTGCTAATTTAACATGATAATGAAGAGAAAAAGGTAAAACCCAGAAAAAATACCCTATTTTAATTTCTGATTACAATCTGCAGATGTAAGTTGTGATTTTCGAGATTTCACTGCATCAACATTCATGAGGTCTCCCAGTTTCTCTTGCTCGATTTTCTACTAAAGTCCTTGCAACCTGAAGCTTCAATCCCAGCACGTAGCACCAAATGAGGCAGGACAATCGGCAAAACTGCGACAATATTCAATGCACGCCTGCAGAGCACACCCACATTTTCAATTACATACAGCAGCAAGGCGGCCTCCTTCCCCTTTCCACTATTCTATCCCCCCTCGAAGCGACGCCTATGCCGCCAGTTGACAAACTGACAAACTCAATTGTATGCAATTTGGGTTAAAATGATTTCGAATCAGTTGAAAACCAATGCAGAGGCTGCTCAAACTAAAACGAATCAGCAGGGGGATGGAAGGGGGTGCTAAAGAGTGAGAAATCAGCAGTAGAGCCAATGTCCGATGGCCGAGATGCCAGTTAGTTAGTTTGGCCAGCCAAGTGCGGACTTGTGTCACGTTCAAGAACTCTAAGCAGGGGGAAAATTAGTTTGATGCACGCACACATACACGCACACTCAGCTAAAGGCTGTCAGTTGACTCTCCGTCTGTGTGTGCCCGAGCGCTGCCAAGTGTCAACAGCATTTGAGCCGAAAGTGAAATTCAAGCCAACCCCAAAAAGGAAGACTTTATCCTCTACATTCCCCTCTCTTTCTCTCACCCACACAAGTGAAAGTGCTCCTGAGCACAGTTGAGCTGTCTGTCCCCAAGTGAAAAGCCATTCAATTGATGTGTCCTGATATTTTGTTAGCACGCATTTTTGCATTCCCAGTGCTAGAGCTGGTCGCGGCTGGCTCGTGCTTTTCTAGCGTGACACGATCGGGGTCGAAGATTTCTGAAATATAAATGTAGAAATATTTCGATAAATAAGTAAAAATAAATGTATAAGAACAAATATGTATATAAAAAATATACGTGAATAATATATTTAAAAAATATATAATAATAAATATATAATAATGAATATATAATAAATATATAAAAATATATACATAAAAATAGATATATAAAAATAAATATAAAAAATAAATATATTGAAATAAATCTATAAAAATAAATATATTGAAATAAATATATAAAAATAAATATATAATAATAAATATAAAAAAATAAATATATAAAATTAAATAAATAAATATATTGAAATAAATAGAAAATTAAATATAGAAATAAATATATAAATAAACATATAATATACAAAAAAAATTCTTTAGATGAAGACAAGTGATCCCCGCGCAACTGACCTGCAGGGAGTCTGGGTTGCAACTGAACTGGGCCACGCTCCTATTCAAGATCAAATTCAATTCTCAGAGTTCGTTTTGCGCGCGACAGACAGAGTAAGCTCTGCAAACTTAAGCAACTCGCTTACTGCGTAAAAAGAGTATATTGGTTTGTGAGCAAGGCTCGTCTTGCTCTCTGTACATTTCTTGTTGTTCAGGCTAACAATTAGAGAAGTTTTACTAAACATACTCAGTTTATGAAGTGCTCAGATTTTGTGATTTTATTCCTCTGATAATCGTTAATATTTCCATATCATATTTCTCGCTCTTCAAAGAGTTGCCTCTCATCGCTATTCAAAACTCTCCCTAGCTAGGGTCTGTTGCTGTTGCTGCTAAAAAAAGTGAAACTTTTAGCAAATGACGGACGTGCTGTAAGCCACGCCCCCTCCACACACATTCGCCCGCATAGCCTGCTCATGTACGTGGACTACGTTTTCCCTTTGCTTTCAATGGCTGCGAGAATGAAATTTGTTTAACGACAATAGCCGCAGTGGAATCGATGCCACCCGCTTTACATTTGCATTGTCATTGTGTGTGTGTGTGATGGGGCTGTGCGATGGGGTTAGCTGCCCCTTTTGGCTGGCCACACCCCCCACTGCGCCGACTGCTTGCTATCATTTCTAATTACAAATGTCTACAATGATTTTTCGGTCACCCTATGCCTGGGACGCGCCGATGATGATGATGATGATGATGTGGATGCTGCAGGTGGCGATGGCTCCGGCTCTTGCTTTGGTGCTGGCTCTGGCTCTGGCGTGTGGGACTTTGGTCTAGGCTTGATTAATGTCACGCGCAGCACAGGCATAATATAAGCAACGAAAACAACAACAGAAGAAGGTGGAGGCAAAGCAGCTGCGTCTGGTCAGGGTCCGGCGTGGCCGTTGCGGATGCGTTGCCTATTAGAGGTTGCGGCGTAGTTATCTACGACGCAGCCATTGACTGCCGACTGATTGGCAGCGGCGTGAAAGAGACCATGACACTCTGATAAGCAACAGCCACGCAGAAGTCTGTCCACAGATAGCGAGACTTCACTGTGGATAATTGGCAACGGCGACTGAGCGAAGTCGGGGCAAGGTGTGCCAGGTGGGGAAGCAGTGCAGTAGATTGACCTAAAAAGAAAGTGTGCAGTGAAAGCGAACATAGTGATTGTTCCCGGAAATGCGTTTGTTTGTTAAATAAGTAGAGCTGTAAAATGCCTAATGTTATATTTGCATATTGATAACGTTCAACAATGTTGATTATTATTATCACGTTGCTTACCTTTTTGTTGTTTAACTGATTTCAGCTTACAACTTGTTACATTTTTTGTGTAGTTAACATACATACATAACTAAAAAGAATTGTTGTAAAAGTGTTTTTATGAATTAACGATTTTTTATGTATTTTATTCCAAAGTTCAATTTTTTATGAGCCCAGAATTTTTGAATGAACTTTGAATTTTGTTATAAATTTTGATTTTTTTTAGTGATTGAATTTTCTTATGAATTTTGAATTTTTTAATAAATTTTTATTTTTGTTGTAAATTTTACCTTTTTTATGAATTTTGAATGTTTTTGAATGATTTTAGAATTTTTTTAATCAGTTTTTAATTTTTCTATGAATTTTTAATTTTCTTATAAATTTTTATTTTTTGTTGTCAATTGTATTATTAATTTTGAATTTTTTAAATGAATTTTTATTTTTTGTATGCATAAAAAGAAACAGAAAATTAAAAGTTTTTTTAGTTTTGACTTTTTTTTAAATGAATTTTGAATATTCTTATGAATCAACTTTAAATATGGTTGCAAATTGTAGTCTTTAAATCGTATTACTTTACAAACTTTTTGTCTATAATTATTTCACTGTAATTGCATGCTTAAATAAATAATAAATAATATATAGACAGCTAATAAGTATCCATTTTCTCAACAAATTCATAAATAAATTTATTATAAATTTACTTTAAAAAAGTCTTAAACGATTCAAATTGATTTTCCACTTAAATTCACTTTTGCATTTAGTCAACATGAAATTAATTAAATAAATTGAGCTGCAGGATATTTAGATTTTCCGCTCAAACCCAAGGTTTTTTTTTCTTCTTTTCAAAGTTTCAATTAGATTTGATTTCAAATGAAATTCACACTTGATTACGCTTGACTGTCTAAGGCAACAATATTAATGCCAAAGATTATTTCATATTAAATCAAATGCTGGCAAATAATGTGCTATAATTTTGGCTCACATGCAGCCACAATTGAGGACACAAATATATAGACACACGCACACAGAGAGAGAGGAGAGACATAGAGAGCTGATTGGAAAGCTTTTCACTCTACCGCAAAACACAATTTCGTTTGAAATATGATATGAGCCACTGGCAAATATGAAATACGACGTATACCAAATAAATACTATGTGACGATAATTACAAAACTGCTCCTGCCACGCCCCCTTTCCCAACCCATAATTTATGTGTGTGTGTGTGTGTGTGTGTGCTTTGGCTTTGGCTTTGTGCGCTCAATCTCGCGTCGTTTGGCTGGCAAATTGCTGCAAAATATGAAATGCTTTTTCCAGCCAAGCCAAGCCGAATTTGAGCCCCAAATGGTAATTAAAATGCTGGCCAAAAGTGTCGGTTGCTCTGGCTGTAGGCCCTCTCCTGCCTCCCTCAAACCTATGGCCAAACACATTTCAAAATTTTCAAGTGCCCACGAAATTGAATACGGCCAGCTTTGCCCAGTGAAAACCCCAATTCTATGCAATGTATTTTCCAATTACTTTTCGGCTTCGATTGCCCACATACATATACATACGCATACGAATATGTATATGAATGTTTTGTCTGCAACTGTTCACTCATCACTCAAAGGTTTCCGCATTTACAATTCCTTTTGTTCAGAATTTCGAATCAAAATCAAAATCAAAATCAATGTCGAAATTTTGATTTGTTTGCCGCTGCTCGACGCTGGCCGCAAAAACTTTTCTAATTAATAATTATTATTACAATAGCTATATATATATTTTTTTCCAATAAATTATTCTCTTTTGCAGTTTTTCTCATTGTTCCGAAATTATCGTATTGCAATTTTGTAAATATTCGCAACTTTCGCCGCGGGCAATTTCTCATTAAATTCTGAACGCGTTCTATCTATCAATTATTTTGCAATTTTGCGCGCAAATCAATTAAACTTTTCCCAGCGAGTTTTTTTGCTGTTCACTTTTTTGTTGTATTTATGGATGCCCTGTAGTTAAAGAGGAGTTTTAAGGGGGTATAGATGAGGAGAAGTGATTTGAAATAAAATTGAGAAAGAAAACGTAAATAATTGAAATTTATTGAAAAAATTTCACTTCGGAAATATAATTATTCCGAGCTATAAATACTCTATTCAGTAAATATATATAAAAAAAAAACATTAAAACATAGTCTTTATGGAATAAATATTATTTTTTAATATCAAATGCTAAAAAATTAATAAAATTAAATTAAATTCCAAATATTTAATTCCATTTAAAAATTAAATTCGTTATGAAATTTCAATTGAAAATTTCTATAATAATTCCAACTCTCACTCCATTTAAAGGGTATCAAATAGTTCTACCCCATTATCTGCTTTTGTTTTTTATGGTTTATTTTGCTTTTTAGTTGTGTGCGATTAATGAATTTTTAATAGCCCGCACTTTGGTTAATGTAAAAAGTTGCTATAATAGTTACAGGATGTTTCGCTAGGGCTTCCTGCTCTACCCTAGAGGCAACGGCAGTGGCAGGGTATGGCTTAGGCGGGCAACAGAGTGTGAGGCGCGTAATTATGATGGTCGTTGCGTGGAGCTGTAGAGAGCTGCTGCAGTTGCAATTTAGTTCGTTTGCTTCGAATATGTAAATCTCTTAAAGCCTTGTCCAGCTGCAACTTGCTGAATGATTGAGTGAGGAAGAGCAAGATTTGCAAAGTGTAAGATTTGAGAAGATTAAGAAGGAGCCGTTGAGAGAGAAAAGCATGAGCAAAATTTGAAATTTGGCATGGAGAATCTGAACAAAGATTATAAAAATATATAAAAAAAAAATTAAAAATATAAAAAATATACAAATATAAAAAAATATAAAATTATAAAAAATATAAAAATATAAAAAAAATAATATAAGAAGATAAATAAAATAATACAGATTGTATAAAGTATTATGAGGTAAAAAATATATTTTCATAATAATAATATATAACAAATTTAATTTTATATTCTTTGAAAGTAGGTAAACAACTTTTTCATTTCTTGTTTATTTAATTTTAAGAATTAAAAATATTTTTTAAAAATTTTTCAAGAGTATATTTTTTAATTTTTATTATAATTTAAAAATATATTTTGTAATATTAAATAATTTCTTTTTATATATAAATCTAAATTCCTTTTAAATAATTGCCCTTTCCCCACTAAAAGGATCTTAATGATTTTTCTTAAATTTTCATACTTTAACATTTAGTTGCTTTCCGCACAATTATTATTTTTTATCAAGCAAAGCTGGCAAAAGAAATCGCAGCATAGTAATTTATGCAAAATTGTACAATTATGTTAATTAATTGACGCACAGGGCGCCTGAATCGTACCCCAGGAGCGGCCGTCAGTCTTAAGCGTATCGGACGCAGGCTCGCTTCTGGCAATTAGCGCCAAGTCGGGAACTGTTTCAGCAAAAAGGAGGAAAAAACTCAGCTCAAGCCCAGCCCCTTCTCTTGTCTCTGCGCCCCTCACTTTTGGGGGCGCACAGTTAACCTTACATAATTAGCAACAAATTCGTTGTGTTTAGAACAAAAGCGCCGAGCGCTGCGAAATTTTGCCAACTGCCTTTATTAATTTCATAATTCAGAAAAACGGCAACAATGGCAGCGAAGGTGGACGGGGTGGGGTGGGTATGGGAGTTAGGTCAGGCTTAATTATTGGAAAATTAATGAATATGCCATGTAGATGCTTTCATTAGGGGTACGCCTGCTCTTTTGTACGGCATTCGCATGATTAATAACTCTGTTATTTTGCCTTTTTTCTGGTTGAGTGGGCGTCTCGTGCCCCCTTCCCCCCGTTCAACATTTCACACTGCTGCAGCACATTTTCATTTTCATAAATTCTTTGGCACGCCAAACCGCCCTCACTCTCCCACTCAAACATGTTTCAATTTGGTTGGCAGCAAAGTCTGCCATAGCAACGGCGCACCCCCTGCAGGTATGCAACATGAAATCATGAAATATTATATGCAACAGTGTAGCTGACTTTTTGATCTGCTTTGCGAAAGCACTGCAAGTGTGCCCAAAGGGGTATATTAGCTTTGACTAACTTTAGTTATTTCTTTGATGAGGATTTTGCTTGAAGAATGTTATCCAAATGTTAACCCTACCCTTTCGCTGTTAGGATTAACATTTAGTTAACATTGTTCAAGCAAATCTATAGCTAAATTCCCAGTTGTGCATACCCTTTATTCTCGGTGCATATGCATATAAATATCCCTGCTGCATATTTGCCGGCTTGCAGCCCACTTTCGTATGCGCCATAAAAGGTAAATATTTGCACTTGTAAATGACATTCATATATGTGACCCCAGCCCACATTTTGTTTATGTTTCTGTTCCGCCAGCCTCCCACCGTTTTTTGTTGTTGCTCTCCACTTTAAGCCAAACATATTGCGAGTGCCGTGTGTTTTACTTATAAATCGGCTTAAAAAAAGAACAGAAGAGTGCATTCGTTTTGTGACCTCCTCTGGGCGCATATGGCAAAAGGGGGTTTTGCGTCCACGGGGTCACGTACATTTCAGCATTTTGCGTACGCATTTTACGCAGCATGTAAATCTCTCATATATCGCATTTCATGCCAAGTCAAGCCAAGTCTTGGCTTGACTTATTTTTAACATCGTTAGTTCTTTTTCTTTCTGCTGCTGCTGCCACTTGTTGTATGTCAGTCTCAGCTGCTGAGATTTATGAAGTGCCACATGGCCGTAGGGAAAGGGAACACAGATTTATCTATGAACCGAAACGGAAAGCCGCCCGAATGAATGCGCACTGTGGCAGCAGTTGCAAGCAGTTGTTTATTTACTTTGGCGACTGCAGTAGATGGTTTATTATGGAAGTATCGTGTAGTGTAGTTTGTGAGTGAGTTTCTGGTATTACAAATGGAGACTTGATAAACAAGGTAGAGTTCTAGTATATATATATATGGGGTATTTGTTGGAGCTCCAAGCTAACTCATATAAACACATAATTATCTTTTACTCAACTTAAAAACTTTTTGTTGCCTATCGATATTTATCGATTTAAAAGAAATGCGGAATTTTCTTTATTTATTCATATTCATTTTTTATAACATATTTATTTTCTCTTAATTTTATTAAAATTTAATCAAATATATTTTTGGTATTTATCGATTCGGAAATACCAAAAGAATTAAGATAATTTCTTTAAAATATCATAGCTAAATACAACTTCTATTGCATATTATGACTTTAAAGGCTTGCTTTAAAGCTTCTATTAAATATATTTACACAATTTTAAACCTGTTAAGCAAAACTTGAGCTGTATATCTGAGATGGTTGCTTTTAATATTTTTATAATATTTGACAAAAAAAACTCTCATCAGCATTTCTCTGCCACGAAGTCGACATTCAGAAGGTCAGCGCAGGCAGTCAAGATATTTTCCTACAAAATATGCAAAATGAAAACTCTAATAAGCGTTAATGAGGCCACTAAATGATTAGCACAAAGGGTCGAGAGAGAGTGCGCAGAGAACAACTCTTGAATTCGCTGCGTTCTGCGGTTTCTGCTTACGAATTTGCTGATTTGGCGTATTTCGAGGGCTAATTTATGGCAGGGCGGGGCGCGCATCTTAACTATGCTTTTAATTATAATGAGCAGCAATATTTATTTGAATTTTTTTTTTTAATTCTGCTTGCAGCACGCAACAGCCCGCAGGACGATGCGGAGGTGATTCGCCTGCCACAGGCCCAGCCGGAGTCGAGCGATCCCAGTTTCCGGGACTTTAAGGGCGTAATTGATACGGGCGCTGGCAATCCGTTCCTGCAATCGGATCCATCTGTTTTCCACTTTAACCTCTTTGCCAATTCCTTTGATGGTAAGTTACATTCTTCATCTGTTGTTGTGGTTGTAGTTGTGGCTGCCACGTGACGCATGTGCAATTGCAATTGCAATTGCATTTAATTACAATTTGATGTTACAATTACTTGATGATGCCCCGAGCTCAGATGCGTATAATTACAAAGTACGGCGTGCACTTAATGCACTTTTCATTATTATGGTCATTACATGATGAGCGTATTTTATGGCAGGCTACAAAAGGAGCAAGGCTTCAAAGTTCATTTGGGAAAGAGTAAAGAGTAAGAAAGATGTTCTATTGATGTGAGTCGAAACATTTTTGAAAGACTTTCAAACACCTCGCAGGGTCATGGGTATCTTCTAGTCGGGTATTCCTGCCTAAAACACTCTTGGTTTATTATTAGACAAAACTAAAAATATTCCAAATTCTCTCGAATTATATTGCTGAAACCTCAATCCATGTGAGCTCTTAGGCACATTATAATAATCCAAATCTTAAGAATCTCTCTACAACTTGGCCTCTTCAGCCAACTAGTTAGCTTCCACTGCTTGGCCACAAGTTCTTCCACACCAGCTCCTCCCTCGCTCAGCGTAAGTGAGTGCTCAAAGTATGCCGCCCAGATAAGCATGACGGGAGTACGGGAAAAATGTAAACAATTTATCAAAATATTATGTCAAAAATGTTGTATGGGCCGGACAAAGTTTATGCCTTGTACTTGTCTTCATTTCTCTCTTTCTCTCTACAGATAGATATTTATATTGATATGCATGTGCTGGGTCACAAAACTCTGCTGACCATTAAAAGTGAAAAGTTTGAGCCTTCGGGCGAAAAAAACAACAGGGCAACAACAGCAAAAAACATTTATAAAATGCCCGGCTCTTAACTAAGGATGAAGAAGTGGCCAAAACTTCATAAATCTTTTGCTAACTAATACGCTGACAAAAGTTCTTAAGCCAATGGCTCGTTTTATATGCAGAAAACTTTTATTCGGCATCAGCTTCAAAGATAACAAGTGAATAACAGTAGCACTGGCAGAAACTTCACTGCTGTTCACAGCTACTCAACACTGAGAGAAAGAGTGTGGCATTTATGACTGAAATTTATGAAAAGATAAGCTGCCTGAGGATTGATTTGTGGAGAGATGTGGCAAGACTTGAGTCGAACAACGTTCTGATTAATTCTTTTAACATTTTGACTGTTAACTAGTTAACAGATGGCTTGTTAGTTAACAGTTTGAATGTTATTTAGTTAACAGGTTGACTGTTAAGCTGTTATTTTACTATTAAAATATGATTTAAAATCTGATTGAATTGAATTTGCAACTTGACATCCCCAATTATAGTCCTTGCTATAAAAGTTTATAGCATATATTTATTCAAGCGCATTCTGAAGAGCTTCACATTGCAAATTAGCCAATCAAATTCTATTTTCAACTTGTGCCAAACTAATAGCAAAAAGCCCTTTGTGCACTACTTCAAGTACCTAAAGAACCTTCAATAAAGTTCAGAGGTCTTTGTTTGTAGAACGATGTCAAGCATTTGGCTGGTCAGCTATTTGAGGTCCACTTTAAACTCATTAGAATGCAACAAGCAAATGAACGAGCCACATGCCAAAGCCAGGCAAACAATGCGGTCAAGTATTTATGACAAGGTTGACGACTGCAGAGAGAAAGAGAGAGCTAAGCTTCGGCAGAGAAAGAGTGAGAACTGTTACAGTAGATGGCTAGATAGATGGTAGACTCTGGCGTGGGGGCAAAGAGGATTAGGTAACAAGCAGACGGCGACACAGAAAACGCTTCTTTTATTTTCTTTAGTGCGTTTACGGATTAGGGAATTTAAACAGAAAAACGCATTAGCTAGGCAAAAGGCGTCTACCGTCTGGGCGTCATCAAAGAGATGACAACAGCAGCAACGACAACTGGAGCCAAGTCGATTCCAGATGACATTTTTGGCACTTTGCAACACCTGCGCCAGTTCCCAGAGCGATTCGCCTTTGTAGCTGCTCTCGCAAGCGCAGCTATTTCAATTTGACAGTGGCCTTTCTATTATTATTATTATACCCTGTAGTTTAAATTATAGAAAAAGGGTTACTATATTGTTAGGGGAACTACGAAACAAGGAAACAATTTGTTAAATATATATTTAATTTATTTATAATATGAATATTATGTGAAACGACAAAAACGAATTTAGAAGCTTTTGGCGTGTCATATAGTGCTTAGGGAATTATCGATTAATTTAATGCTGCTACATTACTATCGATAAATGCAAATTTCTCTCAAATATATATCGATTATAGCTTTATTTGTAATATTTTTATAAAATTACCAGATTTTAGCCTTTTTATTGCTAAATACAGTCAAGAGTTTATGAAACTACATATTTGGAAGATTATAGATATCGATAATTATCGATATTCACATTGGGAAAAACTAGTATTTATAATAATCGCATATGATTCCATACATCAGCTCATATATCATGCAAATTACAGATAGTTTCTCATTCTGCAGCGTATCGTATCGTCGAGCATACCCGCCTAGACCGCCAACACTTTTACTTGCTTGTTTTCGCGTTAAATTATGCCACAGACAACAACATTTTTTATGCATTCCCATTTTGCAGACATCTTCCGCCGTCTGCGCGCCCGTCTCTGGCCCATTGCCGTCGATGAGGACGATTCGGCTGCTGGCTCGGGCGCTGGCGACTCAGTTGAGTCGACTGGCCCCCTTGGCTTCGGTCTGCGCCCGCTGACACCGCTGAGCACCAAGAATGGCAATACCACATCGACGGTTAAGGTGAGCCAAGATCAAAGTTTTACAGAACTGTTCGAATTTTCAAATGCATTTGCCATATAAAAGGTGGTCGATGGTCACAAGGTGGAGATCAACGAGACCGTCTACGGCGACACGAACAGTCTGTTCAAGGTGCGTTTGGTCAATGTCCGTCCGTTGGAGAGCGGCGAGGAGGTGGTCGAGGGCGTCATCAACAACCATGGCGATTTCAAGCCGGTAAGTTCGCCCAGCACATCGGCGCCAGCGACACGCAGCGAGTTGGATGACTTGGAGGACGACAACGATCGCCGTGAGCCGCTCGAGAAGCAGCCCAAGGACAATGAGGTGCGCGACATTGATGAGCCGCAGGTATAAACGCTTTTTACAGCATTGCCCAGCAACTAAACAAAATCTAACCAGGAAATGTTTGCAAAATGCCTTGCCAAAAAAATACAAAAAAAAAAAAAAAATGAATTTCGTAGCGCTCTACTAACCGACTATATACACTATATATATTTGTATATATATAACATATAAACAAAATGTATATTGAGCCGACTATGTAAACTTGTCATGTATATAAAAGAACAATTTCTAATATGCTTTTTTTCAAATAAAGTTTTTGCATAAAACTAAAAATAGAGAGCTGTACATATATTTATAGAACTTTTAACTAAGAGGTATTCAAGTCTTTTTTTCCTGCCTGCTTTTATTTTGCAACTAAACTAATCTTAAGGCAACTGGTTTGTGGCAGGTTTTGGCTGCTCGTTTTTTCTATATTTATAATTTTAATTTAAATTAAATCCAATTTTTTTAGCTTTAATATAATGTTCTCATTTGCATTTGGTTTTTATGCAATTTATTTATTTTTAATTTTCAATTGTTTTCATTGTTTTTTTTTCTCTTTCTGCTGCTGCTGAAACCATAATTAAGTTTTGTTTATTTGCCTGGTCAATAAACTGTCAGCCGACCGCATTCATAAATATTTTATTAACACGACAAAATGTTTAATTGTGCAATTAGATTTTCTACATTTTTTCGAATACTCTCGTGGCATAAAATGAGTGAGAAAAGGATTTGGATATGAATGATTACACTTCTATATTATCTATCTGAGATGTATCGATAAATATCGATTTTTACAGGCTAAGCAATATATAGTTATAGATACTTAAAAATACAATATTATAGGTATATATACTTATAATTGTTATCGATTATTAGATGATTTTTAAAAGAATTACGCAGGCTTATTTTTGTTTTGTTTTTAATTTTTCGATCATTGAGTTCTGTCCAGTGCATATCCTTTAGTCGACTATCCTTGGATAAGCTCACGTGTAATTTTGTTATATTCATATATTTGAATTAGATGAGAATTAACTTTTTTTGTTGCTGTTTGTTTGCTTTCGGATTGACTTCATTGCGCCTAAATTAATAATGTAAATAAATTATAAATTTTTATTATGTGTCAACGAGGTGCATAAAAACAAATTGCATATATTGAATGATATGCTAAAAAACGTAAATGCGTTTCTTTTTTCTAATTTCATACAATCACAAATATGCACGCCTTTTTTTTTTGTTTGTTAGTTAAATTTTTTGAAAAAAAAAATCATATGAATATTATAAAATAGTTGATGAATTATATATGAATCTTTAACGAGCTCTTAATGCACTCTGCTTTTGTGAAAGCACGTTTGTCAACTTACTTTTAATATGGGCTTTAATGAGCTTAACAGTAAGTTGAAAAAGCTTGAGGGCTTTAATAGTGCATCTACAGAATGATGCAATATGAAAAACTATATTTATTTTATTATTTTTGAAATATTTTATATTTATAGATTTCATTTTGCAAAACTAGAAATATATTTGTAAATTGGCTTGATAACATTTTGCTTAATCCAACTCAGCTTTATTACATATCAAGAGCGTATTTCTTATTTCTTTATTCTTCATATTATAAACAACATCATTAATCAGTTTAGACATTGCTTTAAAGGTAATCCTTTAGCTCAATTAATTTTGCTACACGATTCTCAGTCCCTTCAGTTTTTTTTGCGACTGGCTCTCAGCTCAGTCCTTGCAACACGCTGCAGTTGTTGCAGCAATTTAACGGTACATGCATCATATATGCGGTTTTTCAAGTCCATTAATTACTTTTAGCCATAATAAAAATTAATTTATATTAAAAGTCATGTGCGCCAAGCGCATAAATCCTTGTCTTGGGCGTTTCTCGCTGCTGCTCGTGGGCGTGACCATGCCCGTGTTATATTTATGAGAATTTATTGTATCGAATTCGACGAGCACGCGACTTGCGAGCATTTTGCGTGTTGCCATTTCAATCTTTTTTTTTAATTTTTTTAATACTTTTTTTGTAGGTAAAATTGGTATATTAGTTATGTGAAATTAAGTTCAAAGCTTTGAAAATTTATTTTTAGATACAGTTGATTGTTGGCAAATCACTTTCTCTAAAATTTAGTTGTAGGCTGACCATATATAAGCCCATAAGAATTGATTTTAACAACATATAACAAGGGAACTATTTACAATCGGGAGTAGTCGACTGAGCAATACCCACACTTAAAAGTGTAATTCACTATTTGTTTTATTCAGTATTACACAGTCGATTACACCCGATTTTCATACTTCCTTCTTGTTACACATTTCGCATTTTATTTTTTATTTTTTTTTCATAATGACATAAATCAACGCAAAATTAATAAATGAGCGTAAAAAAAATTTGCAATGCGCAAATTATGAACAGCTTTAAAGCCGAAGTGCGACATGTCAACATTGCAACAAATTTAACATGTTGCAACAATGGAAAACGTTTTGTGGATAGGAAAAAACTATTGCACAACTCGCACAATTTATTCAATTTATGCAGCTATATACATATATACGTCTATATATATGTATACATAATTTTTTTTGATATTTGTTTTCAACTCTCTTGCGGATATTGAAAGCTGCGGTTTTTGGCACCCCAAACTCAGTTCATGCATTTATTTGGAATATATATGTAAAATGCATGGCTATAAATATTAATATAGAGTAGCGCACAAAGTATACCCCTCACTGAATATACCCTACCTCCCCCCTCTGCTATGTGTTTAAGCCCCTGGCGGAAATATTGCAAAATTGTTGAAGGCTGTTAAGCAATTTGCCTGTCGCTTGGCACAAACAGTCCCAAAACTCGACATACTTGCGTATGCAATATTTTATTAATATTTTCCTATTAAAAAACTGTGCAAATATTATACATACATATATATATATATATATATATATATATATATATATATATATAGTATTTATTTTTTGTATATACATATACAGAAATATTTTAAAACCGCATTTATTGCATATGTATGTCGAAAGCCCTTCATAACTTTGTAAAAATTACTTTGTGCACTTGCATTTCAATTTGTTATGAGCCCAACTCTATTTTTTTATGCGCTATTTAAAACTAAGGGAGGGGATGGGTCAGTTTACGTTTGGGGTCGGGCCCCGCAGCAGTGTGCGTGCTACAAAGTGTGCGTGAAATGAGCAAAAGCGCAACGCGAGAGCTGCGCGAACTGTGAACTGTGCACAACACACATCAAATATGCAGCGTAAAATAGAGCGTTAAACTGCGAACAAATGTTCGTATGGCAGTGTAGAGAGGAGGGGGAGAGAAGAGCGCAAGAAGTGTTGCCCCATATCAAAATTGGTCATAAATTGCTAAAGTTCTCCTGCTGCTGCTGCTGCTTAAGAGACTACTGAAAAGTGAAATATTTAATGGAAGAAAATGTTAAGTAAGAATTGCTATGATACGCTAATAAAACAAGTAAGAAAGCTCTAGTCGAGACCGCTCGACTAGGGTATACCCTGAACCCTGCGAAGAACCGCAATTCCAAGCAATCTCCGTTTCTTTAATATACATAAGTATATATATGTTCATTACAAACAAAACATACACACACACATACACAGGCGCAAGCACACACAAGCGCAAGTCGGTGCGTCAGCTGTTCTTTGGCTGCTATTTGCATGGCAATGTTATGGGAAATTAAATGTTTAATAACTTTTTTTCTAGAGTAACGATTTTGATCAAACTTGTTGGGTGTGATCATGTCATCCATATGTATATATGTGCCAAAGCACAAGTCTCTAGTATTTGATATACGGGAGTTACAAATTTGAGGCGAAGGGGGCGTGGCATCCAAAATTTAACAAAAACCGAAAAATGCAAAATTTGAAATCTCTAGCTATTGTAAGTTCTGAGATCGACGCGTTCATACATACGGACAGACGGACAGACGGACAGACGGACAGACGGACGGACGGACAGACGGACAGACAGACAGACAGACGGACAGGGCTAAATCGACTCGGCTTGTCATCCTGATCAAGAATATATATACTTTATGGGGTCTGCCACGCCTCCTTCTGCCTGTTACATACGCCTTCCAACAAAAACATTATACCCTGAATTCCCATTTTCAATGGGTTCAGGGTATAATGATTGAAAATTGATGACTGCTATAAAATATTAATAATAAAATATGCTAAAAAAAATAAAATATACAAAAATAATAATATAATAAAAAATAATAATAATAAAAAAAAATAATTAAAAAAATAAAAAATATAAAAAAGAATAATATTATAAAAAATTATTAACAAAATTATTTTAAAAATTAATTAAAATAAATAGAATATATTGTATGACTATTTAATAATACGAAAAAAAATAAAAAATTTATTTATTTCATAAAATTTATTTATACTTTAAAATGTTCTATTCAAAAAGACATTTTTTAGTGTACAACAAAATATTAAAATTTAAATAATATAAAAAATAAATAAATAATATATATATATTTAAATTTATATATGTATATATTTAACAAAAAAATTTGCAACGGGCAGAGGACGTTCTGAACTGCCATAAATTTGCTTATTGAAACGAGTTATATTTTTTAAATTAAAAAATCTAAAATATAAATATTTATATATATTATTTTTCAAATATTCGTAAATTTTAAGACAGCAATTACTCAATTGATTTGCATAGGATATTCCGCTGTTTAAGCGCCAGCACAGGCAAAATTCTCGAGAATTTCCCCGGAAACAGTCGTTAAGAAACGTGACTCAATCTGGCGTTAGCTAAGCAGCTCAAAATCTGCTATAGGTCATATACATATGCCTGCCCGGCAACCAGTTATATAATAAGAATCATCCAAAAAACTTAAGTGAGCGTCGCAAATAAAAATAAGCCGAGAGATTGTGACAGCTAATGCGCATTTTGTATTATTAATACAAATTTCTGCGAATTTGCAACTGAGAATAGGAAGACATGTGTATGTAGTGGGGGCAGCTGTCATCTGCAATAATACTAAATGAACTTGTGACGTCACGGTTACATCGGTCTCGACCGAGTGACCGACAAAATCGCATGAACGACACGCCGGGGGCGCTTAGCTCTCTGCATGCTAATTTCTATTCGGCAAGGTGTATATTAATAGAATTCAACGAATCGCGTTATCAGACCGAAGGTGAATCATGCGTGAGCCAATGCATAATAAGCAGAAATCTTAATGAACGCTACGTAGAATGCCAAAAGCGAGAGTGAGCGCGAGTGAGAGAGCGTGAATAACAGCGAATGGGCTGCTTAGAAAACCAGTTGAGTAACAGCGTAATGTTATGAGAGGTGGACGGCTTATGTTAACAGAAGGGAAATTAAGCGTTGCAGAGTAATGTTAAGCGGGAGTGGGAGCGAGAAAACAGTAACAGAGCAATGTAAAGCGACAGTGAGAGCAAGCGAGTTAACAGAAAAGGGAATAAAGCGCCGCTTAGATAGCCAGCTGACTAACAGAATACTGTAAAGCATAGCAGCTCTCGCTCTCTCTTTCCCTCTCAAGCTCAGCTTATCACTTACTCACTTATGAGTCAGCTGCTGCTATGCGTATCATCTTAATTTCTATATAAAAGACAAAGCTTTGCTTAACAGCGCTTCAGTGCGATCTTGCTTAGCTAACAGAACAGAGTCTCTGCTGTAAGTTTTTTTTTTTCCATTCTTTCGGTAATAATCTTGTTATTCTATCTATGCTTGAATTGAAAATTTGCATGTGGCGACTGCTTGTACTAAAACTATTCACATAATTGGCAAACTCGAAAGTAATGCAAACTTTTATTCCATTTATTTAAACACACACACACATATACACATAAATATATATTGATGCACCCGCCACTCATTAAACACAGAGCACAAGAACAAAAGAAACTACAGCCACAAGCTCAGTTGCCTCCGTAGAAGACGCTGCACTGGATACCCTCGCAGACGCCACAGACATCAAGCAGACTGTACAAACCATAATGGCCGAGCCAATGGCTGAATTGAAACAGGAGGAGCAGCAGCAGCAGGGGCTGGAGCTGGAGGTGGAGCAGCAGCTGGCCGAGGCTCAAGATGCCGACACAATGGCGCATAATGAGGAAACGGAAATGCCGCTGCCAGACAGCGACAGTCATAATGCGTCGCAGCCCGAGTCCTTGGCGGCCATTGAAAACTTTGGCGACGCCTTGCACGGGGAGTCAGAGCAGCTGTACAGGGAGCGCGAGGAGCTGGAGTCCTCGGACGACGAGGATGAGCATGCAACGCCAGTCGAAATGAGCGACACCTTTAACGATGAGTGGGCCACGCTGGATGAGGATGCCGCTGCCGCAGTCGGAGCTGCAGATCCCGACAACGATTTGAATAATCAAATTGACATCTACGAGAGCTTTGCGCCCGTGGATCTCTCCAATGATATTGCCGTCAACGACGTGGCCGCCGCCAATCCCAACTATCCGTATAATCCAGATGCCGAGCTGATTGCGCTGCCCGCCGCCGCCGCTGGCGAGAAGATGCCCAAGTTTGAGAAATTATCTCTGCTGCCGCCGCCGACGACGCTGATGAAGTGAACGGCCCCAGCTGAACTAGTTTAGTTGCCTCTAATCCTAAGTGTTTTAGCCCCGTAAGCCATCATTTTTCATTGCTCCCGAATAGAATTCTGAACATGTGTCGCAATACCTTAGGCGAGTTCACAGAGCGCCCATTAAATTATTATCAATATTTGCAGTAAGTACGAGTATTAAATGCATATGCTAATATATTTATTGATCGAAAATATAATATATATAAAAATATAATATAATAATATTTATTGATCGAAAATATAATATATAAAACTATACAAAAAATTAGATTTTTATTTTTTAGAGCTTTTTTTATGGGTTAGTAAAATTATGTTGATTTTTCAGAGTTTTTCTTTTATGTATTATGATACTATATTATTCCCTTGAATAATTGAATTAATCGAAAATATAAAATAAAAAAAAATAATTTTAAAAACAATTTTTTGGGTTAGTAAAACCATACTTACATATTTAATTTTTTTAGAAATTGTTTATATATATATATATATTTTTTTTTTAGTATTTTTATTTTATTCTCTTTTCAGAATTTTTTTTTTAATTTTATAAAAAATAAATTCAAGTTGAAATCAGATTTTTGTATATATGAGATTTAGTAGAAGGTATATATCTACATACTTTAGCTTTAAAGCTTTAGCTAAGTAAGCTTATGTCAGAGTCTCGGAATACATGTTTTTTGGCTAATTACGTATGTCCAAATTGATTTATAGAGATTCACACATTTTGTGTTTATGGCGTGGTAAATCTTTAAATAATTCATAATATCATGAAATGCCTTATTGCAGTGAAATTCCTTGTCATACAGAGCTATATTTGGAATAGAAATTTGAAACTTAAAAGCAATATTAAAAGAAAAAAAATATTCATATAAAAGCTGTGCCATCTGTTGCTATAGCACTCTGTACAATATCAAGATTTTTCCACTATTCTTATCAGATTTTAAACATTTATCAAACAAGTATTTTAATACTTTAAAGAGCCGTATTTTTAATGAATATTTTAAAAATAATATATCCAATACAGAATCATTATAAACATGAAGCGAAACCCTAAATGTGTAGTAAGTCTCAATTTCCAGTCGAAACTCTCCAGCGGCTCGACCAGCTGTTGCAGATAGAAGCAAAAGTTCTGTAAAGAATAGGGATTATTCTGAGTATTAGGGATATTCCCTTAACTATTGTCACACTCACCTTGCGACTTAGGACCTTGGCAAATGGTCTGCCCACAGCTGCTTCCACGCCCGATGCGAGCCAGTCCCAGTGCAGGAACTCGATGCGAAAAAGCTCATGTCGCAGCTGCTGATTGAGCATTTTGATGCGACTGTTGCAGGCGATGAGCAGCATTATCTTTAGCAGTGGAGCAACGCAGTATTCGAATTCGATCAGCTGATTGATGGGCAGATAGTTGATGAACTTATACAGAACGAAGGCCAGCTCGTGAGTCTGCTTGAACAGAATGGCGAAGAGCACGCCGGGCACTTGCAGCCAGAGCTTGCGCACACCCTGGTGCACTCTGTTGATGCGGATGTAAACCTTATAGAACTCCATGAGCTGGCGGCGTGAGTGCGAGCTGGGAAAGATGCCCCGCCGAGGATTTAGGTAATAACTGCTTAGGTTGGTGTAGAGCGCGCCCAGCCAGGCCATCAGCAGCAGCTGGTAGATGAAGTAGGCGGAGAAGTAGACCTCGAAGAGGAGCGAAATGTAGGTGTGGCAAAGGGGCTGGTCCAAACAGTACCTCAACAGGAGAGTGGCGAAAATATACTGCACATAGAAGAGCAGCAAAATATATAGTTTCGTCCTCAGGCTCCAGCTGCCGAAGCACAAGTGCACAATTTTGTTCAATTTGATTATGCTGTTGACCGTCTGCTGGCAGTCTTTACTGTACCCTCGACTATGCCCCAGCCGAAACAGATGGAAGAACAGCCAGTTGTGCATCAGCCACGTCGCGTAGAACGAAAAAGCCTCGAATCCTTCACGCTCTACTTCCCATGGCGAATCATACAGCAGCAGGCAGAGGAAGATGGCGCCGATAAAGTTGTAATTGTCGAGGAGTATCAGCGAGATCTTGACAGTCCATTCGAGTCTTCTGTTCTCCTTCTCCGTGCTCAGTTTGTCGGTCTGCGGGTTGTACTTGAAGTGGCCGAGGCCCGCGAACCGACAGCTGAAATAAACCGAATTACTCAAAATGCGAAGGCTTGCTTCGTTGAGAAACTGTTCCAAGCGCTCCATCGAGACGAACTGAGTCGGTGGAGTGAGCTGCAGCTCGCTGAACGAGTGAAGCATTGACAAATGCTGCCTGTAATGGGCTACATAATTTCTATAATTGTTTCTAATAATAAAATCGATTTGGGTTTGGAGCCATGCAGAGTCCGAGTACTGAACTCGAACAGAAAATATGCGTCTTTATTTAGTTGGGAATGTGAATGAACCCATGAAAATTTAGGGAATGAATTCGGACTGAGTAAAAATGAATAAAACAGCCAGTAGGAGCCGAGACAGACATCATATAATATATATATTTTCTACATCATGAACTAGATATACATATATCATGTATACATATATCATATATATATATATCATACGTAGAACTCATCCAATCTTAATGTTATGAAACTTATAAGAATTTTTTAAATATAATTTTTTAATGAGTTCATTCATATAATTGAACTGTTAAAATTACATTAAAATTATATTAACATTGCATTAACATTGTATTAACTTTACATTAACATTATATTACATAAGCTGTTTACAGATCTGTTTGTCTTCTCCAAAATTTCTCTAAAGTTAACAAGGCAGATCCTTGTAGGCTGCCGATCTACGAAATTATAATTATTTGAATAGCATTAACATTTTCTACAACTTTATTTGCTTAGCTTAATTATTTTTAAACCTAAATTCTAGCTCTAAAAAATTACAAATTCTACTCCTATGCCTAATGACATTTTGTTTTTAATTAATAAAAATAATTCAAAGCTTTTTTCTCTGTTAGAGCGTACTGTAAATTTGACATGGCATTCAGGAAGGCGATCCATATAAACAGTAACAGAAATTCGATGTCAATAGTTTGACCCTTGTGCCATATGTGATTCCTGATCGGGCAGGTGTGTTGCTGCAGACAGAAGCAATCGAACTGTAAGTCCGATGAAATGTTAGTTGATTCACCTGAACATAAGCAAATTTAATTACCTGACAATCCAGCACTTTGGTATGTGGATTGACTTGTCCCAATTCAAGGCTATTATATGATCTGGTTCCGTGAAGCAGTTCGATTATGTACAATTGTTGAGCCATAAGTTTGGTTAGAGTTTCGATACGATTGGTGCATAGACCCAAGAGGAAAACTTTTAGTAATGGGGCCACGCAGTTTCCCGCTTTTACAAAAATGAAAAATTTCCATTTATCGGCTGTGCTCTGTTCTTGGTAGATGACATTGTATAGCTCCTCCGAAATGTCTGCGGATAGCATAGTTATACAGGAAAAGAGGGCGCCCGATATGGTCAGCCAGATCTGCGTGATCTCGCTGTGCACTTCACATATGCGAAAATACATCTTATATATGTGAACGAGTTGTTTGCGATTACAATTTTTGATGGAGCTGAGCAACACCCGATGCCACGCAATCAGGATCAACTGGTACAGATAATACGCCCAATAAATTATCTCAAATAATATTATCCGGTATTTGAACACATGCATGCGATTATTGGCCATTAATTGATTCGCCAACTGAACAATAGTGAAGCCAAATTCGAATTTGGATATCACAAGCATATTGTAATCAATAGTGAAATACGAATAGTTAAAGGACGACATCATAGTCCTATGTATTTCTAACACCTTGTTGATTACAGCCACATGGGACTCACTGTTCTTCCAGCCATGGAGGAAGATCATCATTTTCGAAAACTGCCAGTTGATATTGGTATAAATTAGGCATTCCAGATAAAAATAATATCCCGAAGAACTGAAGCTAAAGTCATGCACTGCATGAGCTTGAACCTTGAATACCACATACGAATAATTATAATAATCAAGAAGCAACAGAATTATTTTCACAGTCCACGCAAAATATTTCTTAAAGTTATAATAATGGCAGATATATAATTTCTTTGTGTCCGCGTTATACTTAAAGAAGCCAAAAGCACAAAAACGGCAGATAACATAGAGCGCGCGAGTCAAGAAGTTAACTGTCCTGTGGAATAGCAACTCTTCGCTCTGCACTCCGGTCTGCTCCTCTCGATGCTCTCCGGTCAACTGAACTTTCATTGTTTGTAAGTTGAGTCTAGTGCTTCCGCTGAGAACTGAAATGCTCTAGTCACATATCGAAGTCCACTAGCCTCAGTTCGAGTTCCATCAGCTGCGAGTGGTGTGATGACAAATGTTAACAATAACGGCCAACATAATTTCTATAATTATGCCTAATAATATATTCGATTTGGGCTCTACATTGAGCCAAGCTCTGACACAAATACTGCCGCTTCATTTTATTTTATTTTATTTCTTTACTTTGCAGGGACAGGACCTATTGTAGCTACATATTTCTTTTGTTATATGCTGTGAGAGTTATCGAATATTTTTTAAAAAATGATTACTTATTTAATAAAAATAAATTTGATGAATCTGTTAGCCAATAATATTAAATTATATTTTTGAGATATATTAAGGTGCTGGAAAATTAAAAAAATCATGAATAAAATGTATAACTGGTAATTAAACTTAACATAACATAAACATAATATTAACATAACAATAATATAACATTAGCATAGTTTAGCTATATATAGATTTGAGTTCGTATCTTTTTTTTAATGGTCTAAACTAAAGTCCCTTCTAATTGTTATACCCTGAACCCATTGAAAATGGGAAAATGGGGCAGAAGGAGGCGTGGCATAGAGTATATATATTATTGATCAGGGAGACAAGTCGAGTTGATATAGCCATGTTTGTCTATGTGTGCGTATGTGTATGATTATAAAAGAAACAGAGTATAAATGGAATAGGTTCTTCGCAGGGTTCAGGGTATCCCCTAGTCGAGCGGTCTTGACAAGAGATTTCTTAATTGTTTTTCTATTTTTATAGTTTTTACACACACATTTTCTTATCTGTCTCAGAGAATTAAATCTTCCAGAGAATTAAATCCTAATAACTGTTAACTGTTAACAATATTTTCGACAATTAACAATATTTCGACATAAATCAATAAAAATAATTCAAAGCTTTTTTCTCTGTTAGAGCGTACTGTAAATTGGACATGGCATTCAGGAAGGCGATCCATATAAATAGTAACAGAAATTCAATGTTAATAGTTTGTCCCTTGTGCCAAATGTGATTCCTGATCGGACAGGTGTGTTGCTGCAGACAGAAGCAATCGAACTGTAAATGAGATGAAATGTTAAGTAATCCATCTGAACATAAGTAAATTTAATTACCTGACAATCCAGCACTTTCATATGTGGATTGACTTGTCCCAATTCAAGGCTATTATATGATCTGGTTCCGTGAAGCAGTTCGATTATGTACAATTGTTGAGCCATAAGTTTGGTTAGAGCTTCGATACGATTGGTGCATAGACCCAAGAGGAATACTTTTAGTAACGGGGCCACACAGTTTCCTACTTTAAAATCGATAAAATATTCCCATTTCTCGGCTGTGCTCTTTTCTTGGTAGATTACGTCATATAGCTCTTCCGCAATGTCTGCTGATAACATGGTTATATAGGCGAAGAGGGAGCCCGATATGGTCAGCCAGATCTGCGTAATCTCGGAGTGCACTTCACATATGCGGAAATACATTCTATATATGTGAATAAGTCTTTTACGACTTCGCTTTTTACTGCTACAGGTTTCTGCATAAGAATTAATGGAACAAAGCAATACCTGATGCCAGGTGATGAGGAGCAGTTGGTACAGGAAGTACGCCCAATAAATGGGCTCGAATAATATTATGCGATATTTGAAAACCATTAAATTTGTAAATCTCCTGATTTGATTCCACACTTGAGCACTAGTGAACCCAAATTCGAGTAAAGATGTAATAAGTATGTTATAGTCCATAGTGAAATACGAATAGCGGAAGGATGATTCCATATCCCTATGTATTTCCAATACCTTGTTAATCGCAGTCACACAAGGCGCATTATTTTTCCAGCTATGAAGGAATACTATGATTTTTAGCAGCTGCCAGTTAACATTGGTGTAGATTAGGGTTTCTAGATAAAAATAATATCCACTACTCGAAATCGCGCTGTCATGATGGATGTGAGCAGTCAAATTAAGTATCATGTAGCCATAGTTAAGATAATCTAGGAGCATTACAAATATTTTCACAATCCAAGTGATCCATTTTCTAACGGTTGCATATCGGCAGATATATAGTTTGTTAGTATTCGCATTGTACTTGAAGTATCCGAAACCACAGATACGGCAAAGGAGATATAGAACGCGTGTCAAGAAGTAAACTGTTCTGTGGAATAATAACTTTTTCCTGCGCTCCAGCCTATGTTTTTGTATTAGCCGAACTATCATTATATATTAATGTGATAAGGGAGTTCCGTGGAGTACAGCGAACTCAAACTCTAGCCGAATATTGAAACCGACTAACTTCGCTGGGGTGAGTTTATGCTCCAGTTCCTGTTCCAGCTGGTCTCATCATACAAAAATTTGTATAATTTGGATGGTCGGGGGTATCTAATGGAGCTGGTTATACCTATGGGCAACTAGAGAGCAACATTATTTAGCATTTAATGTAATTTTGTGGTAAAGAAACTGTTCCATTTCCACTTTGTTCCACTGAGGCGCACAGAGTTACCTGCATAAATGCTCTCATTACATTTTATGCTTTGCTTGATAGAGTGTTGTAGTATTGACAACGATGACAGTGTTAATAAAGTGGTGCGTACTCATACAAAAAAAAAACTCCGCTTGATTAATATCTCTTTGCTGCTAATGAGTTGTGCGTTTAATTAATGGTTAACTTATGGCCAGTTAATTACACATTATCCTTTCGTCCTGTTGCATGCATCCCTTTTTTCTTTTTGAAAAATCAGCGGTCGCTAAGCTGCTTAAATTGTTTTTATGCTGCCTCAATGAATTGTGGCCTTTAGCAGATTTCTGTTAAAGCGCAGGCAGCTTAAGTGGGCGACTGTTAAGTTGCCATATTGGCTTAAAAGTCTTATAACAGACAAGATTTCTGTTGAATCAATGGATTGTGGCCTTTAGCAGATTTCTGTTAAAGCGCAGGCAGATTAAGTGGGCGACTGTAAGTTGCCATATTGGCTTAACAGTCTTATAACAGACAAGATTTCTGTTGAATCAATGGATTGTGGCCTTTAACAGATTTCTGTTAAAGCTCTGGCAGTTTAAGCGCATGACTGTTAAGTTACCATATTAAAGCATAACATAACTTATACCAGAGAAGAATATAAGAAGTAAATATCAGGAGAGGGAGTGAGAGCAGAAGTAGCAGGGCAAAGCAGAATCAAATATTACAGTTACAAATAAGTGTGAGTATTTGTGTAGGCTCAGTATTGGTCGGCCCGTGAGAGTGAGTGTGAGTGTGATATGTGTAAGTACACACATTTAATAGAATTGATATCTTTAAAGCACTGTTGATTTACGTTGTGTGCAAATAGCTGAAAAGCAGTTGTAATTTTTGCCATTTCATTTTATATTTACCTGTTTTCATATTTACGCGTCAATTTCATTTTGCTTGCGCTTGTGTGCAGGCACTTTACGAATATTTTTATACCCAGTGCTCAAATCATGAGATCAAAGTGGGGCATAATGAATGTGTGTAGCGAAGAAACATAAAAGAAGGGAGAGTGAACAGTAGAAGTGCAATTGCTGTTAATGGCTCTGTTAACTTGTGCATGGGTAAGTGCTCTCATCTATGTTATATCTCCCTCTTAACAGGGCATTTGCTAGTCGTGCATTTGGAATTTGTGTAGTTTTTTTCGCGTTCGTTTTGCTGCTGTTGTTTGGGCGAATTGCAGGCCCATTGAATGCACAAGTGGCCAACATATTTGTACATTATAAGGCAGGGCGGGGCGGGCACTGGCCCGCTGCCAACTGGCTGGCATCATCATCGCCATCTCTAGCGCGATGATGATCGGGAGCAGAAACATTTTAACATTTTTCTGTGCATGCATAAAGCATAAAGGTAAGTAATTATGGCATTGCCATGCCGCACTACCGCCCGCTAGTTATCCTGTGGCAATTGGCGCCTTTTCAAGTGGCAATTGATGGCGGCTGCTGCAGCGCTGCCAGCGCAATCTGTCTGCTTCAGTTCTCTGCTCGCTTTTGTGTTTACATAGCTGTTCTACGCTGAGCCTCGACGGCAACTTTTCAATTTGTATTTCGTATTTGTATTTACAAAAGTGGAATGATGTTAAGTAAAATCTATTTGATATGTAAAAAGTTTGCTCATTGAATGTTTGTATTGCCTCAACTGTAGTTAAACAACATTGGCATTGCTGTTATCTTTAAAAGTGTATGTTATTTAACATTGCTTTAACATTTTTATCGTTATTTGGAGTGAATTCATATTAAACTTGATTTCCATTTGGTTTTATATTTTCTATAAATTTCTTCACATATTTTTTTCTGAATTTCCTTGCTTTATTTACACATTTTTTAAATGCAATTTGTATACACAAATTATTTCATAACTCTGCCACCCTTTGGCTTTCAACGCAGCTGTTACTGCTTGCCCACACACACGTGCCACAACCGCAACATGGTGGCTAGAAGTGTTTGTATCCTAGTTCCAGCAACCTGGTCCTAAACGCCAGATACCTAATGATGCGCCCCGCGCGTGGGCCACATGTCCTTTTGGCACGCTGGTCCGCATCCTGTTCTCTCACTAAATATACATTAGGTGGCAACGCTTCGAAACTCCCGTTAGGGCAGATTTGGCAGAGATTAGCGCTGGAGGTTTTTGTGGCTTCTTCGCTTGGCTGCCGATGCCGCTGCCGCTGCTCAGCGAGTGGAACTTAATTAATTTATTTATGTTTATCTTACTTGTTTGGAGTTTTGAGGGGATGAGAATAAATAAATATATATATATATATATATATATATATATAATATATATAATATATTTAAATATATAATAATATATTCCCAGATTTTTCGTCGAAAGATAAATAATCACGTCTTCTAAAAGTAAAACTCTTCTTAAGATGGAAAATTCTTAGCAAGGTATTTTTTTATCCTTTTCAAAATTAAACAAATTAAACATACTGTAATGATAGCGCCCAATTAGGTTTAATTTAAAAAAGAATAAAGCAGAATCTAATAGAAAAAAATTTCCAGACCATACCTATAATATAATACAGAAAATATTATGTGATAGAACTTGAAAGGTGTGCTGGCATATCAACTCAGTAACTATTTCAATTTATTTTAATATTTAACAGAATAACATATTTAACATAAGTTCCACAAATTCCGCTTCATTTGTTTCTTCTAATTTCATTTTCCACGCGCTTCAATATGGCATCCATATTGGTCACGAGCTGTTCCAGAATTTCCTCCAGCAACGAAACGCGATTGTTGAGACTGAAATTATTTGAATTAGTTTGTGATATATATGAAAATATGCTTAGTGGCTCCTACCGATACATATCCTTATTATCAACTTCACTTGGAACATCTGCGAAATAGTGCGCCCTATAAAATAAAATAAAAAGAAATTGTATATTTTCATTATAAAAAAAAATTATGCAGGCAGTACTCGGACTCCGTTATATTTCTACGCAAATGAACTCTCTCCCTAGGTTGGTTGCCAGCGCGATTAATTTCTTCATCAGCTTCAGTTCGTGGTGGCAGGACACGATTCTGGCGGCGGCGACCGCAGTGTCGAATCATATAGAAGAAAGACGATAGTTTCTTAAAGACATAGGCGCCCAGCTGACTGCGACCCTGAGTTATTTCGCTCTTCACCGTGTTGTACGTCTCCATGATGATGGCCAAGAACATATTCTAGAATCGATAGCAATTGAGAGATCGCCCTCCCTTCGGCTTATATATCTCAATACTTACCAGCAGAATAAAGAAGACCAGCAGAATGTAGGTGAGGAAGTAAATGGGTCCCAGCACCCGGTTGGCCTGCTCGATGAGGTTGTACTGAAAGTCACCCAGAATCATGCGTATCATGGTCAAAATCGATGTCACAAAATTGCAAAAGTCCGGATGCTTAGTGCCGAAGAGCAGTAGGCCCAGCTGGGCATAGGCCAGAAATACGATGCCGAACATAAGACTGAAGCCAGCCAAGTCCTTCGAACACTAAAAAATATTGTTGGGAAAATCTCATTCCGATAAATGGCGGCAAGTCGCTACGTACGCGTCTCAGTGTCGTTGTGAACTGTACGAGCGTCTTGTTGAAACTAATAAATTTAAAGATCTTAACCCAAACGAGAAATCCCAAAATGGCCATCATGTCCACGTAGATGGTGTTCCACAGACACAACGTATCCACACTTATAAACTGCAGTTGGTTTCTCATTTTCTTGGACAACGCGTTTACCTTGAACATGTGCCAAATGTTGTAGACCAGAGCCAAGTATGCAAACTATGTGAGTGAAGATGCCGAGAAATGATATGGGGGACAAGGTTAAGTGAGATTTTTTGGGGACTTACGACTAATATAAGCAAATCCTGTATATTCATGATGGACCTGAAGTAGTTCTTGAAGCCAATTTTACGGATGGCGGATATTTCCGATATGGTATAGTATATGACCATAATGTACCAAAATATAAAGACACAGGTCATGGCTAGATTACGCTCAGTTAGAAATGATAATTCCTTGACTGTCTGCAGCTGACTCTGGGGTATGACACCGCCAGTGGGCGGGATTTCCGCGATGAATCTATAAATAAAGTGGGAAATCAATTTATGCAAACTTGAAAATACCCTGGAACAGATCTAGATCTCATATATCGGCCACCTTCTGGCAATCAAATGGATATAGGGTATAATGTATATACTTTTAGTACACTATATACTACTCCTTGTCCACTTACTTGGCGCTCTGAAAGATATCTGTATTTTCGTTATACAGATTAAACTCGATTAGACAAAGACGTGAGCCGCGATCCAACCAATGCTCGGCCTTCAATCTTTGGATAGTGCGTAGATTTGTCTGCTTACTATATGTTAAGTCGACGGTATAGCCACCAGTTCGATAGAAGTTCAAATGTGTCCACAGTGGGGTCGACTCTAAGTGACTCATCGACTTGAACGGTGCGCCCTTATGATGTTCAATGATCTCCTCTGTCCCAGATGTGTACTCTCCATAGCAGGTGTTGAAATATCGAATGAAGGCATCATTCACATAGCAGCTATCCTTCTTTACGCGTATTTGTCGTAGTCGTGGCGGTCCCATCAATAGGTTCTCATGCAAAAAGACTCTATCCCTTAGGTTTGTATATGTGTTTGCTTTTCGACTGCGCGTATTATCATCATCATCATTATTATCGTTCTCCACATTTTGCTCGACCAAATCGCCGTGTAGATTTACTAAAAAATTATAGACTAAATAGTCCCAGAAGTCCGGAATGGTCATAACCTTTTCAAATGAAACAGTGACCGAGGGCGCTATTACCATGTCACGGGTTGTGAAAAGCTTCTTTATGGTATCGTTAAAATAGAACATATACGAGTGCCGAACCGAGAGTGTGACTGCAATGGGATTTGAACACAATATTTACTACTTAGATTCAGGAATCAAAAGAAAGAACTGTGCTCTATGTCGAATGTTAAATTTCTTACAGTTAAGCTGTTCACGACAAACTGTTACAGTCACACTGTTAAGGTATGACTGTTAAAGTAAAACTGTTAAAGTAAAACTGTTAAAGGTAAACTTTTAAAGAAATACTGTTAAATTATGACAGTTAAAGTATCACTGTTAAAGTATGACTGTGAAAAATATGACTGTTAAAGTATAACTGTTAAAGTATGACTGTTAAAGTATGACTCTTAAAGTATAACCGATAAAGAAAGACTGTTAAGAGAATACTGTTAAGACAAGACTGTTAAAGTATGACTGTTAATGTCAGACTGTCAAATACCAACCGTTAAGTTATTACATAGTCCACAGTTGCATTAGTTTAAACCCTTAACTATTGAATTACTTTACTCACCGAGAGAAGTTAAGATTAGAAATATGATAAACACGGCGAATTCCATGAGGGCCTCGCGCACCTCCTCGTCGGTTGTGTAGAGAATACGCGAGGCTTTCGTTCTCATGCCCTCATGTCTGACTTCAGATGGTCTAGCTCTTCCGGCCGTTGCTTCTGGCTCGGTGGTTGATTCGGCGTGATCGCCATCATAGACCTGCTTGCGCCTAAATAGTCGCGCGATTCCAGTCTTTTGTGATCGCTGCGGTTCCTCTGCAGGGAGAGGAACTATCGAGGGGGTAGGCGATACGCCGTCTTCGCCAGTAGCCGGCACTGTTTTCGGCAGGATTACATGGCGACCTCTTATGGAGGTCTGTTCGTCTGCGGTTGAGCCACGCTGTGGTCGAGGCGGCGGCAGTGGGCGGCGAACGGGACGCTGGGTGGGCTGCGGCGTATCTTCTTCGCCCTTGTCTTCTGTTCCCTTTTCTTTTTCAGACATTGTGACTTTGCCTCAGTAAATAAATATTTTTTCAATTTTTGAATATTTCTTTTTGTTGTGCTGTGACGCACAAGCTCGAGTTGACTGAGCTTCGAGGCGAGCAGGCGGAGCTGTGACAGAAAACAGTTTCAACTTTGAGCAATGTTTGCTTTGACCTGCCGAGCCATAAAACTGGGAGAGAGTGTGTGTGGGTGGGTGCTTATAAAAAATGGCAAGGAATGCAGCGAGCATCTGCAGAGCAACTGCATCCTTATAGTCAAACATATCCTGCCATTCCCCCCTCTATACATATGCATATTTCATGCGTTAACGCCAGCATTTGAATTGGAGCAGCAACGCCAACTGATGTAGCGAGACAGGGGGGCGACGAGGCGATGGGGCGTGGCTGTTGGCAGTTTTTGATTTATGTTGCTCGTTGGCCAGCTCAGCGACTCCTTTGGGCTATCAGCGCCCAGTTGAGTTGTCAGGACACATAAAAAATGCACGAACAATCGCATAAATGTGTTAAGATCCCTCAACCAAACCGTTTTGCCACGACTTAAGAAATAAATATATTAAAATCGCTTTTAGTAGAGAATTAAATAAAATTTAAAAAATGGGTTTTTTTTTTATATTTTAATGTTTATTTTATTGAACCGTTTGCTTGTTTTGCATTTATTTTAAAATATTCATAAAGTTAACTTTCAGTATTCACTAAACAGCTAATAAAACTTTAGATCAATTAGTTGGTATTACTGCCGCATAGATAAATATATTTGCAAAGCTTATGCAATTTAAGTACACTTCTTTCTTTCATACTAATAATTTGAATGATTTAACGAAATAGTTTATAACTATCGAAATAGAGCATATAGAATATGATTAGGCCCTTGTGGGTGATATTTGATAACTTTAAGAAACAATATGCTAGGATTTCTTTATATATATATATGAATATAGTACGACAGACATAAGAAATAGTTTGTGTGAAGTTACATATTAAAGCTAAGTAGCTGCAAGGATTTCTCTCATTTTAGTTTCTCGATTGCAGTGTGTGTGTGTGCTCGCTACGAACGGAATTTCGAATGTTTGTGTGTGCCATAGACCTATGTCTACTAAAATATATAAATATATATTTATCCATGTAAATATATAAATATTTATTTTTAAAAATATATAAATACATATATATTTATTTAAAAGAAAATATATAAGTATTTATATACATATAGATATAAATATTTATCAGCGCTAATCTGGATTTTGTTTTGCAATCAAACATTTTTTTTTCTTTATCCAAATTTACATCCAGCACAAAATTTGTTTACTTTTCTTTATTACTATTTTTATTACTACAAATTAATTAAGTTTAATATTTTTTTTATGTATATTTTTTCTATGTGATTTTTGATTGCAAAATTTTATCATTGATTTTCCCATTTTTTTTGTTGCTTAACTATTTGGCTTTGAAAATACTTTGGCGCCACAACGCAGCTCAGTTTTATGTTGGTTTTTCCCATTTTTGACTTTTTATTTACTTTTTTTTTTTAGTTTCTATTTTAGTTTTGCCAACCACATGAATATTGAATTTAATGCACTAGAAATTGTTTTTCAGCAAAAGTGATTACAACAAAAGGATGCAACTTTTAAGCTACTTCTTTGGTTGGTTATTTTGTGTGTGTGAATATTTCTATTTGTTTGTTTGTTTTTGCCCACTCTTTGTGCATTGAAAGAAATTGTTGTTTTGTGCCCTCACTTTTAGTTTTTTTTTTTAATAGTTTTTTTTTGGTGTTTGCTTAACACTAGATACATTTTATTAATTGGTCCTTTGGTTTCGAAAACATTTCACGCTAAAAGGCACAATATGGAACTACTCTATTACTATTTGTGTTTTGGGTTTTGTGTTGGTGGGCTTTTGGCCACGCCCATTTAGCTGTTTAGTAAGGCTTTCCCAGGTCCTTGGGCCGCTTTAGCTGCACCTTCAGCCGCTTTGTGCCGATCTGAAAGCCGTGCATCGCCTGTATGGCCGCATCCGCTGAATGCCGATTGTCGTAGGAGACGAAGCCAAAGCATTTCGATAGATTCGTTTGCTTATCGATAAACACCTTGGCCGATAGCACATTGCCAAAGGGCAAAAATGTCGACGCGAGATCGGTATCTATGAACTCCTGAGGTAGATGATAGATAAACAGATTGCTGCCATCGGGACCTGTGAAATGAAGAGGAGAGAGTTAATATATGTGAGTATTTTGGATAATGCAAGGACAGTGAATGCTCTCCAATGGAATTGGAGAATTGTAGAACTAATTTAAATGCTCGATAGGAATTTAAATATCGAAAAGTTCTCTGGTTGTTTGTAACAATTATATCTGTTATTGCATATTTGTATCTAATTATCTACCGATAGTCATTTTTTAATTATTTTTATTGTTTGTTGACATTGTGATTAAGGCGTAGTGATCAAATTGTAGTGACCAAGGCAATTTCTTTTTCTAATCTAGTTTTCTAACTGTTTGACTGATTGCTCACTGAGCTGTAGTTCATGTACTTGACTGATATATGGCTGATCAAGTCAAAGTCCATATCAGTGCCTGATCACCTGACACTCTCTTACTGATCAGCCTATAGTAAATGGAATGATTAGTGATCAAGCCAAATTCCATATTAATCGCCAGTTACTAATGATCTCTTATTAATGAAATAGTTGGCGATTAAGTTATAATCCAGTGTGATCATCGACTGATGACTGAGTGTTTATCTATTTCAAGTGATCACTTATGATCTACCCGTAGTGTAGCCTGATTGACTGTTTAGCGAAAAGTCTATAGTCCATAGTGTAAACGATTTATGACTAATTTAGTGACTTTACACTGATATATAGTCTGCGCTAATTTGATTGACCTACAGATTCGTCATCAAGTCTCTCTATAACTTTATTTATTTCTTCTTAACCAGCCCATGATCTACTCAACTCAACTTTTGTCTCAGAAGAGAACTCTTTCTCTTCTCAAAGTTTCCTTTTACGGAGCATTCACTGTCTCTTCCACTTACCCTCGATCTGTTTGCCTGCCACGCCCGCTGCGGCTGCCTGCAGGGCGCTGGCATTTAGGGTCTGTGCGGCTCCATAGGCGGCGGCTGCGGCACTCGCTCCATTGGACAAGCCGGTGAAAGTGTTGGTGCCATAAGGATCTGCGGCATTCGGTGGCCCTAAAATTTTAGATTTTTCGATATGTTTAACATGATATACAAATTGAAGCTGAGCTAGGGGGAGAGAGAAATAATGCGAGTAGTGATTGTTGTTGCTTAAGTTTATGCAAATCGTTGTTCAATAAAAGAATAAAACAAATTACACGACAAACAGAGACAAGGACAGAAACACGTGAGCACGCCCATGCACACACACACATACACACACACACACACACAATACACAGAGCCACACATATAAACGCTCAAGTGCTCTGTGTGGCGGAGCTGAGTTAACGCATATGGAAACCGCGCTTTATATATTTTGACCCTGGCGCGTCCCTTTGGATACCCTTCGAGAGAGTAGACTTGTTTTGATGTGAGTTTTGTGAGGCATGGAAGGAGCTTTATATAGATTTATATATGTTATTGATTGTTATGTGGAGCATAGACTATAAGAGTCTTTAGAGTTTATTTTCTCATAGTACTTCGAAAAGTTAGAGATGTTTTATTTGATATATCTTTCATGTAGCTGGTGGATTTCTTACTTTTTTTTAATATTTTTTAAGTCATCCTCTTATCACATAAAATTAACGTACTATCATATGGGACATGGAAAGTCATAGAAACAAGCAAGGATCGACTGTAATATTTTATTTAAATTTTTGTACATATTTTTTTGAGGTTCACTGACTTTTTGTTATTCTTTAGCTAGTCATAATCATAGCTAAACCTTGTCAACTCTTCAGCCTCAAGTGTATTCAGTCTTCGGCCTGCCCATAATTAAGTTTCTTCTCTTTCTTAGTTTTTGTTTTGCGCTTTGTTGTTGTTGCTGTATATATTTATTTTTTTTATTTTTATTTTTGTTCGCCTGCTGCTAGCCTTACATTATTAAATTTTATATATCCTTTTGTTGTAGCATAAAAAAATTTGTTGTTAGCCTTTGTTGTGCGCACGGCGCCCGTTTTTTAATTGAGCCCAAAACCCAAATCCCCTCAACCTGGCCTTTTGCTTTGTGCAGCACACACACACACTCGCACAGTAAAATTTTTGTAATCTACTAAAAATTTATTACGTTTTCTGCTCGTTTCTTTTGTTATTTACATACGTGTAATACATAACAAACAAAAAGAAACAAACAACAAAGCAAAAGGGGCGCAAAAACTTGTTACGCAATGAAAGTTTTGCATTTCGTGTGCACTCGACATGCAGAGGGAGAACGAGAGCGAGAGAGAGAAAAAACAAGATGAAAATCATCATAAACATGGCCAAAATTTTTTTATACACCATCAAATTATGGCTTCATATTTTTTACGCTCCGCATTTATTTTATTGTCTCTCCTGCACAATTTAGACAGATATTAATTTTTTAAAGGCCCGCGGCATGCTCGCAATTGCGAAAAATATTGATTGCAGCTCGCTGTCTAATCAATGTTGAAAAAATAAGTAAGCTATACAAATTTATAGAGTTGGTAAACTGAACGGCAATTTTTGTTTCTTCTCGTCCTAAATAGTAAATAGTAAATCAATGTTTATATATTTCAGCTACTCTGATATTTATTCTCTTTATTTGTGCATTAAATCTACACATAAATATAAATTTTCCAATGGCAAACAAAAATTCTTTAAAAATATTCTAATACCTATTGTCCAACTTTTAAGGCCCCCAGCCTTTTATGCATTTCCACGATTTTGTGCAGCAACTGGCAGGACTCTGATTAAAAATTGATCCTACCCATTGAAAATGGATATAATGATATAGTAAAAATAAATATGATGGGCGGAAAAATACTTTCTCAGCTACCCTAAGAATATTTCTTGCTCAATAGACTAGTAGCTGTGCATGAATATTTTCGATATTGGTAACTAGATAATCGATTAGAATTGTTATCGATAGAGAAAACAAAGTAGCTCTGATCAACATTATTGTTATTTAACTTAACTGTTGCAGGGTAACTACCAGTCTAGCTTTCCCTATCATAGAACTTTATTTGTTTCTTTTTTCTTATATTGCAATCAACAATTCTAACTTTTTTTCTGTCACTCGCATGATTTGATTTTTTCCACTTGCTTTTATTTAACACTTTTTTGTATTGTGTCAAAATTGTAAAATTGTTCAACGCTTTTTTTGTTATTGTTATGGCACAACAATTTTTATTGACAGAGTGTGTAAATAAAAACTAGGTGGAACTCTGGAGGCCAGGAAAGTTGGGGGTGCTTCGACTGCATGTGTTTTTAATTAACAATAGGCCGATTGTGGGAGGGCTTGCAGCTGGCTGGCTTAGAATCAACTAGCGTGGGCGTATTTGAACTTATTCAATTTGATATATTTATTTGTTTTGACTGGACAAAAGAGTGAGTGAAATAAATAAAATAAAAAATAGCCTTAGTATTGTATTTGTATTTTTTTGAATTTAAATAAATTGGAGAGCTGCTTAGCAAAGATTATATTATGTAGAGACTTTTACATATTTTTCGATTGGATATTAAAATATATTTTATGGAAATTTTATCTGCGATTGCATTTAGATTTTTATGGCACAGGTTAAAAGTATTATCTAAAAGTTGATGGAGAGTATTTAATATTTTATTTTATTGATCATCATCTTTAGTAATTAAAATTAGTATGCTACTAGTATTTATAGGTATATTTAATTTATTTTTTCTCCTGCTCTTAATAATTTTTCATAATAAAGAAAATATTTTGTATAGATATTTTCATATTTAATTTAATAGCTCAATATTTTATTTTAAGTTTTAAATGTTGATATATTTTGGTTTATAAATATTATTTTCATAATATTTTTTGTTCAACAAATTAAATATGAAAATTATTGATATAGTCTAATATGTATAGCCTCGAAGTGTTCTACTAATATGATCAGAATGTCTTTAAGAAAATGTATTTAGAAAATATTCATCAGATATATATTTAGATCAGTTCTATAACACAAATTTAGAACATATATGTATGTAGTTCGGATATATTCCAGGAACCAGGGAATTTTTTGTTATACTTGCAATTAGTTTATGGTGTAACATAGTGTTGGGGGTAACTGTTTTGTGTAGATTCAGTTATTTCGGATTAGTATTCGGATTAAATATATTTTTTGGGAAGGGCAGGGCAAGGCGCATGCAGGCGGCGTGCTATGGGGGTGTGTGGGTGGAGTGCAGGCTTTGTTGGTAAATGCACTTTTAGTACGCACAATTTCAAAACAGACAATTAACAGTTATATATATACATACACACACACTCATTCACGCCCGCTGCAATTAGACACACACAGACATACACAGAAATACATACATATACAAAGAGAGATTTGGCATCTACTTACAGAGCGCGCTCAGCGTGAGCGTTTGGCTGGCGCTCGCTGGCGGCGGTGGCGGTGCCACGCCCATTAGCTGTGCCAAATTTAAATTGTGATGCGCATGCGTGACCAATTGTCCAGCGTTGGGCGCAAAGCTGGCTCCCAGCTGTCGCTGGTGGGCATTCAGAATGCTGCCGCTGCTGGGCAGGTGGCTGGTGGGTAAGTGGCTGTTGTTTGTGTTGTTGCTATTGCTGCTGTTGGTGTTGCTGCTGTGGAGGCGGTGGCTGTGACTGAGGCTACTGATGCTGCTGCTGTTGCTGTGCTGGCTAGCATTGAACAATGTTACCAGATTCTGCATAGACATGGATGCACTGGCGAGCAGTCCAGTGCCAGGAGCATGCCCGGCGGCAGCGAGACTCCCGCTGCAGCTGCCGCTGCTGCTGCCGCCGCCGCCGCTGAAGCCGGATGCGGATGATGCGATGCCAAGTGGGAGAGATGATGATGATGTTGGGGGTGGTGGTGCGCCTGCTGCTGCTGATGCGGGTGACCCGGCGACAGCTGCTGCTGCTGCTGCAGCTGCGGCGGCGGCGGCGCCTGCAGCCGATAGAGTTGCTGCTGCTGTGCTGCCGGCAGCGCCGGATGATGGGCCGTGTTGGCCGTGGTGGGCACTGTTATCCGGTGGGTGGAAATTTAATCCTGTTTTCAGTTTCCATAATTTTTGTTTTTTTTTTTGGTTTTTTTTTTACAGTTTTTTGAGTTTTGGTTTATGGTTGTAAGGTTTGGTTGAGTTGGTTGATTGATTGATTGATTGATTTGTTTTTGTACATGACCACAGAGTCAATCATAGACATACCAAAAAATGTTCAACGAATATTTATATATATAAAAAACATAGAAGAAAACACACACCCAATTGGATTATTTACATTTACAAGAAATTAAAAATTAATTTTGTTGAAATTTGATTTTTTGTTGTTTTTCATGTAAATATATATAACATACAAATCATAAAACATAAATCAACATAAAAGGGCAAACAAATTAAAAAAGGAAACGAAAATAAAATAAGTCAAATTAAATAATATAAAAAATGAAAAATAAATAAAAATAAAATTTGGTAATGAAATAAAAAAATAAAATAAAAATAAAAATATAAAATGTTGACAAAATAAAAAGGCAAAAACTCACAAAAAAAATTTAAAAAAAAAATTATATTAAAAAAATAAATATTACTAAAAACGCATAGACATAAATTCAATTTCAAATGCAGTTAGACATATAATAATAACTAAATAATTAAATTAAAAATAAATTAATAAGTATGCATTTGCATTAAAAGGCTCTAAAGTAAAAAGGCTGCTCGAAATGAATGGCGTGGCGGCTGTTGTTGTTTTTTAAGGGCGCTAATCAACTGCAAATCAAGTCTTAAGAACTGTAACTAAATTAGTTTGGCAAGCAGCTACACAAAACGAAGGACTTCTGAACAGAGGGTAGAGTAGGAGAGATAGAGAGGAGCGAGCGACACATAGACTGCCAGGCACGGGTGTGTGTGTTTACATATGCGTGTGTGAGAGAGTGTGTATGTGTGTATGTGGCATGCCCACAAATAGATACATAGATGAACACAGACATGGGGACACAACATTCAACAGAGTTTTTAGATACCTTTCTGCTTATTTTATGAATTTTTGTAGTCTTCTATTTTTGTTTTTAATTTTTAAAGAAAATTTCACTTTGAATGAGCTGCAAAAGTCGTTATGTCAACTATCATAGACAATGCATTTTTTGTGCCAGAGTCTATACTTTTAGCTATCGGCTCAGTTAGGCCTTTGGGGCCTTGTCGTCTTTATAAAATTTTAAGTGCGCTTCACCTGTGGCCTGAGCTGCACGCAGAGAAATTTATTTGTTGACTTGAAATGAATATTTATTTAGAGAAGTTTCTTTATGAGAAGCTAAATATTAACTGATAAAAAAAATTTTGTTAAATGAAACTTTGAGCTTTAGTCTTGAACTGAAGTGTATTGAAACTGAAACTTATCAATAAAAAAATATATTTTTAATATATTTAAGCTGAGCAGCTTGAAGCTGGTACTTAGTTTGAGCTATAAAATATCTTTCCTAAATTAGATATAATTCTTTTTCCCACATCATTTGACAACTTTTCTCAGTGTATTCTCACTTTATATTCCATTTTTCCATCCTTTACTTTTTCATTCTTTCTATCCTGTGCATTTGCTTACATGCCAGCGTCCTCGTCAGTGCCCCGTAGCTATTGGGCATTATAAGCGCCTGCCTCCAACCTGCTGCCGCGGGCGATTCTTATGTTTTTCTTAGGCCTCACCGTGCGCTGCCTTTGATGCTGCGCTGCCCCAGGGCCTTGGCATGGCTTATAAACATTGCAGGCCCCAAAATGCCAAAAGTGTGGGCAAAGACAGCAATTTTTTGCATGAAAAGCTTGCGACAAAGGCGCTGTGCACATGCTCGCATGCCATTTTAAATAATTAGCAACGGCCACGCCCACTTTTTAAGCATTTTTTCTGCTCGAAAAGTTCTCCATGAAAACTTTTAGCGTAAATTGGTTAAATCTGCCACATTTACAGGTTGCACACTTAACCAAAAGGCGGATTCCTATTTTTTTTCTACTCTCTGCCTTTTCACCGTCTTCTTCTTCTTCTTTTTTGGTCTAACATAAAAGGCACGTCCCATACATTTGCTGACCATCAGGGAGCGCCCCCATTTAGAGTCCAAGTTTGTGTCTCGGCGTCCGTCGCTGACATTTAAAAAACGTCATTTGTTATTCAAGTGGCATACGTCGCTCTAAGTTGCCTCTAACTGCCCATCTCTGCCCTTGGCTGTCACCGCTTACCGTTGTCGTTAACTGTTCCTCATTTGCCACCACCCAGATGCCGAGTGGTGGCACTCGTCAGAGAGTCCGTTGGCTTTGTTATGGAGCTTGTGGCAGATGAAAACTTAGGGTTGTCGAGATGCTGCGAAGTCCCTTTTAACGCGAGTAGTAGAGTGTGAGTTAGTAGGGAGTATTCGGTCTTGTCTTTGTCTGTTTATTTTATATATGATTATTATATAGTATATATAATAATGAAAACAATTTTATACTGGAGATTGATTCTGTATTTACAGAGAAAATCTGTCGAACTTCAGTTTTAATATTCACTAGCCTCATAAATGCTTACTACTGTAAAGACCCTCGCTTCCATTGCATGGAACCTCAATTGCTCAATCAGTCAATTACGTTGTCGGTTAATGTATATTTGCATTGCTAAAAGTTTCTATTCTACAAAAGGGTAAACTATTAGACTTTAAGAATAATATACATATTGAACATGAATCAGTTATAGCCAAAGTTACCAAGAGTCGTAATTGAGACTCAAGCTAAGTATAGATCATCAATAAATCCATGAAGTTACTTTTGCATATTTGTTTATATATTTATTTTGAATAATTTAATGAATTCAAGTTTGAGTTCACTTCAGAATGCCTAAATCATTTGAGTCAAATGAAAAGTAATATGAAGAATGCAAGCTTCTGTAGAGACATCTGTCAAGCAGTAATGATTGAGCTAAAGATATATAAAGATATATTTTTCTACATTATTATTACATATTATAAATATATTTTGTACATATACGACAAGTACTTAAAGAGCATCCAAAGTCTCACCCATGTAAAAAAAAGTTACATCAACATCTATTATTCTTTTTTTTTTACGATTACATCACGCGTCGCTCAACATTTGGCTGTCTGTGATTCTTTGGGTTCTCTTTGTTGTTGTTGTTGCTGGCAACTCTTGTGCTTGATTTGTTATGCGCAAAATGTTCACGTCGACGAGACTGGCCAGACAGACTGGACGCATGGACGGATGGACGGACGGAAAAGGGAGTTGAGAGTTGTGCTGTTCGGCATGGGCGTGGCATGTTGGTCATTCTAATGAAGCGCCGTTGCATATGCAACACGTTCGCATTGACGCCGCGTACGTGTCGCAGTATTGGTGTCTGTCTGTAGCTGTAACTGTGTGTGTTGTTGTTGTTGTGTATCTTTGGTCTGAAATCTGTGCAATGCCTTGGCCATTGCCAGCGCCTGTCCACCTTTTAATCCTATTAGAATTTTTGTTTTATTCATCATGCTCTTTAGTCCGGCCTGCTCTCGAAAACCCACTCGTAGCTACCCTACCTTAACACTTTTTTCCCCCACATATATATCTCTCTATATTGTTTGTTTTTCTTCGTTCTTTCCCTGGTTTTGTTACGCTCTGTTCTACATTTATGTAAATTTCATTTGCTTAAATTGAAATTAATTATTTGACAGTTGTCGCTTGCAAATGACTGAAGCGATGCCAGCTTTGGCTGAACGGAGGGAGAGTGAGACGGCTGCTCTCGGGGTTGTAGGTGCTTGGCCCTGCCTCCTGTTCCACTGTTCAACTGTTATTCATGTCTTTGTTAGTTTCTCTTTAGCTGACTCGGTGTCAGTCGAGAAGTCGCTTGTTATAAATGAAGCGACGACAGAGTTGGGAGAAAACAGAGAACAAAAATAAAAAAAAAAAAATAATAGAAAAATCGCTTGCATTTGCAACTTTTACATTAATTCTTGTTTACTTTTTTAAATGCTCAACAAATGACTGCTGTGTAGCAGCGCTTAGTTTGCCACATTCAAAGTCATTTATCTTTCGGGCAGCGCTATGAAATATAGTGGAAAATGAATCTAACATGTTACCTGTGGACTGAGAGCGTGAAATGAAAATTTATTAAAGCTGGACTAGATTGAATGAAGGAAGGTTGCTGGTTGAGTGAGTTTTATAAAAGTAAAATTAGTTTTTTAATTATAGTTATATTTTTACACCAACAAAAAGGATTCTTTGGCAGCTTTGTGTAAGAAGTTTAAGTCTGTAGACTTAAAAAAATATTATTTTTTTGTATCTGAAGCATCTAAAAAATATAGTAAATCAAGTTGTTCTGAGTGTCTGACACGGAAAAAAGGATTCTTTATTTTTTATATGGCCTAAAGAATTTTTAAGTAGTTTAAAATTATTTTTTTTAGGGCTTGATTCTAATTCTCCATTGTTTTGAAATTTTGTATAATTATTTTTTTCTTGATGAAGTTTTTGGTATTAAATTTTTTTTTTAACTTTTAAGTAATTTTTTTTTTATAAAAAAAAAATAAATGAAACTTAGACTTATTTTTTTTTATATTCAAAAATAAAGTTGAAAGTAAATTTTTATCTATTTTTTCTATATTTAAAAATCAAATAAAAATTTCAATTAAGTTTTCCGCCGTATCTCTGACAAAATCTATTCAATTTCCTCAACCTCAACTGACCTAAACAGCTTTCACAGCCTTTTGCAGCTCATTCAATGTGGTTTTTCTTTCGCTTCTTCTTCCTTGCCAATCATTTCCTTTGTCTTGATAACATTTTTCAATTACTTTCTTACCGAATTCGAATTCACACACATAACAAAACGTGAAAAAAAAAACATTTTACACACAAAACTAAACGCTAAACTAATTAAAATTCCAAATAAACAACAAAATTTCAATGGCGAAACGTAACAGATAAATTGATAGATAAATACGCAGAGGAGTTAAACAAATTGTTGGGTAATGGGTACAACGCATAGATAAACTAAACACGCAATTAAATAAAACAACAAAAAGTTGATTTTTGGTTGCAATCGAAACAGAAAATAAAACGAAAAAAACAATTAAAATATATACGGAAAGAAACAAGTCACAAAGTGCGCGCAGTAGTTGAGGAATTTTCTTGTTTTATCGAGCAAAATGTGTAAAAAAAACAAAGAAAAAGAGACGAATGCAAACAGAAAGAGAGAGAGAGATAGATAAAGAGAGACAGAGAGAGAGAGAGAGAGGTAGAGGAGGAAGAGGAAACACTGTGGTTTTTTTCTGTTTATGGCAATGACTAACTGAGCTGAGGGAACATTCCGATTGGATATATTTTTTTGGGGCTCTTATTAGCTAACTATTTCGGCCAGGGCTCGAACCTCGCACACTCACCTTGCAGATAGTGGGCCGGCAGTAGTCCGTAGGGCTGCATCTGCTGGTAGAGCTGCAAGTGGGCCGTCGGATCAGCGCTGAGATAGGCAGCTGCGGCTGCTGCTGCGGCCGCGCCCGGCGTCTGGGCATGATGCGGACTGCTGCCGAGCAAAGCCGGAGCCAGAGAGGCGCTCAGCGCTGCCGTCGTCGGCACCGACACAAGCGTCGCTGTCTGTGCGCCAGCGCCAGCGCTCTGCACCGGCGGCACACCAGCCAAGGCAGCGGCCATCGATGGATTCGGGCGTTGCGCCGTCGGCGCTGCGGCAATCAGTGCTGTTGCCGTGTTCGCCGTGGGCGTGGCTGCCGCTGCTGCAGCGCCACTGGGCGCCTGTGTCAGTGCACTGATGCCGCATATGGCCTGCAGCTGCTGCATCTTCTTTTGATCCTTTTCCTTTTGTGTGTCGGCGAACTTAACGACCAGCGGCGCCGAGCAACCCTCCATGGTCTGGCTCTGATGCAGGGCCTGAAATGATGAGAGAACCAGAGAGAGAGAGAGGGTTGTATAGAGAGTTGGTGTAATAAGGAATATACTACTATATATATTCTGTTGATTGACTGATTGATGGCTGATGACCTAGCTGATTAGGCTATGCACAGTAAGCTAGATTAATAATGATTGATTTATTGACTGATTGACTTATAAAATCATAGGTCAAAGCTGATGTTTTCATGTTGATTGAATGATTGATTGTCTAATTGATTGATTAAGTTATAAATTAGTTGATTAGTTGATAGCTGAATATATGATCGACTTGCAGAGAAAATTATTGTCTCTCTGCATGATTGATTCACTAATGAATGAATTGACAGACTAAATGAACATAATTGACTTACTAAGTAAATTATAAAATGACGATTGATTGACTGAATGACTAATTAGTTATTGAAGATTTCCATTAGAGATAGTTTTCAGAACTTTATTGCACTGAGAGGGATTGATCGATATACTAATACTGTAGAATTTTCGATTGATGGATGCTTGATTGATTGTGTAACTGCTTGATTGATCAATGATGTACTGCTCAGAAAATCGAAGATTAATTGAATGGCTGTTAAGCCATCAAATTGTCGAGTTGTGTTATTGATTGACTGATTGATTGTCTCACAGAGTAAATCAATTAAGTCTATAATAAATTTATTTATATAATTGATTTGGGTAGACTTCAGAGTAATTCCACGTTCTTATATCCTAGCAGCCAACCCACTCAAACATCTATTTACCAATAACAACTATAGCGGCTTATAGCATACTTCTCCACTACTTGCACAAAGCGCCAACGTCTTTGGCCCAATTTAAGGGTTTGACGCCACTCGAAGCACAATTTGTGGGCAGCAAAGAGTCGAGCAGGCAGCGAGCAGCTAGGGCAACTTTGGTTGTTTTCATAAGTTTTATGGCCAGAACAAAATAATAATGACGCGAACTTAAGCTGGAAGAGCAATAACAAAGCTTCCTGCTGCAGGATCAGCCCGGCTGGCTGTTGCTACAAACCGCAGCAATTTAGCCTAAGCGACTTAATTTACACCTTTTACTAAGCCCGAGCAAAACAAACAAATGGACACGAAACTAAAACATAAACCAGGCCAAATCGCGCGCGGCATTAGATGCAGTTCCGCTGAGGAAGATGCTGGGGGGCTGCAGGGAGAGGGGCTGAGTGCTTGCAACGGAATGGGCCCAAGCCACTTTAGTCATTTCCCGGTTTATGTAGACTTTATCATTGAGACCAGGCGACGAGCCTCGCCAACTTCCGCTCAATTGTGGCCGGGCCGACAGTTTGTGAAATTCTGGCTGCTGTGGCTGTGGGCTCTTGGGTCTGCCTGACTCCCTGACTCCCAGACTGGCTGCCTGACTGCCTGAGTCTGGGTATCTGGGTGTGCTGGCACAGTCAACAGAAGTGCTCTTTAATTACATTGACTATAATTCTTGCGGCTGTGGCGCGACTTTTATGACCGGCTGCTGCCGTTACTGCAATTGTTGTTGTTGCATTTACAGTGTCGCATCCTGCTGCTGGCAACAAAGTAATTAGGCAAATTTCCGAGTTTTTAAACAGGTCGCTAAAGTTGCCCGTCGCAATAACCTTGTTGGCAAGCCAAAAAGATAAAAATGAAATGCGAACAGCGAGATGTGAATTGGTTTTAATATGGCACAACAATTTGTTGTTTGTTTGGCAAAAAATATTTAATAAAAAATATATTTATTTGAGCTTAGCTTGATGAAAGTAGGATGCAAATTAGAGATGGAGATTATTTGTTGATAGAGTAATTTATGAGCAGCTGCATAGCTTGGCGATTTTATTTCTTTATCTTCTTTGGCTTATATTGTTTGTTAGCTTGTAGATTAATGCTAAAGATTGTGGCAAGGATAGTTTGTATACTGCTTACTCCTTAAATAAAATACAGCTTAAATAAATATAAATATTTTCTGTCTAGATTTGGTTGCCTGAAGATATATTTCATCAATAAAATAAAAAGAAAAAATATAATAAAAATATCTTTTAAGTAATTCTGATTTTTTTTTTGAAAATTCTCTTAAATATATATACTAAAACTACGAATAGAATAAATACTTTCTTATATTTTCTGCTTAAAGCAACCAGCGAAAAATGTTTCCTCTTAAACAACAGTCAAACCAAATTCAGTTTTTAGTCCCTCAGCAAAACATTCGCAAAATAAAAAACACATTTTTTAGCTGCGAAATTCTTTCGCCTGTCCGCCCATAATCTTCACTTTGTAAAAACAAAAAAAGGCGAGTTAAATGACCTGGTAATCAACATGAAATTCCGCTTTACAGTCCGAGCCAAGTGCCCAGAAACACTTGACAAATTAGCGCGAGAAGGAAATCTGCATGTGATGAGAAATTGTGCATCATCATTTGGCTCCACAAACAAAAAGAATTTCAAAGAAATACGCAGCAGCAGCAGCAGAAGAGGAAGATGAAGGAGAAGAAGAGACAACAACTGTTGGGTGGGCGTGGCTGTGGCAAAATAAATTGCTGGCTTTACAAACATGGCACATTAATATTAAATGTATTTCGCTCTGCGCTCGCTCGGCATTGCATACTTTCAGGCGTCAATGGACTGCAATGACTTGCAGCTACTAGCCACGCCCGCTGTTAGCCCTTAAGCTCAGCTTCCCGCCCCCGCCCCCACATCTCTTAACTCTTTCTCCTTTCGCCCATATAGCGCTGACTTGCCAAATCATTTGGCCAGCAGCAGCAGCAGCAGCAGCAGCAGCAGCAGCAGCAGCAGCAGCGGCAGCTCATTGCGTTTGGCTTGGTGCGTGCTTCGCATTCAGTAATTTGACTTCAAATGCATTAAAATTGCACAACAAACACACACACACACATGTGTGTGTATATGTACTTATATATATATTTATATGTATTTATCTGGTTGTACATAATGCAGCTCGCCCGCAACGCATTCATCTTGCAAAAGGCGACAAATTATGTGCAATGCACAGACACAGAGACAACATGTTTGAGTCCACCCACGCTTTGGTCCACCCTAAACACAACCCAACACATACACACACATGCAGCCGCCCACTCTTTAGTTGCTTTTGGTGTGTGCTTTACATGTGTTTGTGTTTGCCTGTCGGAAGTTTGTAATTTTGCCTGTTTCCGGCACAAAACTTGCATTAGTATGTGACACGTTAGTGTGGGTGTGAGTGCATGTGTGTGTGTGTGTGTGTGAGTCTATGTGTGTGTGTGTGTGACCATTGCAGGCTGGGGCACATGGCTTTTGCTATGGAATCTGTTTGGCTCTCTCTGCTCTGGCAAAAGCATTGCCGTTGACTTCTTCCGCTGCCAGCGGCGGCGTCTTGCTTGCATTTCTACTTCCTGTTGCCGCTGCTGCTGTTGTTGTTGTTGTTGTAGTTGTTGTGGTTGTTGTTGCAGCTGCATGCGGTTTTGTGCTCAGTCATTTAGGCGTGAGAAGGATAGGCCAGACTAATAGGCAAACTATGTTTTAGTCAGGCGGAAATGCATAAAAGTTTGCAATTAACTGATTGATAAAAGGGAAAATTTGGGCAAAAAGATTGCAATTTGAATTGATTTTTGAAAGGGAATTGAGAGTATTATGAAGGCAGCCGCAAGGAATGACATTTGCTTTAATCTTAAGCTGGATTCAAGCAGAGAATCTTCGTGAGAAGGTGTTGCTATATAACATAGAATTTATTGAGCGCTGTTGAGCGGCTAAGCTGATACGAGATGGATTAAATAGAGAAGATAGTGAAAGGATTGCTTGCAATATCCAGAATTTTAATTTTTTTTCTATGGCAAACAAATTTTTAAATCAACCTATTATTGAGGAACTAGTTTTGCAACATAAACGAAATTTTTGTTAAATTTTTTGTATTTATCGAAAAAGTTAGAGCCTAAAAAATATTTTTGTTAAAGAAAAATTTTTTTTTGCAGCTCCAACTTTAAGCCTTAATTAATAAATTTGTTAAATGTAAATATTTTTAAATTTGCTTTTTTATTATTATGTCGTTAGCTGCATTATCTGCAGTCCTTTAGGGTATCTTCCCTTAAAGCAGCCATTAAATACTTCCAGCTTCTCGTTTCATGCTGCCGTAGAGCATCGTGTTTTATATGCGCGACTCTTGCCGCCACAGCAATTAATCATTGCGACAGTTTTGCGATGCGGCCAGCACAGATACTTTCACACACACACACACACACATCCATAATGACAGGCTTAAAGCTTTAAGCGAACTTTACCCTAGCGATCTGCTACTTGATAATACTATAATATGTACATATATGCGCTCACTCAACGTACCTTGATCGCCCCAATGGCATTCTGTTTGGTTGCGAATGTTACGAAGGCGCAGCCCTTGCTCTGGCCCACCTGATCCCGCAGCACGGTGCACTCCTCGATGGTGCCGTGGCCCGTGAATAGTTGCCTCACATCGGCTTCCGTATATTTTTTATTCAACATGCCAACGAAAAGTTTGCGCTCTGCAAATAACAACAAAATATACAACAAATTATATGAAAATTTCAAAACAGCAGGAGCAAAAAAAAATTGTTAGAAATTTATATAAATGCAAAGTTCAAGTGGTAAATGTTCAAGTAGAAGAAGGAGAGAGATGGAAGAGGGGCAGGTGAATGAAACCAACAACATGGCGACAATTTTAATTGTTTTTGCCTGCAGAGTGAGTGAAGAAGGGGTATATTGGCTTGCAGAAATGTAACACATTTGTAGGAAAATATATGAATAAATAAAAAATCAACTTTACGCCAGATGAATGTGGAAAAAGAAGATATATAATCTAATATTTTGAATGAAATATATATATAAATCTAAACAAGCTTTACTAATCCACTCAAAGCATAGCCTGAAGTATAGTCCAACATTCATTATAGTCATTCTGCCTGTACTCGAGAAGAGCTTTGCCTTTGGCTGTCTCTAGACTTTTTAGAGTATTCCTTATTCGCCTCACATTCAAATACAAACTGTTTATATTTTTTTTCTCATTTGTAAAGCACAACTTAATAGCCAACAACAATTCATAATTATGCTCTTAAGCCAGTTTATTTCAGTATGAGTGCTTGGAGTATGTAGCTCTACTCCAGTTACAGCCCCATGTTGACTGCCTCACTATGTTGACTGAGCGCTCGAGGACGCATGGTTAAATAATAAAATGCAGCTGATTCACCATGTCGTATGCGTAATATTTTATAGAACATATCGACCATAATTAATCAGGCAGCAACTTTTAAAGTGATTTTCTGCGCAATTGACAAGCAGCTGCCGCTGTTGGCGCTGTTGCAGCCAACTGGCAACGGAAATAACTTTAAGTTGCAACAATAAATCCAAGGAACAAAGCTCGATTGCTGCTCGGGCTCGCCCCAGTAGGGTATTTGTGTGCAAAGTTTTTGCATGGCAATTGCTTGCTTTATCTTGGCCCAAGCACAATACGCATACGCAACGTGCGCCCACAGCCCGGCCCACTTTGGCTGTGGAGGATGGAGGGTGGAGGGGCAAAAGTTTTGGAGCGCACATGCAAAAGACTAAAAACGCAATCGCAACAAATCGAATCATTGCAACAACAAAGCGCAGGAAAACTTTTCATTTTGCAACACTTTAGAGAAGCGTTCCCAAAGTTTCCGTTGCATAGACAACACTCATACGCAACGTGGTGCCAAGTGAGAGTAGGGAAAGAAAGAGAGGGAAGAGTGCGGAAGACTGGTAACAAAAGGAGGCGTTGGTAACCAATTCCAACTGAAGCTGGCTTCAAAAATAAACTAAGCGCGCATTCAAACCACTTGCCAAATACACTAACTAAGGGCGAGTTGACTTTGAAATGGGGCTTGTTAAAACATTTTTTAAAAATTATTTTTAATCGATCTAAAAAAATTATTAATAATTTTAGCTGTGGGAAATTGATAATATATTATAAATATATAATAAAAATTAAATATTTTATGGGGTTTTTATTTTATTTTTTGTTCATACACCAGATGAGCTGCTCTCAGTCGCCTGTCGGGGTTTTGTAGTACAGAACCAAGCTTTAGTTATTTTATATATATATTTCAATGTATATTTTATATTTTAAGAGCATTCACTCTTCTCCAATTTTCTGCTTATTTTTCCCTATTTTTTGTTGGCCGTCTTTAGCCTTTTTTTTGGGCAGATGGAGCGGGTCGCTCTCGAACTGCTGTCGTAAAGTATAAATATAGAAAATGGTGTCGCTGCAACGGAAGTGATTGGAAATTGTTGCGTTTCTCCTGCAAGACGACGGTTATTTAAGCTGTTGGAGTAGGGGATGGGGGAGGGGATCGGGGATTGGGGCTGCCAGCGACGCATAGCACTCAGCTGCAGCCTCTGGTCTTGCCCGCTGGTCTCTTATCGAACGGAAAGTTTTTCCACACACACTCCTTGTGCTAAATACATACACATATATGGATTGCACTTTGTTCATTCTTTTGTTTGCTGCTCGCCTGCAAGCCTGCTCGCCTGCCTGACACATGTGCGGAAAATTTATTTGAGGTTAGTTCAGGTGTGACACAGAAAGTAACATTTTATATATTTATTGTATGGATTTGCCATTTCAAGTTCCAACTTTCTCGCTGGCAAAAGATAACGAAAACTATGACAAAAAAAAGAAGAAACGAAGGAGAGGAAAATAACAAATGAGAAAGGAATAAAAACGTAGCAACTTATTGCAACTGACTCAGCGACAGGTGCAACGATGTTGTTGCTGAGAGCTTGTTAAGCACCTCTTTTGCAGTTGCCACATGTGTGTGTGTGTGAGGGAGAGAGAGAGAGAGAGAGAGAGAGAGAGAGAGAGAGAGAGAGAGAGAGAGAGAGAGAGAGAGAGAGAGCGACCATCGCTGATTGGAAAGTTTTATGCGCACGTGATTTTGCACCGATAAAGCTGGCAAAGCCAAGCCAAGTATCTATAAGTATCTGCAAGTATCTACAAGTATCTGCATTGTATCTGCGAATGCGCATTCGCTGCCACTGACAGCCGTAAATTGCGCCAGCGATAAAGCAACATCAATATATGGCGGCATTAGCTTGCTGCCAGCTCGTATGCAGTTCATTTGGAACATAAAATATAATGTTATAGTGTATGCCATATGAGAAGGAATCAAATATATTTAATGAGCTTTCAGCAAATGAATGACTAGATTGGGCTAGACTTGAGTAAAAGATTGGATTTTAAGATTGGGTTGGCCCAGGTAAAGAGCTTCCAAAAAGGAGCTGACATGACTACAATAGGTGTCTATTTCAATTAGAAAATATTTTGTTTTACTTTTATGTCAGTTTTATATTTTATTTTATATTTTTGTTATATTAAATTCATCCCAATCTCTGCTGCTTAATCTCCTTTTAGTTGAGCACTCTTCATTTCCTTAATATATTTTTTATGCACTTTATACTACCTTCGCAATGCATCTGAACCTGCTCATATTTGTCATTTACCCACAACGCAACGCCTCAACATCCATAGACCTTAACGGCCACTGCATTATTTCAGTTCAGCGCAGTTTCCCACTCAGACAGACTTCCTCAGTTTTCTTAGCGCATTACACTTGCTGGAGCCTCATTTAACCAAGTCACGGCCCGTCTCGCTTTTCGGCTGTGGCCCCACTGCAGCTGCACTTGGTCCATTACAGTTGCAGAAATTGCAATTTCACGACAATTACCACAAATTGGTTTCCTCAAACCGGCAACGCGCACTTCGTCCTCTCGAGTTGCAGTGCATTGCCAGTGCCCCGGCCCGCAGTCTCTGCTGCTCCTTACAATTATGCGAAGAATGAAAAGCGCATAAAGTTCCGCTCAGGCTTCATGCGGCATATAATTTTTGGGAAAACAGCGCCCACAGTCATCCCCACCCCATCCACTTGCAAGTTCATCTGACCTCGCTGACTTGGCATATGATGTCGTTAACTGTCTTAAGATTTATGCGCCGAGTCAAAGACGGAAACTGCACTTATGTGCGCTCCCCATCTTTATCACTGCCTCTATCTCTCCCTCTCTCTCTGTATATGAATTTCACTTCACACTTGAGACATCAACTTTTGTGTCAGAGTTGGCCTAGCCAAAAAATTTTGTTGCACTCAAAGTTTGGGTACAATTTTGTGTTTTTATAACCGAGATCTTTTATCTGCCTTGCAAGTTAACTCAAGCAGACATTGCATTCAATTTACAACGCAATTAAATTAACATTTTCATTTTCATTTTGATTTTCTTCCGGCTTTGCTTGAAGATCTTGTAAGCCAGGGCCGCATGGAATTTTAATTATTTCAGCAATTTGTTTGCCATGCGTAAACAAATTAAGCCCTTTTGCAAATGTTTACCAGCTAAGTATCAAATGCAAAGCATACTTTTAGCCCAGCAGACACGCATGCAGACAATCAAACGCACTTAAGTATGCTATGAAAATTGCAAAAACATTTGAAGCAAGGACACAGGTAGGATAATCACAGCTAGAGTGACTGTTGTATACTCTATAGAGTTTTCAGAAATCTATAAGCAAAATATAAGTTCAAATTGGGATTTTTAGAGATAATATTGATATAATATTAGAGATAATATGTTTATATATATACATATATTTTATAGATACTTTTTAAATTTACAGAGTTTCACAGCTCTCTCATTTGTAGCAAAGCCAAAGTAAGTGTTTAAGGAAAACAAAAGTCAATCCATTAACCAGAACAAAGTCATTTGCAGTGGCAAGTAAAACGTTGAGCAGGAAAATATATGCCTGAAGCGTTTAGGATTTTCATAAATATATTTAAGCACTCGCATGCAAGCATGCAACGAAATGTAAGACACACAAACACATATGTGTATATAAATATATATAAATGCAGTTGTATGGATTGCTGGGAAATTGTTTCTAATGTGCTTTGTTTTTTGGCAAGCAGAACGCAGAGAAATATTGAGATAAATTTATATGTATAGAAACTTATGTGCAAACCAAAGTCAAATCGTAACTAGAGGCCAATTGACATAGAGAGAAAGGGATTCTGCGAAGGGAACGAGGCTTGACAAGCGTGCAACATTATTCAAAGCATAGCCGCAAGCGTTACGGCAAAAGCTGTAAAGCAATACATGTGTAAAAGCAGATGTGAACAAGCTGAGGCTAATGTCCATGCTTGTAATTGTGTGTGTGATTCTGGGCTGCAACCTAATAAATGCCAAATAAATGCGGAATTAGTTCAGCTCAAATAGTTTTGTTTGATTTAGTATGATTTTATAATTATTAAATATATATTTATTTTATTATATTTATTGTTTAAATTTATATATTAAACATTGTCTTATTTATTAATTGCAGTTTTTATAAAAATAAATAAATATTTTTGTATTTTCAGCTGGCTGACAGTTGACAATTATTTTCAAATTTATGGCATAAGCGAGGTGAGCTAAAAAACTTTAAGCTTACATTACTTTTTGAGCATACTTCATATATATTATAAATTAATTAATATAACATATTTTTAAAATTTGTTTTGTGACAATTTCTATTTATGCACTTAAAAATATTCATGTATATTTTTAATTATTTTTATTATATCTTGTTTTTGGCTCACAGGGCGTATGACTTATTTTTTGCTTATTTGTAAACTTCACATTAACATTAATTAAATTCGAACTGTTTTTATATTTCCTTGAATTTACGGCAATTTTTTTATAATTGTTATTTTTAAAATATGTAAATGATATCAAAAGCATTCCATTAATATATAATTTTTTGTCGCATTTCATTTTTGCTTCTTACAACTGGGAAATTAGTTGAAATTCCGTTTTAATTTCCGTTTCCGCATCAACATTTTCCGCTTGTCAATTATTGCAGAATTATGCAAATATGTTGTCGGCGCAGCGCAGGAAAAAAAGGACTCGAAAAATGTCGAAAATGCGCGCATTAAATGCGTCACCCACAGTCGCGCTTCCGCCAAAGTTTCAGCGGGCGTGGCTTGCCGCCTAATTGAATTAAAACATAAAAAATTTTTGCACCGCAATAAGTTTTCGGTTGCGTCTAACGACCCCTCGGGGTAGGCTATAAACTTTACCCGCCGAGGGAACCGAATTTGGCGGTGCCTCCAGAGATAAGAAGTGAACACTGAATGCCGTTATGGTATGTTGTGTGTGCCAGTGTGAGTGTGTGTGCGTGTGTGTGAGTGCGTGGGTTCATATAATGCTTGTTGTGCTGTCGTTTTACTGCATTTTGATATGCTGCAGTATCTTGGAGTGTATTTTGACTTTAAGCTCTATTAAAAATACATTTCCCATAAATGTTATGCTACTGCTAAGCAGCTTAACAGTCTTGTATAACATTGCAGCTCTTAGTTATTTAAGTGTTTTTATCAACACTGGGTAGCTAAAGCTCTTTATTGATATTCAATTGCAAATTACGTGCTTAAAAGCTAAGCATTTGGGTGAGTTTTGTGTATGAAAATAGTTAGGGTAGTTATGATAGAGCTCTAAAACAGATGGCGTTTTTGTCATTATCGATAATTAATCGATACTTTTCATGCAGAAATATTTGTGAGTACAAAGATATATAACGCTCATGATTATTTCAAATTAATTATTATTTTTGTTTTTATTATTATTATTTAAGTTATGTATTATTATTATTAGGTTTATTAAATTTTTTATTATTTATTAATATTATAAATACTATTTAAAATTCTTTTGTTTTCTTATGTACTACTATTTTTCGAATTATCCACTTTCTCGTTTTCTCGTCTACCTAAACCGATTTCCATTAAACCCTGTTTCAGTTTTATTTTATTCAAATTGAATTTGAATGCAGCGCTAAAATGTTTAAGTGCCAGCAATTATGCCGTTAAGTACGATTGTAAAAACATACGCAAATTACGTGGCTGCTGTTGCCTTTGGCTCGTTGTTCAACACTTTTGGCAACTCATTTGCAAAATATGCAATAAATATTTATGCAGCTGAGGCGGCGGCGGTGGCAGCAGCAGCGTCAACTACTTAACAACACAAACAGATACAAATATGTGAAAAGTTGCTCCTGTTCTACACACACGCTCACACACACACACACACATACACATGTACTCAGCTGGCAGCACTTGAATGGCGGCTCCACATGTGCATTGCATTTTCATTTATTAAGTCTGCCGCGTTCGCTTAATCTGAACAACAACAAACAAATTGCAGGCACTGCAAATTTTTCGTGCATCTTGCATGTGTTTACGTTATAATTGAAAACGGTAAACGGGAAACGGTAAACGGTAAGCGGTGCACGCTGAGCGGTGAATGTTTTGAATCTGCGGATCATGCAAATTGCATCCTTCACTCCAGACACGCAAATGTATTATGCTAAAAATTTTAATTGAAACTAAGCGGAGCTTGTTTCTTGCCAGAGCTAAGACCAGAAACTACTTATACAGCATTTAGCTGAAAGTCTAGTTTTAAACTACATTTGCATTTTAACTGTTTGGTTCCACAGAGATATTTTCTCCCTTAGATCTATTGTAACAGAACAGAAATCTGCCATATATCATATTTTTATCTCAAATAATATATAATAGAACTCTTACACATTCTTTTTTTCTAAAAAAATCAGAAAACTATTTTTTACTCAAATGCCTTTCTTTACTTTGTCAAGCTTTCCATCATTCCCACTGCATTATTATGATTGCATCGAGGTAAATTTTCAAATTTTTCAACTTTAAATCAAAGGCAACTTGCATATTTCATTTTGCGTGGCCCCACACTGTAATTCTCAGGGCAACAAAGTAATCACCTGGCATTCCATGCTCTCCCTCTCTCTCTCTCTCTCTCTCTCTCTCTCCATTTCTATCCCGCTCTATCTGGTGCTTAGCTCAGTGGCTGTGTCCCTGTTGATTATTATGCAAAGCGCATGGCGAATAATTTTGAGGCAAATCAAAAAGCAGCGCAAAAGTTACAACTGCGAGCAGCAGGAGAAAAAAATATGAAGAATATTTCAAAGAATTTACGACTGTCAGCGACAACGTCGAGAGAATTTGGTCGCATTTGAGTGAAACTCCCTCGCTGCCAAGCTGTGTGACTGACTGAATGACTTATTGACGGACCGAGTGACTGACTGAGTGACAATCCAAGTGTTTTTGACGTGACGTTGCCGCCAAAGCCGCAAATATGCAGAACACCTCAAGATTAAATGTGCAGCACGCTGTGGAGTCGAATGAGAATGACATAAGATACTTTACGACGTCAAGCGAACAGCATGAGTGTGTGTGTGTGTGTGTGTGTGTGTGTGTGTGTGTGTGTGTGTGTGTGTGTGTGAATGTGTATCGTGTGCAAGTTGTTATTGCTGTTGCTGTCGAGAGCAACGCTCATTGTCTCACATCAGCATTAAGAGGCAGCACGTGCGTCACCAGAACCAGTTCCAGCCAAAAGACACGCCCGCCAACAACGTCAACGGCGCACTGCACAAGCCAAATAATCTGATGATGAGAATACAACAACAACAAGGCTAAAAGAGCAGTCTTAAAAGCTGAAATTAATAAGCACAATGTAATTGAGTTTAACTAAATGTATCTATGCGATGCAGATGCATCTGGATGTTGTTTTCTGTGTGACTTATTAAATGGAGCTATGATATGCTTTTGGTAGCTATATTAGCTCAGAAGTCCACATGAGTTTGCCACTGTTTGATACAAACATAGTTGATATACATTTGAGAGAGTTTTAATGTGAGATACATTAAAGTATTTTTAATATCTACTAAACACATACTAAGAAATTGAAGTGCATTCCCATAGTTTTTATGAATCAAAAGTGTATCTGTGAGATAGAAACGTATCTAAATTATTTACTACAGAATATAAATTATATACTAAGCATATTTGCATACCTGCATCTGAGAGACACTATAGTATTTGAGGGTATAGTATCTGTACTTTTGAAGATTTTAGTGAATGTAGCCATAATATGATGGACTGTATATACTTAATGTATCTTTGAGATATTATTAGGCAAAATCTTCATGCCCTACCGAAATTTATCTGTAATTTGTTAGAAAATTTATCTGTATTTACTTTGAATCAAAATTTCATTTCGAAACACATTCATACGAAAACACAAATGTAGTGCATATAAATTCTCGAATTAATCATCGGCTACATTCCATTTGGCATTTTGAGCCATTTAAAGACCTTCTTGCTGCTGTCTGTCAAAATGCATTTGGCTAATTAATTACCTTGACTTGGTCTGCAGCCAAAGCGAGCAGAATGATTTGTGCGCAATGCTCGATGGCCAATGGGATCTTTAGATCTTAACTGGCATTTGGGTTTTATTTAGTAATTAGGCCAGGCCAAGAGTAATGGAATTGGATTCCAAATATTTGACCACAAATTCGAATAGTTTTTGCCGCATGTTGAATGCTTCAATTTGTGCGTCGCGACTGCCACTTGAGATACACTTTCAACAAATGCAAAGTGCTTGAAAATGTATAAAAAACATTTCTAATGCGAAATTATAATAAAAGACTTGCTGAGCGGGCAGTCAATAGGCTGCCGCGTTGTCTGGCAACAGTCGCATATGCAATGCATCCACTCATCTCTCTCGTGCTACTCAGGGCAATGTGCCAGCCAAGCACTTGAGAAAATCAAAGAGGAGGTGGGGTTGTACGGGGGACTGAGCATTGGTGGCACATTAGAATAGGAATTGCTGGCGGGCAGCGGTAATTGAATGAGCCAGCAGCACAAAGCACACTGCAAAGCGTTTCGGTCAGCTCTAGAAAAATTATAGCATGAATTGATAGACTAAGAGATGCTGTGTAAAATTTTTAAGTTGTATAAGGAGCATAGCAAATATGAAAAATATAAAAAAAAATAATAATTTCTATCATTATAATTATCCCCACTATCGAAGTGCCCATATGCTCCATTCTCTATTCAATACTTATAGGGCATCTCCATATATTTATACTCTATATATAACACGCAAATGAACCCTTCAAGCAAATGCTGAAATGAACCTCCTTCTGCCCCTCCTCCCCCCTGCTCTGCACTCGCCACCAAAACAGTTGCAGCCCCCCATAGATTTCCCAAACGCGTTGACGTTCTCCGACTGCTGGCAGTTTGGCGATTGCCCAAACTAAGAGTGAGTGAGAAGGAGAGAGTGAGAGAGAGAGAGAGATGGCTGAGGGGGACGAGCGCTGCGGAAATTGTGGCGCTCGCGGCCCGGAAGTGTTGCCAACGTAATCGAAACGTGCTGGCTTTGGCAACGCCAACGACGACTGGGGCTGCTGCTGCTGCTGCCACGTCCTTCGGCCAGCTACCAGCAACTGCTGCTGGCTGTCGACGACGCCGTCCGGTCAAAGAATGAAGCACAGTTGCCACGCCCCCCTCGACAGTCGCCAGTCGCTATTCGCCTTTTTGGCATGTCACACACACAGTTGGGGGCTGGGAGCTAGGGGCTGCCAACTGATTTAAATGATTTTGCACATTTGTCGCAGCGGTTGGCAGCGCGCATGTCATTAGCTTTTATTAATGCTAATTGTCTACGAACAGGTCGTGTTATGAATGGCAGCTCATTTTAATTATCTAAAAGTGTTACTAAAAAAAAAAAAATAATTTAGGAACTTTAAAAAATGTTTAAAAATATTTTTCAATATTTTGCAGCTCTGTTTAAGCCTGACTTTAATAAGAGCTTTGTTCAATTAGCAAAAGTTTCGTTCTCTTTGTAATACATACACACATACATACTCACAGACACTCTCCACCATTTACACTCAATTCAAAACTTGTCTATGCTAAATAAGCGCCCTTCAAGCATTGCTCTTGGTACACAGACTTTGACTATTGGCTATTGCATATGCAAAATTCAAAATGCTTTCAAGCTGCGCGCCACTGCCCCGCCCTTTGCCCTTTCTTTGTATATCATTGAGGAACAATGTGCTGGAGACAGCTACACACACCAAAGAGCACACAGAGAGATACGCAATTATAGATGTGAGTGCTAGGGATGAGAGCGTGACTGAAGAAAAACAAAACACGAACCAAAGTTAGAGCTAAATGAATATAATTGATATCAAAAGTTATGCCTGACTAGAGCATTAAGGCGGGTAGATTTGCATTATATCATGTCTTGTCTTTAATCTTGTGAACCTTTTATATACTTGCTCAGTCATATCAACTTCTGCAAGATTCTTGTAAAGTCGTGATATATATAAATTTATATACGATACTTAAATACTATTATTAGCTAATAGCGCTCTAACTAGCTTGAGATTCGTGTGAAGTCTGCGTATCTACTGCAAAAGTCAAATGAAAGTCCAGCTATATCGTGCTAAGCCACAGCCGATAGTCGTGTCAACTCGTGCTCAGTCACTCAATATTTTGAACACCAATCAGATTCGTTCTACACCCCATAAGTTCTTATTCTCTTTCGTGTCTCTTCTCTCACATACTGTCACCTCTTATATCATCAGCTTGTTCCATCTCTAGCTCCCATCAATATTCGCATGCGATTGCTCAGATAAATAGGCAATAAATGTGCATGAGCTGCTTTCGTTTGTAGCTTGTCAAAGTTCAGCAAAGTATTCAGTCGGCACTTTCGTCTGCCTTTTCGAGTTTCACTCAACATACACTAGGCAATGTAAATATATGCACGCCACAGAGAGATAGCTACTCAAATAAGTATTTGTGTATATAGTATATACATATTGAGTATAGTATATATAGTATTTCTCTGTATTTGTATTTATATCGATGTCGGCAATTGATTACGTATTCCGCATGTTGTATTGTCGCGACAGAATTTAATTTCGTTCTTATGGGACGCACAGTCGATCGAGCGACCAATGCGCCGCCTATTGAACAGACCCAGACCCAGAGCCAGCCCCTTTGGACCTCCCCCTCTATTAGCTTTATCCACTCTGACTCTGCACTGTATTGAACTGTAACGCATTCAAACTTGTTGTTGCTGTCGTCTGTCTATCGCACTATTGTCTATGCAAAATGAACGACAACAGCAACAGCAACAGAACATTTGTTGTTTCCATTGAAGAGTCCCACAGAATTCACGTATTTGTGTTCTCTGGTCACTTGTCTGCCATTTGACGTTTCGGTTTTACAAGTGTATGTAGGTGTGCGTGACAATGTGTGCGAGTGTGTGTAGAGTGTGTAGCGTGGGCGTATTGTAAAATTTTCAATAGTTCAGGAAATTAGTTGCAAACAAATTGTCCAAGCTAAGCTAACCTGAGCATTTCAATTACAATAAAAACAATCGAGTTTTTCAAAATATCGCTGAGAAAATTTGTTGTGAATTTGAATTTGTTAAAGTATATACCAGAGAACTAGCTGTGAGAATTTTCTAGGCTGTTGAAAACAAAAAGCAACTCGCATTTTTAAAGATTTATTTTAATAAATTTCATAAATTTATCGAATTTTAATATAATTATAAAGAGTTATAGTTGAATGTAAAAACTGGCATAAATATTAATGCTTTTAATCAAGTGTCAGTTGTGCCTCAATCAACTTGCTGATAATTCTGACAGCTGAATCAATTAACTGTAGTAGAACTTTAATGCATTATAACTAACTTGTATATATCTAACTTCTATATATATCAAGTAAAGTTTGTACTTTGTCTCATCATCCAGTTTTCAAGACTAATGAAATTTTCGATCAAATTTGTCTCTCTCTTTCTGTCTAACTTGTTTTCTTCTATATCTTTCTCTGTCTATATATCGCCATATTCCATTTTTATTTTATTTTCTTCTCTCTAATATTTCTATCCCTTAATCTCTCTCCCTGACTCTCTCTCTCTCTTTCAAGTCTCTTCAATCTCAGCTCGATTCTATTTTAAGCTTTAACTTTGTTTCGCTGCCTTTGCATGTTTTGACAGGGGATTTGGAGTCAAGTTCATTTCGAGTTTGCACAATGCTCACACGCGTGTTATTCATGCAATTAGCAGGCAGCTGCTAAAACTAGAAACTATCAACATCATCAAGATCATTAGCAGCCCCAACGGCAGATCTGAGATTAGTTTGATTTTATAATATTTTTCAATTTTTCAATATTTTATTCAGATAATATATGAAAATAATTTTTGGCTTTTCCTGCAATAATTTTCTTGACAGTTGAGCTTGCCTAAGCTTCGAGTCAGAGAGCGTATTTCGACGAGGGTTGCCTCTGCCGTTGACATGCAAAAAGCAGCTACGTGACATGGCAATGTGCAACGTGTTTGTTGTTGTTTGTTCAGTTGTGGTTGGTTGTTGTTGTTCGTTTGGTTGTTGCCCCAGCGAAACGTGTTGCATTTATGTTAACACATTTGCTCACGTTGCGTGCGAGCGAAATGCAGATAATGACCAAAGAGCGTTCGCCCTCTCGCTCGCCCTCTCGCTCCCACCCACTGCCCAGCCACAAAATTCTAAAACAGACAAACTTATGCAACCAGCTAGGGGTGGAGAGTGAGAGATATTTGCACGGGCTGTTACGTTTCACTTTTGACTGACAGCCATTTTGACTCTTCCCTCTGTTTGTCATTTGATCTTCTTATGAAATTATTAGTCGTGCTGCTGCTGCTGCTGCTGCTGCTGCAGGGCTTCATGTGTGCTTTTTAAAATATATATCATCGCATGCACTTTTTGTACTCGTTACTTCATTCATTCATGCAGTGCCTCACTCGCATAGTTCTTTATTTATTTATAATCATTTTTCTTTCGCTATTCAGCCTTTCTGATTATTTATTATCGTTATTTGCTGCCTGTCAGGATTGTCGCTACTTTAAGCAACAGCAACGGAAACAACACCAACAGCAACCACAACAAACAATTCATTTCGCATATATCGCATAAATATGCAAGTCATGCGCTCAGTTGGACGACGGCGACAGCGTCCACATCGATAGAAACGTCAAAGCTTGCCAACATTTTGCTTGCCTTGCTCCCCGCCAACTGAAACGCCTCCTGCCACGCCCCCCGTTACAGACACAAACTGCAATCCAACAAATATCCCAATTCCCAACAGATATTCCCAAATGAGCGAAGTGCGTGTGTGAGTATACGTGTGTGTGTGTGTGTGTGTGTGTGTGTGTGTGTGTGCGTGTCTGAGGTTAGAAATTTTGCATGTGCTTTGCGGCCAGAGCCACAAGAAACATATTGAGAAAAGTTAACCCAAAGAGAGAGAGAGAGAGGGAGATAAAGTGAGAGGGAGCGAGAGACGTCGCTTTGTATTAGCCATATTTGGAGCAATCTGTATGCAAGTCGCAACAGCGGAAATGGATTAGATCGTTAACTTATTGATTTGCATGCACAACACTCATTTTAGCTGTAGTTAGAATATGGTTCGAGCTCGAAACAATTTTCAGCTTGCGCTTGAGTTCTGGGCGCAATTGTAACTCATTTGCATATAAAGCGAGCGCATTTGGCGGGCATTGCGATTGCTTAACCAGCGAATAAATTGATTTTTATTTTTACTGCTTGATGAATTGATAAAAAATGAATAAATAATAGGCGAAAATCAAAGTCAATCGGGAAATTCGTGAAAATTTAATAGATTTTAAAATATTAAACGTGATTTTCAATTTATTTTAAACAAATCCGCTTTAAAATAAAGATTTAATTTTAAAATTTGAGTCTAATTATAATAATTATTATGAATTTGATACAAAAATAAAAAAAATGTATAAAAAAATCTATAAAAATATCTATAACATTATTATTATTATTTTATATTTTTTATTTATTTTATATTGGCATAAATGAACAAGTATTTTTGTTGCGAATTGATTTTTTTTGCTGATGCAAAGAAGCGCTATAAACTGGTACTAAAAGTTTTAAATTTAAACGTCGAATCTTAAATTGCTTCTTTTTTCATGAGCGTTAAGACGAACCAGTTTATAAAATAAAAAGTATAAAAAATAAAGCTAGTTGCGAATTGATTTACACGTTTTTTTTAAAGAAGCTTTAATTAATCTTGATTTGCACACAAATATATTTTTTATGTGAGTATACACATTATTTACAATATAAGTTGACTTCTCATGTAAATTAAGCAGAATTAATTTACGTGGCAATTTTATTTTAATTCATTTAAATTTATTTATTTTTATGCGAAGGAAATTATTATGAAATATTTTTTTAACAAGCATAAATTATCAATTTAAAATAAATTTAAAATTAAAATTTGATTTTTACATTAAATTAGATTAAATTAATATTTACTATAAATTTTTTCTTAAATTCAACTTTAAAACTTTTTTTTATCTATTATCTTTAAATAAATACTTCTAAATAAATTTATAGAATATCTATTTATATAAATTATTAGCAATAATATGAAAATATTTCCATATTTATTTTAACAATTTGTGAATGCTAAAAACTTTGTTTTATATAAATGTATATATTTTTTCCCAAATTTCGATTAGATGGAAATCTAGTAGTGCCTTTGGCATTTATTTGTTTTTTTTGGGTTACGTAGCTGTTGACAATAAGCCGCAAATTGTTTATTGTGTCAGCTCGCAAGCAACAGTTGACAACAAAAAAAAAAAAAAAAAGATAAGGAAAAACAAGCGAGTAACATCAGCAACAAAGGGAAAAACAAAATGTTTTCCACTTTGGCCCGAAGTGCAAATCCCCTGACAAAGCTAAAATTTAATTAGCAGCCAGCAAGCGGCGTTTGCAAATGAAATTACACACAAAAAGGAGGCGCCGCTGCGTTGCATGCAACCGATGCCCAAAACAAACGCCCCCAACACACCGGCTCACACTCCCACACACCCGCACACACTCGAATGCCGTTACATATATGTATGTAGGCAGCATTAAAATCCAGCCCCAGCTTCACACAGTGGCTTAACATTTTGCCACTTGGCAGCGCGACGCCCGGACTAAGCGAAATACGAGAGAGAGAAAAAAGCGAATGGAAATAAAATACAATGACAACACATTCGCACACATTCACACAGAGAGAGAGATATATACATACATGTGTGTAACACGACACGAGCGCCTTGTATCCCCAACAACATGTTGTACACTGAGAGGAGAACAGAAATTTTCTGCATTACAGTTGGGCAAGAAATTTAATTGTAATAAAAGTCGAAGGACATATTTTAAATAATTTTAAATTGGAGATAAAATGAATATTAAAAAATAATTGTAAATAAAATAAATATAAATAAATAATATAAAAAAAAAAATTATTAAAATAAATAATTTTATATAATGAGAAAAATATATTTATTTTAAGAAACTAAAATCGAGCATAACATATTTATATTTATATAAAATATTATTTATATAAAATATTTTTTATGGATAATTTTAAAAAATATTATTCATATAAAACATTATGTATATAAAATATTGATTATATATTAGTTTGGCTGTGGACATAACTTTTAGCTACAGATTTGGTTTAATGCAAATATTTTAAAATAAGAACATAAGAACAATATATCTCCCTTGACCATTCATAATATATATTGCTTGTTTTTTAAGTTCTCGAACTCAAGCCTCCCACCAATAATATTCCTGAATAAATATTGTTCTATATATTAAGCACACCATCTCTGTGCCCAGTGTAATCCTCGCGAGCTTCACAATAAACACGAAAATATAATTTGCAACATTTCTAGGCAGCAGGCAGCAGGCAGCAGGCGACGCGTTTCCGCAGCCGTGCAGCAAGGTAAAGGGAGACAGAGAGAGAGTGAGAGAGAGAGAGAGAGAGAGAGAGAGAGAGAGAGAGAGAGAGAGAGAGGGTAAGAGAGGTTGCGATGGGCAGGGATGTTGTTGTAACTGAAGTTAGTATAAGCCCGAGATGGGGCTTTTGGCTATGGCTGCAAGTAACACTAATTACCTGGAACTAAATATGGCGCCGGATTTGGTGGCGGCAGCCAATACGTTGCCGTTATCGCCGGATACGACTGATGGCCATTTGTGGCCATGTTTGTGGGCTGCTGCGGGGGTGGCGAGTGCGGCGACATGCCGGAGCCACACAATTTGTTGTTGCTGCTGTTGTTGCTGTTGCTGTTGCTGCTATTGCTCGTGGGCTGGGCTGTTGCACATGTTGTTAGCGCTGTTTTGGCCGACAGAGGGCGCAGCTGCAGCTCACTAACATTGCCATTTCCGTTTCCGTTGATATTGGACGCTGAGAGGCTGCTGTTGCTGCTGTTGTTGTTATTGTTGTTGTTACTCTTGCTGTTGTTGTTATTGTTTAAGCCATTGCTGCATTCCATGATATTTGTATTTGGATTTTTCATATTTATGGGCCGCTAGATGGCGCCACTCGCACACAAACACACACCCACGCCGAGGGCAACTTGTTTTTATGAGCCTCTTGTGCTATATTAAAACGCAAAGCTATATTATATTAAAATTTATTTATATATTGTTGCATGTACTTTAAATGAACAAGCTACAAAAAATACCACAATTATTCACTTGTGCATAATTTGAATTTCATTTGAAACAAAAAACGGCCTATTCCATTTTTGTTTTTGCACATTTTTATTAATACGCTGCGCGTGCTGCAACCTTATTATAATCATCATCATTATTATTATTATTATTATTGTGGCTGTTTGTTGTCTTTATCACACACACACACATATGTATATATATATTATTTTTTTTATGGTTTGCCATTTTTGTATAACCAATTAATTTGCCATATTGCACCGTTTGCTTTTGTAATATTGTGTTTTTATATATATATTTTTTTTTTCAGCTCTTTCTTGACGATTGTTATTATTTTATTTTTATTTACTTTCAATTTGCTGCATATCATCGCATCATATCGAGCGTTAATGTGCCAGGCATGTCATATATGCACACACACACACACTCTCTCGATATTTGCTATTGTTATTAAGCTTATTATGGCGATCACATAGCGTAGTTATTTGATTTTGCACTTAATGCCAGTTAGGATTCAGGTAATGAATGATTTTCAGTGATTTTGCCCTCTCCCCAGGCGCAGCTTTCGCCGCAACAATTTTTATGTGCACTTTTTTCGTGCTGTTGCAATTCTCGAAATAGCAAAGCAGCTCGTAAAATTTCAAATTTCAAAATCGAAAATAATAAAAATACGAAGAAAACAACAAAGCAAATTGAACTTTCCAGACCAAAGCGAATTTCACAAATGTCACAACTTGTGCAGAGGCCACGCCTATTAGTAAACACCTCTCTCCAGCTATGTGACACCTGCCTGAAACTCTAATCAGCTTCGAGTATAGCTGCTAAGAAGCAAACGTCTGTGTTTATATAACACAGGCAGCGTCTATATGCTTATACCTCTACGCTCTAACAGCTAAATGGGGCGTCTTTCGTTTAGGGGGCGTGTCTGGCTATCTACGGAACCTGAAACCTAAACTAAACAACTGTCGACATAACACAAAAAATAAATTGTGAAATTTTCAGCTTATTTATTAACAACAACAACTACTACAACAAGTGACGTCTCAGTTGATTTATAACTATGTGAAATTCTCTTGTAGACACAAAAATATTAAGAAAGAAAGCTGAATCGAACATATTATGCGATTTGAGAAGCTCATGAAGTTTAGCCAAGCAATAATATTTATTCTGTATATAAAAGATGAGCTCAAAGATTTTTATTATTGAGGGGATTTTTTTTTTAGGTTTTTGCTGAGCTCGTTTATTGATTTTGGGCATTAGAATGTAGAGAAAATATTTTTTTTTAATTTTTTAATTATTTTTGAATATACATATAGATTATTTGGGGCAAGTAATACTTGCCTAATAATAAATATAAGCACTTATTGAAAAAAAAAAGTGGTGCGTCTAACCTATGACCAGCAGTGTAAATAAATAGAAAAAAAATATATTCAAGGACTTTGAAAAGATTTTGTAATTGATGAAAGCCAATCAAATATATTGCTTTACAAAATAAGAACTTTCAGCAATATTAAAGTTTAAAGAATATTGTCAAATGAAATTGATAACAATTTATATATTTAAGAGAGAAATATTATATAAAGAAAGTTTTTTTAATTAGAATCTTCTAAATAAATGAACTTATTTAAAATATATTTCAAAAAGTAGATCTTTAAGTAGATCATCTATAGATAGTCTCTTAGTTCCCACACCCATCAATACCTCTCCAACAGCCTCTCCACCTGCCTGAACTTCAACTGCTCCCTCACCCCATGCCCACTTACAGCGTCTGTTAGCTACAAGTACACTAAGGCCACATAAGGTTAATCAACCCAAAAGACTTTCAGCACATTTGTTAAAAACTCGAACAATACGATATACATTTTGATGACAATCGACTGTTATTGTTTGTCTTAAAAATAGCTCGATGCGTTCATTTCGATTTGCTTGTGGAAAATGAAACGAAGTATATTTTCATGTCAACTATATTTTCTATTGATTATCGCTCTTCTTCTCTTGAGACTTTCCACAACTTGTCGAGCTTGTCTATTTTCAATTTCTGGCGGCCCAGCTAAATTGACGTTTGCCTGTCTATTGACAGACTGCCTGCTCGGTGCTGTTGCTCGTTGCTGTTGCTGATGGACTATGTTGTTTGTACTTGGTCAACATGTAGACATAAATATGCGTAAATACACGAAACGAAACTTATATGCTTACACACATATGTATATATAGGTACAGGTACAGGTACTATATAGCATCTGGCTCTGTAAAGAAAGTTCAAATATTGATGGAAATATTTGACAACTTTTTTGAGCCTTGGATTGCAACATGCAAATGCAATTGAGTTGCTGCTACTGCCGCTGCTGTTGCTACTGCTGCTGCAATCATGCACATTTAAATAGCATATATTGTGTGGCATATTGCAACACTGCTGCCAATCGACTGGCTCGTAATCATTGCATTTTTTTCTTCTTTTCGTTATTTGTTACGCTTCGCTGCCGACTAACCAATTTGTCAACTCGGTCAACACATGCGGCTTAATTCTTGTTTAGTTTTATTCGTACTGGAAATTGCTTGATTGCAGCTAGAACTGATTAGCCCAATTAGCTGAGAACTTTGACCTTAGCTAACCCCATCTGGGTATCATGTGTGTGGCCTTAGCTTAGCGCTCTTTGTACTTTATCTTGACTTTGCTATCTGCTCAGCTCGCTACTTTTTTATATGCTCTGTTCGGCTCATTTGAATAAGCTTAACAATTATCGCATAAGCTTCATAAACTTCACATTTACACTCTGAACCTTTTGGTTAATGTGCGGGTATCTGAAAATTTTTAGAGCGTAAAGCAACGCATTTTCATTTCAAACTGACGTATCTGAAGCATGTTAAAAATAATAATAAAAAAGAGAGAAATAGATTACGCTGGCAATTTAATTTGATGGCGATAGAGAGTTGTCGCGCAGACAGCGAGAGTCCGAGGGAGAAAAAGAAAGAGAGAGGGAAGGAGAGTCTAAAAAATATTATGCATAACTAACAGCATAAAAAGAACTTTTAGGAGAGAAAAAAAATATTGAGGCTTATTAATATACATATTAATCAAAGAAAACTTGAGCTTTTATGACTTTAAATTGCACCTCAACTAAAATAAAATGTATTTTCAATCGATGTGTTTATTTATATTCATAAATATTTTCATGTGATATAAAATAAATATATTTTTGTTGTTTAATTCAGCTGCATTATAAAGCCAAGACGGATCAACTTTTATATTTTAGAATATCAGAGTTAAATCTAAAAAATTTTAAAATATTTTCAGAGAAATTAATAATTCTTTAGAAATATTTTTATTTCTATTATGTTTTACTTGTTCGATAACTATAGATTTAATGTTTCTATTTATTCAAAATCTTTCCTTTGGTTTTCATATATATTTTTATTTATTTCTATTATTATTTTTAAATACTTATATTTCTATCATATTTAAAAAACATTTCTGCTTGGCTTTTTGCATAATTTTCAACAAAATATTTGATGCCCCTAATTCTGCTTAAAGTGCACTGTCATAGCTGTTCGTTTATGTTGAGATATACATAGCCATACTAGGAAGACATATAACTATATATACAAATATATATATCGAGCGTACATAAGTAATTTTTTTTTTGGGTTGACGAGCTGTTGACATTTTGTATTTAATATGCCGCACACCTTTGTTGTAGTCGTTGTTGCTGTTCTCGTTGCTGTTGTTGTTGCTGAGAATTGACAACTGACAATTTCCGTTTGTTGCCGGGCAATACGCATTTGTGCCCCTCCCCCCTCCCCGGTTTCGACGTCAACTAACCCAACTTATTATTATTTTCAATTGGAATTTTACTTTGCTTACGGCCAAATGATTCATTTTCATGCTGACGCCAAGAAATCCATTACGTGATGTATTTATGTTTCACCTCTCTCTCTCTCACTCACTCTCTCTGTTTTCTGAAAAATTATATATGCTTAAGAAAACCTATATATATAAATATATGTGTGTGAGAGGGGGAGCTATTGCGTGGTTTGTATCTAGATGTTTTCAATTTAATGACACTTGTGCTAGTTGTTTGCCCGCGGCATCTTTTAATATTTGCACAAATGCGACAGAGTCGAGGCATAGTCAACAAATTTCCCCCTATTGTATCCAAGTACATAGATACATAAATATATATATATATATAGGGCGCAGCCGACCTTGAGCTAGACTTTACACACGTACGCTCAGGTACCAGATCGAACTCTCAGATCGTGAAGATGCCAGCACATTGAGAGCCATTTATGCTCACAACTGTGTGTGAGTGTTTGGGGCACACCTCGAATAAACTGAAGCATTCAAGCGTTACGCCAACTGTATCGGAAATCGGTTTAACTTTTATACAAATATGTCGCATACATATATATATATATATATATATATAAATATATAGCGAGAACTAGTGTTTATATAGTTGGCTGGCTATTGTTCTCTGTAACGAATCAGCTGTTGCCGGGCTCTGCCTGTATAGCAAATTTATGTAAATACATTCGACACGTTTCTTAATGCACATTCAGTTCAAGTAAATAGGGTTTATCGGCAGCTACAGTAATGACTGCCTATGTGAGTTGAGTTTAGCGAGAGTAAATGACGCGCGAGTTCAACAGTGTTAACTGGAAATTTCCATAAATAAGTGGCAGTTACAGTGGTAACTACTTATGTAAATTGTAGTCTGAGTCGATTTTATAGAAGTTTAAAAGTCAGCGAATTATGATTTATTATAAGGGCAGACAGAGTACAGTAATTACTATTACTGAAATTAAATAATGTTTTTGTGTGAAATACTTTACAGTCAAAAATTAAGAGGCATTCGAGCTCAGCTCTCTTAGCTAAGCTGCACTATACTCTAAACTCATTGTAGCTAAATAGCTTAAATAAGTCCAAACTTCATATACAAGTACAGTAATAACTCACGAGAACATGCTAATTAAGCTGCACTGTACTGTTTGATTTTCCCACTTTAAGCTAAAGATACATTTCTATTATAGCAAAGGTGTATCTGAAAGATACATAAGCGGCGAACTCCATAGTCAAGCTTCACTGTAATCTAGAATCGCAGTTCTTCACGTTTATTTACAATAACAACTGCAACTGCTGCATTGCAATGCATTTGGTTAACAAATTCGTATCTTGCAGATACATTTGAAGCGATAGATACATTATGACACTTTCAGTTGGCGCAGACGACGCGCGTGCGCAACTTGAGGCGAGATGCAGCGACGCGCACACTTAGCTCAGCTTGAGCTATCTGCAAATGTATCTATGAGATACAGATATGCTGCAGCAGTCTATGCCGAAGACCGAAGAAACGTAAATGAAAAGCGAAACGAGGAAAACGAAGAAAAACGCGACTGATTGCTGGGCGATTGAGTGACAAACTGCTTGCGTCGCTTATTTTGTCGCTGCTGTTTTGCGCTGTCGTGCGGTTTATTTTACTTTACTTGATTTTTTCCACATTTTTATTTATTTTTTGCTTTTGTTTCTTTGGCTTTTTGTTTTGTCTCAGTCGTTGTTGTAGCTCATGTGAGTGTGTGTACTTTAGCCATTGTGTACTCAGTTCACGATGTGCCCAGCCGCATGGCGAGACAGTCGAATACGAATACAAAATTATCATTATTATCGCTGCCTTTTAGTTTTTGGCATTTTTCGTTTCGGTTAAATGGCATTTGCGACAAAATGAAAACCCCTAATACACAAGCCACAAACCACAGCTACTAAACACACACACACTCTCCAAAGGCCAATTCTTCATATGCAATACTCTAGAGATAAAAAAACTAAAAATAAAAGAAACTAAATAAAATTGATCTAAAATTAGATTTGATTTATTAAATTTATAATTGGAAATTATTAAGAAAATATAGATAAAATCAATTGAAATTATCGTTAAATTTAAGCTTTGAATTTAAAATATCATATATTTCTATTTAAATGTGTATATCTTTATCTGCATTTATATATAAATAACAATTTTTCCCTTGAAAATAAAGCTCTGATTAACTACTTTATAAACAATATTTTAATAATATTTATCAATAATATTTCCAGCTATTTATGGCCATCTATATATTTCCTTTATATCTCGCTTAATTTTCATTCAGTTCCAGCAACGTGCCATAGCATTCAATTTCAGTTGAATGCCCACTTTGTCGTCAAGTGTATCTAAGCCATAAATTGGGGGACTCATCAAGTGACGCGTGCTAAGCAGCGCTGATCACAGCCGCCACCTGATCACGAGTATCTCATAGATACACACAAATACAAACACACAGACAAGCATGCACGCACACAAACACACGGTCAGAGAGTGTTATTTCAAGTAATTTTGATATACTACGGCTTAGCTGGATATTGTTAAGAGAGCGGGTGTTCTGGTTTTGTGAAAATTGATTTCAATTGAAATTTGATTGATTTTATAATAAAGACTGAGTTATAGATTTAAATTCTTGAGAATCATCAATAATCTACAATATACAAATACAAAATATCTGTTGTATAAATAAATATTTATATATATAAGATACTACACCCCAACTCCCTCTATAGTCCGAATAGCGCTCAATTTTCCTATGTAAACAAACTTTCTTTTGTATACTTAAAGCATGAGCAGCTCAATTTCTCACTAGTACCAGCCACAGGGTATCTTCGACTCATCACACCCAGTCACGTCCCATTAGCGTGCTTTTACTTCGGAGTTTGTGCGTTTGCCAATGCATTTGCATTGACGTTTGTTTGCCACTCGGCTAAACTGATAAAAATCAGCTGCATATATATACTATATATATATCTTTATATATATCTGAAAGCTTACTCTCTTATGTACTTGTGTGCCGGGACTACCTGACTTTGGATGTTGGCATTGCGAACGCCGGTCTCTGGTTCGCACATTATGTTTGTTTATTTATTATTGTTTCGCGTTTCAGAGCCGGCGACAGTTGTTTAATTTATCAGTTAACAGCTTTGGGGCTTTGCAGCCATACGCTAAAAGCTTCAGTTGTTGCCACTCTCGATCGTATTTCAGCGGATTTAACGAAAAAATACAAAATGTGAGCACCTAAAAGTACTCATTGCCCTTGTCGCTGACATTAGAAATGAAAAAAAAAAATTAAAAAAGAAAAAAAATGAAGCGAAATACTAGATGCGTCTAGAGCCGGAGTGAGAGACCAGCTGTGGTTGCGGCTGCTCGCAGCGCTTATCTCGACAAGAAATTTAATTAAAATAAAACCATATGCCGCAATTGAAACGCCCCCTAATTACCAGGGACGCCTTTACAATAGCCGCAGATACAGATACAAGTCGACTGTGGGCTATTGGGGGTAAAAATGCAAACAGACGCCCGCAACAAAGCACTTGAAAAGACTTGGAGGGGGCGGGCCAGAGGGGTGTAGAACACAAAATATAATAATATGCGGCATATTGAAACAGACGCAAAACCATTTTCGATAATTGAAAATAATAATTAAAATTCTCTGATTGAGGCGCATTCGCTTTTTGTTGCGAGCCACAGCGACTGACGTCCACAATTGGAGTGAAAGAAGCTATAAAAAGTAGCAACAACAGCAACAACGACAACAATTGACTTGCAGCTACCATACACAACAATTTGCCATACAATTTGTTATTCAATGTTGAGTTTTCAATACCGCGCAACTGCTGCCTGAGTGGCTCAGGAAATGGGGTATACTGTAGTTGCCTATGATAGGCAGAAGAGCTAAGTAAACCAGGCAAGCTGAGCTCCACTTTATTTAGAGCTTAAGTTACATATCTTATTGTAGATACTTTCTAAACAGCTGTCTAGACTGGTCTAGTTTCAGGAATACTGTAAATTCCTTGAAATTTTTTGAAATTGATCAATATAGATTACAAGCATTGATCATATATAATTTATATATTATTGTTCACTATTTATAAATATCTAGAAACTTTCTGATCTCTTGTATAGGTAATTTAATAAAAATGATATCAATAAATTATATATAAATTCTGATAATACATAATATTTATATCTAGTATTATGTTGCTTTCAAATTATTAATGTTTTTATTTTTTATTATTTTTATTTTTTTACTCTAATAATTTGTATTTTGTATCAAATAAAAACATTAAATGATAATATTTCGATTTAGCATTTTATAATCTTCAATTTGCTATATATAAATATTTTCTAAATACTTATTTCTTTATTTATATTTTTGCTTTGTGTATTTATTATATGTGCAATATTTGTAGTATATATTTTATATGACTTATTAAGTCTCTAAAATATATATTTTACTTTTTCGGTATTTCTGCCAAATTCTCTGTGCCAAATTTCTTGTCACAACTCATATTTGACATAAATCAAATAGAAAAACCTCAAATTTATATTTAAAAATCAAATTGCCGCAAACTTAAATCCAAGCAACCTCGCAAAAAGGCCTACCTACAGGGTAATTGCCTCTCTAGCAAACCTCTTCTCAAGCTATCATTTCTCTCTGCATTTTAATATGCAAAACTTGTCGCCTGGCTGTAGAATTGTCTTGCCGCTGCTGTTGCTGCTGCTTCTTCTTTGTCAGTTTTTTCATTCTGCCTTTTCCAATTCTTTTTTATGTTCTTTGTCTTTCGTTCCGTTAGCCGTATTTGTGTCTTGTGTCCAGGCCATAGAAGTCATCGTTATGCTGTGTCCCCAAAGTGCGCCTGGCTTTGTACTGGCTCACCCCAACCTCTGCTTGGCCCCCTCCCGCTCTCTCCCTCCATCTCTCTCTGTGGCTCTTTAGAATTTATGAGCGTTCTGCATTTGGGATTCTTAGTGCGTGATTTCTTCAATTAAATGCCCCAAAGTCTTTGGTTCTCATTGCAAGCAGTCGACGGCACTTGTTGCACAATCATGTGGCAACGTCTGCGCCTCCCGCCCGCGACCCTTTCAGAAAATGATGTATGTTAAGCATGACTGTTTGGGGTGGAGGGCGACAGCGAGAGTTCACAGCATTGTCTGCGCCATTCTAAGACTCTTTTGGACAATACTTGTGCTTCAAGCATTGTATTTAGCATAATTCTCAAACAATGACAATAGTTCAGTCGATAGAACAGATGTGAATGCCAGAGAATAGAATAGAGAATGGCAAAGAATTGTTTGTAATTATGGTTAGGAAATTAATTTGCCAACTTGTGCAACAGCAAACTACACACAATTGAAGTTGGAGTTGAGTTCGTCAAACGGAAATGAGAAAATTTCACTAATTGTCAAAGAGATAATTCTCTTATCAATATTTAGATTTAAGGTTTAATGCAGACAGGCAGGAAAACTCACTTTATGTCTTAGGCACTTAACGACTCGGGAGACGGGAAACTCGAGCAGATAAAAAAGTATTTAAAAACTAATTGAAAATTGATGAAAAGGTTTTCTCTTAGAGGTGAACTTTGCGGTCTTTATATATACATATAACTTAATTTAATATTATTAATATCTCAAAGAAGATCTACTTTGCCGGTAACAATTTCTAATGGCTTTGTTTCGCTTTAGCACATTCAAGTGATATTTCATTCGCTTTATCTACGCACGGCAATTATGCGCATATTTCAATATAGGCGCAAGTCAAGCGTGCCGCATGTGTGTGTGTCTTGTGCCACATGACAAACTGCAGCTGCAACAAGGCGAAAACGCACTTGCAACACGCAACACAGCGTTAAAAAACAATTTCTCCATTTGGTGGCATTCCACAAATGCTTTTGGCAATGGCTCGATGCGGGCCACGCAAGCGCAACTAGAATCACACACAGATACAGAGAGCGAGAGCTACTGCATTTGAAGCTGAAGTATCTGAGGTATTTGAGATACATACATACATATATATATATATATATATATATATATATATATATATATATATATATATATATATATATATATATATATATATATATATATATATATATATATATATATATATATATATATATATATATATATATATATATATATATATATATACATATATATAAACAAGATCAAAAATTAGAGTTGCTGATAGCCATTTGTGCCGATTAAAGACGAGGCATGGCAGCGAGAAAAGAATGCTAGATAATGCAAGTGAGATATATAAATATTAAGTTATTGATTGTGTGGTAGTAAAGATACATATTTGTTCTTGAGAAACTGTTGCAGTTGCAGTTGAGGTATTTGCTATATATGGAGACACATGCAGATATGGATATAGATACTGACACTATACAGATACAGATATAGATACATTTTTATATATAGCCAAATGTACGTAAAAGTATCTGGAGTTGGAGAGTCAGTTAGAAACATATCAGTATTAGAAACATATTGGTAATCATTACATAAAGTAGCTATGGAATACTGTAGAGCTTAAAAAGTAGATATAGAATATGAAGAGACAGCAAAGTATGTTAAAAATCCCACAATACACATAAAGTATCTTTAGAATGTAGGCACACATAAATATCGATAGCGATAGTGAAAGACGCACTTAAAGCATCTCTAGAGTAGCCTCGAGTATTCGCCCAGCCCCAGATGCAGCACATTTTGATATAGCTACAATCAGCAGCTTGAGATAAAATAACTGCGAAAGTGCGGAATTCGCTTGAATCAAAACAAAACGGAAAAAACAGAAAACAGCTGAGTTAATAACGGCTCAATTGCTGGCTAATATACATATACACACACACATACACACATACACACATATACATAAAGTATATAAGCAAAAGCGAAATTGAATGGAAATTGAAATTGAAATGAAAAACTGGTTGCGATCGCTGCGATCCGCAAAGGAAGCGAGCGGGCGTTGGCGGGGCTAACAATAATAATTAACCAGCTGTAGGAGCGGAGATACTGTAGAAGCCGGCTCCAATGAGTGAGTCAAGCAGTGGTAGCGGCGGATGCTGCGCTGCTGCTGCTGCTGCTGCTGCTGCATTTGCTCAGATTTATTAAATTTTGTTTTTAATTTTATTTTCATTTTTTATTTTGTTTGTTTTGCTTTGTCTTTGGCCAATTTGCATATTGTTGTTGGCATTTATGAGCGTTGTTTACATTTCGGCAATTGGCAATGCGAATGAGTGTCTGAGCAGCGTATTTCAAGCCAAAAAAAAAGATGTGTATTTTGCACAGATTTTAAGTGAGCATAAAACTAAATATATATATGCATATATATACTTGATGTGTCGTTGTAAACACTTTATATATTTTTTTTTCAAAAATATATTTCTATTGAACTTTTCTTGCGGCTTTCACAATTCTTAATTAATTAGAGTTGAGTGCGCGACATTTGCAATAAAATTGATTTTGATTACTTTTCGAATTTCGTTCCAATTCGGTTTAATTGAGCGTGCACAGTTATTTAATTTAAAGAATTTCCTTTTTATTGTTTACAAATTGAGAAACGTGTGCGCGATCGATCGACTGACGGCTGCGGCGAACTGCGGCAAACTGCGGCGACAAAATATTCTATTGGCTGCGGCTGCGGTTGCGGCTGGGACTGAGGCTGCTGCTGCTCACGTTTGACAAATTGCGCGCGTGAGGGGCTATCGATGCGACCGTCCGACCGACCGACTGACTGACTGAGTGAGTGAGTGAGTGACTGACTGCGTCTACACTGAACAACCAACTGCGGCCGGGGGCTTTTAGCTTTGGGCCGATCGTCAATTGCGCTGCATTTTGAATTTCATTTGCTGCTGCTGCTGTGGCGCCTGGCAATGCTTATGCCGGCTTGCGCTCTCTGGCGGCACACGCTCTCCCTCTCCCGCTCTCCCACTCTCCCACTCTCTCGCTCTCTCTCTCGCTTAACGCTCAGCTGTTGCTCACTCTCTTCGCCACTTGTGGCTTAGTCAAAGTCAATTAGTTACGCTCTTTGCTTTGCGTTTTGTCTTGTTTGTTTATGTTTGTTGTTTCGCGCATTTTGCGCTGCCGGCTGACTCAGCGCTTTTATGTTGCTGTTGTTGTGGTTTGTTTTAGAGTTCAAACAAGATGATTGACTGACGTCTCTCTCGCTCTAGCCTGAGTGCTGCATATTGAGTCTTGTTTTCATATATTGCTAATGGCGGTGGCTTGTAGAGTAACGGTTCGTAATTTAAAGCTTGCAGCGCGAGTGAAATGACTTTGGCGCCCAATCTAGACTCACTTTACAGTGGTGGCATTTTTAAGTGTCTTTGTAATGGAGGAATGGGTGAGCTATAATAAAAGTTATGCAGGCATATGAAGATATGATATGAGGAAAGTCATTGTCTATTGGAAGCCATATGATTGTCTACCATCTCAAGCAAATATTATAGCTAACAGTTAATCAAATCAGCCCAAACTAAATTTATTTTAATTATTTAGTGCAATTTAAGCATTTCCCCATTTTAAATAAAATAAAACTCAATTACCAAGCCCTAGTAATAAATCTTTGAACTTCTAGTGCGTGGGTCTCTTCCCATCAGAGTCTCCACTGTGTGTATAGATGCAGCCTTTCAGTCAATACCTTTGCTCAGCTCAGTCTGTGTTTCTCTCATTCAACGAATTTCACAATATTTAACACATTTAACGCCGAGTTAAACGAAACGCTGTTCACAATTAGCAGCTTGGGCATAGCCCTAACGAACTCCAGCTACTTACGTTTCGTAAATGTATCTGCTGGATACACGAGTGAGCGCATGTATCTAAAGAGGCGATCACGTCAGCCGCTAAACGAGCAGCAAATGTGCGAAAATCAATTGACGGCGCACTGGATGAGGCCACGTCTCGACAGCATAGAAAAGCGCTTTGTGCAGCCCGTAGAATGCCGTAATTGAATTGGAAACTGTGTTAATGTGAGCAGCAGCAAAAGTATCTAAGAGATGCACAGATACAGTTACAACTGCAGATACAACAAATTGCACCAGCATGAAAATGCATTTGACTCAAGCGCAGATCTGAAGATACCGCAGCATGAGTTGCCACTGCAGTGGCCAGAGTAGGGCATCGTAGGGTGTCCACCCTGTCAGCGCCTGACAACTTCACAAATTAATATACTCATTAATTAGAAAGCCAAGGCGGCATGAATAAAAGTGTGCGCTAAAGTGCAGACGCTGCACAGCATACATAATTAATTTGCCGTGATTGGTCAGGCGACCAGGCGGCCAGAGTGACAGAGATGGCCAGATAGCCGAGGCGAGAGCGAGACGGAAGAATTTTCGGGCAGAAATTCAAAGCAGCTAACAGCAAAAGGGCAACGACAAAACGGCTAAAAGTGTTTAGAATTTCTGGCATCTTGTCAAGTGTCGCCAAAACATTTGGCAAAACATGCAAGGGATGGGGTGGGGGATGGAGACGGGATTGGGGCGGCAGATGAAGGGTGAGTGAGTGTAAGGCAAGTTCTGCACTTGTTGCATCTGCGTATTTTGTGTGGCATTTGCAATTGTGTGGCATTTATGTCTCTAGCTTCCCCTTGTTGCCCATATGCTCTACTACATTAGGGGTAGTCTGCTAAATTAAAGGGGATGTATGTTAGGGAAGTTGGAGGTGATTAGAAAATACTAAAATAATATTTTAAAATTATTTTTTTATTTTTTCCTAAGTATGTATATGTATATTAACTGAAACATTTTTATTTTATAAATTTCTATATTATTTAAACTTTAATATTAAGTTTTGTACTCTTAAAGTTAAATCTTGTTAGAAAACATAAAAATAATATATATGTGTTTTATTATTTTATTCAAGACATAAATTAGAGCATAGCAAATTCTAATTTTGTTTTCTCAAATATTAAACAATTTCTTTATGCCCATTTTAATAGCTCTTTTATAGCCACGCCTTGTTATCATTAATTTTCTTGGCACCCGAAATTATAAATCTTCTTAGATAATGCTTGCTTGGTGCGCTAGCCATGCACTTCCAACTAGAGAACTCTTTGCCTCTGCTTTTATATTCTTAATTTACTATAAAATTTCGTATGTTACGTATTTTTAAGTTTGTGATTTATTTTTGTCACGCGTACAGCGTGACGCACACGACAACTGAAACAAGCAATATAATTATCTATTTTTTGTGCTCGTTGAACACCTTAATGGACGAGCCAAAAAAATGTAGAGATTTGTACAAGAGTGAGAAAGTACAATATGTAGAATTAAATATATAAATAAAATAAATATAAATTTATTTATATTTAAATATAAAAATAATATAAATATAAATAAATTTGTATTTCAAAATATATTTTTATTTAATATAAAGATTTGTCCAAGGGATAAGTGTAAGAAATCAGGCTAGAGTTGATAAAGAATAAGAGATATACAATTTAAATAGAAGACTTAAACATAGATATATCATACGCCCTATGGACAAAAAAAAAAAATTAAAATGGCGTCTCAGTCGCCAGTGTAAATGTTTATAAAAGCCTCAATGAAGATTTTGTTTTCACTTCTATTTGTTTGGCTTTGATGAACAGAGTTGCCACCTAGTCAACAAACAGTGGTAAGCCTTGAAAGGACAGCAGAAAGGGGCACTAACTGTTAGCTGGTGCGAGAGTGAACGTGCCTGGCTAACAGTTGCGAGCTTGTTGAAATTGTATTTATTCAAAGAACTTAAGCTTTCAATGCCAGAACCAAAGACAGAGCCAAAGACAGAGACAGAGACAAAGACAAAGAAATCGAATCTAATCGATTTAGTGGGCCGCCACAAGGCCTGAAATGGCTAGCATATGCCGCCCGGGCCATTATTCATGCATATGGTAGGCGCATGTCTACGATACAAGTTGCGATTAAGACCACAAGGCAGAGCCATAAAAACTGGGCAACATTCTCAGCAATCAGGCAGACAAAGGACTTAAAAAAAAAGGGAATATAACATACGTTTCTTTTCTCTTTTTATTTCGGTGTTGGAAAACTTACCATTTCTGTTCTCACTATCTGCCGGCTTCATTTGAATGGGATGATGCATCTGTAAAAGGCAAGAGAAAGAGAAAGATTGTTAAGCCAGAGCGACATAGCGTAAGCAGAGCAAAGAGCTTGGAGCTCTGCTCGGGTTTCCCATTTTAACAGTTGCCAACAGCTGCTGAATTGCAATTCAGACTCAGGTTCTATGCAGGACACATGAGTTCTGTGTCACCCTCTCACCCACACACACAGATAGCCATCCTGCTGATAAGTTTTTCAGTTACCTTTCCTTTTGCTATGCTTTGAAGATCTCATTACTTTGATACGAACTAAAATGCAACAAGAATATTGCCACAAAAGGCAAGTGCAAAGGCTAACAAATGTTCATAAAGGCAGCGGATGGAGGAGAACAGGGGAGAGAGAGAGAGAGTCCTGGTTGTTGGCGTAATGTAAAAATCAAGAGTCCATTTCATTAACGTAGCCATTAGCACTTCTGCAATTGAATGCGCAGCTTTTAACAATTTTTAATTTATTTTACATTCATTGAGCAAACCGATAAGGCTCTCAGTCTCTCTCTGCTCTCGGTTGTCCTCTGTGCTAGGACTTGACAGGAAAGTCGGGACAGCACTTGGCAGCGGGACTTGCCATTACTTTGATTTCAATTAACTTTTCATTCAGTTAAGAGGCGCCAACAGCGGCAATGATAATAATAATACTTACAATCATATTAGACTTGCGTCAATTGATAGAATCTTCTCTTCCCCTTTCTTTGAACTTTCAAAAAATTCATAGAGAAAACGGAGTAAAGTCGGGTATGCTAGAGTGAAAGATACCCTATGCGGAAGTTGACTATCATAATGCATGACAAAGAATATTTTAGTCAAATCGATAACAGGAAGACTGCATTAATCGATTGGTATCGATTTATAATATGCTAAGGACTCGAGACTAATATGGCAGAAATATAATATTTAATATTCGCTGATAGTAGGAATAAATAAAGGAAAAGAGGGAAAATGTAGAGTATCTATCTATCTACTACTCTCATAACAAGCAAAACTCTTTTCTATACCCTTTCTTTTCTGCAAAATTTCTAAATGGCTACGCGGAAGCAAAAACTTGACCGTGCGACAGCAGAGCGCAGAACTAAGTGAATGAATGAATGAGTGACTGGCTGGCTGAGTGAGTGACTGACTGATTGAGCGAGTGACTGAGTGAGTGACTGTTGTGTTGAAATTGAAATTGAAATGAAATGCTCAAGAACTCGACAAGTTGTGCTTGATGTCTGGCCGGCCTAGCTGCACAGCTGGCTAGTCTGCCTGCCTGTCTGTCTGGTCAAAAGGTTTTGCACAAATTACGAGAAAATGTCACTGCCTCAGCTGCTGCTGCTGCTGCTGCTGCTGCTGCTGCTGCCCCCTGCCTATGCCACAAATTGCCTTCCACTCTCTCGCATTGTTGCGTCATTTTGCTGCTCTATTATTCAAAATTGACAGTTGAATGAGTTAAGTGGCCTGTCCAGGATATCGCTCCGACTGCTACTCTTTTCCCAGCCCACAGACCGAGCTCCTCCCAATTTAGCTGTCCATTTGTGTAAGGCTCCGCTCTGGATATGCATTAGACCCATGTACACAAATTGTTACCCTTTTCACTCTAATGACAATCGGTTTAGCAAGGCGATTTGCTTTCGAGTTGTTCATTTATTTGCATTTCTTTTGCTGTTCTCTCTCTCTTTTTTGTTTTTTTTTTTTTTTTGTGTTTCTATATTTCATGTGTGATTGCCGTTCAAATTGTCAATTAGCAATCAAAATACAGCGCACTATTTGGTTTGGCTAGCTGAACGCGAGAGACTAGGAAGAGCACTGCAAGAAATCTCATGAAATCTGTGCAAATTAAATTTGTATTTAATTTTTATTGGAAGAATTAAAGAAAATTAAAAAAAAATATATATCAAAAAATATTATAAACATACAAATTATTTAAAATTTGGAATTGAAAATGTACGATTTTTCAGGGTTAACAGGAAATAATAAAATCCGACATATAGTAAAGTAATCTATTTAAAATCTATATAATAAAACATAAAAAAAATAAATAAAATAAATATTGAAATCAAGTTTAATATTAATAATAAATAAAGAAATTAAAATAGCTTTATTGTATACATCATATAATCCTTATACTATGTATATATATAATTTAAAAATTTTAAATTAAAATTTTTAATTAAAAAAAAATATTAAAAAAAAACTGCTTTAAATAATTCTCTAAATTAATTTAAATTTATTTTATTTCATTTCTTTTCTTTAAGCTCTCTCTTCCAGCTATCTGTTGTCTCTCGCGCACTCTACCATTCACTGTCATTCTCTCCCACAAACACACAAGTCAATATAAAGAATCATTGCATACTTTTGGGCTTGACATAAAAATAAATCGCATTTGCTGAGTTTTACAGTGTAATCACTTTTCCGGGCAATCCAAGTGCGTCACAACTGCGTCTTTTCACACGTGCCGCACACAACAAGGACGAAAAGAGAGAGAGAGAAAAAAAAACAACAGAAAAACTCGACCAAAAAGGCCACTTAACTCGCACACACACTCGCGCACGCACACACACACATGCATGTGGGCTATATATAGAGCGAATTGGTCACTTCAAAACAAAATATTTATTGAAGCCGTTGACAAGTTGGGCCCACACAAACATGCAGATGCTTGTGTGTGTGTGAAAATGCCGACGTTTTAACGTCTGTTTACCTATCGATTATTTCAGGTAAATTAAGTAGCTCTTGCACAGCAGCAGTAGCAGCAGACGTTGGCAGAGCTTGGTGGTTGTTCAGGCAGCCTGCCAAATGCATTAAGGGATCAGACATGCCCACACACACACACACACACACGCACCCACACACATGCATAGCTGGGCACTTACTTATACAAACAAAGTGCGTATATAGTATACATATGTATACCTGGGCATTGATCATTATTTTGACAATTACACACGTGGCGTCATTTGCCACGCCCGCACTCCTACTCTCCCCCTCCCACTCTCCAACTCTCTCATTCACTTGTTTTAGTGCCATTGGATTTTCCATTAACAATTTGAATATGTAAATGAAGCAGCTAACTGCGAGCTGGTTGCAGAGGCTAGCTAGCCTGCACATAGCTAGTGACCGACCGACATGTGAGTATATACATATGTATATGTATATATATGTCTATGTTCTGAGTAAGGGTAGTCCCTTTACAGTGTTTGCCTGTGCGTGAACGCTTCATTTAATACGTTAACAATGAGATTGTCCTCAATAATTGAATCCACTAATTGACTGATGATTACATTTGTGTTGGCCACACAACAACAAAGCAACGAAGCCACGCCCCCAACGACCATGTGTGTGGCTGTGTGTGTGTGTGTGTGTGTGTGTGTGTGTGTGTGTGTACATATCAAATGGCTAGCTATTAGAAATTTTAGGTACATATTGGTAAACTATGTCATTCGATCGATCGATGGCCGCCAGTGGTTGACTTTCTCAAGCTGCATTATTTAGAAAGCAAATTTGACGAAAAAAACGAGAACGAAAAAGAAGAAGGAGAAACGCACACACTTACAAGTTACACACAGAAGATATATATGGATACGAAACACATACATACACATACATAACGTAAAACGAGCAAGTCAAAGCAGCTAGCTACATATATAATTATAGTATATGGTTCAGTGGGGGTATTCCCACATTGCTGTTGTACTTACCCCATCCAAAGTCTTGATGTTGTGCAGCGCATCCTGGGCCCGCAGAGCCGCCTTGCGCGTATAGTAGGTGACAAAACAGCACCCTGCGAACGAAACGAAACAGAACGAAACAATCGATACAAATCGATACAGGAAATAGGCAAGTCGATAACAGAGTTCAACAATCGATAGACAATTGCACAAACGTATGGTACAAGGACGTTCAAAGTAAATTATTCGTCGGGACTATAAACATTGCATACTTCTCTATAGATCTCTATAGATACATATATATATATGGAATATATATCATGCAGGGAACAATTTATATTTTAGTTCGGGCATGCAACAGCTTTTGTACGTTAAATGTTTTTTTTTTTTTTTTTTGTGGGACGAGTGACGAGCGCATCATGCGAGCCATGCAGAGATAATGATAGACAAATTGAATATGTGTGGGTGGTTGGTATATATATATATAGCTGTACTTTATACAATTATGGCGTATGGCGTCGGCTGCCTAAAACTTTTATGCGCGCGTGCTTTATCATGATTAAACGGACAGCACATATGTTCAACGAAAACAATAGTCGTAGTAAAAATAAGTTACTAAAAGACAATGATCGATAAAAATTCACTCTTTGTTCATATTACTTTTCAGACGGTTAGCCTAATAGCTGTGAAGAACACTATTATATATACACGAACGACTTTTTAATTTGACTACAATATAGTAGCGTATATTTAGCTAGCAATATATCGATATCATATGTAATATCATCAGTAATATATTGAGTATGAATATTTGTTCTATTAAAGTGGGAGATTTTATGCCACTAAAATTTTTAGGTAACTTTTATGATACTGAATCTACCAAAGTTATATATTTATTGATAAATTATAAATGTCGCATAAATTTATTGCTGATAAATTAAGAACTATAGTCCGGCATTTCTTTTGTATATATAAAAAAAATTTTTAAAATATATAAAATAAAAAAAGTTAAATATATAGATAACAATTGTTCAATTTTTGTTATTTAAACATTTTATATATCATATGAGTCCAATTACATAACCATTTATGAAGCTTATGTCGGAAATACCAATGAATGGGCTTGTCATAGCTCTCTTTATAAGACTTAAATTAGATTTAAATTATCGATAAACTATGTCAATATCGATTTTGATTTATAATTGAGTGTGGATTTATGGCCCTAAATACCCTTTAAGAAATGTGAAATATATCGATTTTTTTAAATCAATAGATAGAAAATAATTGATAACATTTTCGCAAAAATATTAATATAAATATAAAATAATATAGATGTAGAATTTAAATTATAAAAAGTTGTGATTATTGTATTTAACTTTTCTACATATTTATCACTTTAATATTTATCGATATATACTGAAAGCTGCGAATATCGATTGATTATTTATTAATGGCTTTGCTGTCGGTCTCATGCCTCGGCATCACAGCATCGAGCGTAATCGCCTTATGGCGCTACCTTCACTCAGACTCAACGCGTGTTAAGTCTGGCCACAAATAACTCTTATGCTGCCATAAGCCTAATCTGCTCATACGTGAAGAGGAAGAAGAAGGAGGAGAAAAAGACCGAGAAGTGACGGAGCAGCAACTATAAGTATATCCGATCATTGAGAGGCAGCAGCACGCTTGGCCATAAATATGCATAATACAATTTCAACTTTTCATAAAAGTTTGCAAGCAAATGCGCAAATTATTCAAATACCCAATAGAATTAAGCCAGCTCGATGTGTGTGCGTGTGTGTGAGTGTGTGTGGCAATTATGGCCAATTACCAGGAAGGCTGGCAGAGAGAAGGAAAAAAAAGAAAGAGGGAGGGGGGACAACACCTGCTCTGGACCGTGGAAGGTGTTAGCCCTAATGTTGTTGTGTGCGCTCGCCATAATCATATTACTTGATGTTGCCTGGCTTAAAAGGGTGCGCCACGAAATTGATGGGCGCTGTAAAAAATTATTGAGAGGGGCTGAGAGAGAGAGGGAAAGAAAGGGAGAGAGGGAGACCGAGCAAGTCTCCCCCAAGGGCCCCGTTTGCCAATTAATCCGCACATTTATATGCGTGCACTCACCTCGGCTAATCGATGTGACCTTATCTCGCAGCACATTCAGCGTGTGAACCCGTCCGAACTGCTCGAAGAGGCGTCGCAGCTTGAGCTCATCCCAGGTCTTGGGTATTTGGCCCACAAACATTTTAATGTTGTCCGCATCCGGCTGATCCTTGGCCAGCTCCGTATCGCCAGCCGTTGTCGTATCCATGGCATCCGACGCCTCGCATTTGATGGCGGGCACGCAGTCCGGCTGCGTCTCCGTCTCAGCGCCATTCGAGTCGCTGCAAAGACCACAAAAATAAAGTCATTATAAATCAGGCAATACATACACCCACACACACATACACGTTCATATCTATGGCCAAAAAAAGTTTGTTTGGTAATTCCATTGAACTTTTATGGCCAACATATTGAACATGGCTAAAACAAAGCTTTGCCTCTGCACACTCGCTCTGCTCGCTGTCGGCTAACTTCATTTGCTAATGACAATAAAAAACAACAAGCTGGACAACAATGCTTGGTGAGGCGTGAATGGGACCACGATGTGTGTGGGCATGGAGAGAGAGAGAGAAAGAGAGAGAGAGAGAGAAAGAGAGATGGGAAGAGCGAGATGCTGAGCAGTACATAAAATACAAATACTAATTGTTATTAGCAAACTAATCTAATCTAAAAAGTTGTAAGCGTTTTTACTTTGTTTCTGTGGCTGACCACCACCCGCGCCTTATTGTGTGTGTGTGAGTGAATGTGTGTGTGCGTGTGGCTGTATGTGTGTGTGTTTCTGTGAATGGTCCATTTGTGGCTTCACTTGGTTACTTCACTCGAGTTTTTGTGTGTTTCGCTCGCTCTATATTTTGGGGTTTTATTGGGTGTTGTTGATGGCCACACAAAATTGACTTTTGCTTGATGTCAACAGCAACGGCCACAATAAAAACAACAACAACACAATTAGCCACAACAAACACAGAAACAAGCTGCTTTGGCAAATAAGCCAAACTTGTCAAGCGTTCGAAGCAATAAATTTTGAAATCTAATTGGTTTTCAGTTTTAGTGCAGAGAGTTCTAAGGGAATGTATGTTAGGGGAGAGAGAACAATTCTAATTAGATTTTCTTGGAAAAGGGTTTATCAATAAATTAATTCAGGTTTAATATTATTGTGACGCCAGTTGAGGTTAATGTAATGAAAGGGATGGCAATAAATATTTTGTAACTCATTTTTAATACAAAATAAATTTTAAAAATATTATTTTCATATTTCTCTTTTTTTTATTATTATTTCTATACCATTTTATTGCATTCGAAATAAATAGAAGGTGTAAAAATATGAAAAAATAAATATCCTATATAAAAATTTAAAAAAAAAAATTGGAAAATATGGAAATAAATTAAATTTTCTCTGAAATCTATAAAATATATATATATGTTTTAGATGAAACATCACAGATGCTGAATATGACTGTGATATATATTCTACTAAAAGTTTAGTTTTTTTGTATTATAATTTTTATATTGAATGTCTCTAGAATATAAAAAAGTCTTAAATATAAACTTTAAAATAAAATTTAAAAATCTATTTATATTTAAAAAAGACTTAAATACATATTTTTATATATCTCGAAACTTTAAAAAATCTTAAGTCAAACCCCAAACAACTTTTGCCCCCAATCAACCCTCCACAAGCCTGCTAAATGAATTAAGCTATTCGCCATTCCGGATATTATCCAATTCAGATGCTATCTAGCTTCATTTCGCTTTCAGGCGCGCACCATTTATGAGCCTGGTGCCGGCGGAATTTACGAGCTGAATGAAGCTCTCCAAGGATGTCAGCGGCCACGCCCACTTTCTTATATTTATTGAGCGCGACAAAGCCCGCAGGCGGCAAATGACAAAACGAACTTAATCTATTAGAGGCGGAGCGTGTCGCTGCCAAATAGTCTAGTGTCAAGGTGATAAATATTGCCCACAAGTCAAATGCAAAGTAGGCCAATGGGCGGGCCCCTGTGCGGAGCCCAGCGCAGCGTAGCTCAGCCAACTCGGGGTATCAAAGCTGGCCTGGCAGGCATAAATCAAAATCTGCGCGCCGCACGCAATTTTCTGTTGCCTACTTTTCGGGGCGCGCTTTAAATAAAAACGTTCAACGAGCTGGCAGATGGGGTGGAGGGGGAGGTGGGGAGAGGTGTGGGCCTACAGGTGCGCGACAGGTGCCGCTGTTGCCCCGCAGGCAATTATTTCGCTTTCAAAGTCGCACTGCCGCCTGGGGAATCCATCAGAGAGTCAGCGGCGCGCAATGGATGCTCTCGAGGGAGCTGCGAGGCACGAGGGCTACGCCAGCAACTACTCGAGCCGGCAACAGTTGCTGCTGGCTGCTAGCGTCTTCGCCTCGCTGGTTTTCTTCGCATTACTAATTCAGTTTCATTTAAATGCGCCGCAGCTTAATGAGAAAATTGCCTGCGGCGGGCGCTCGCTGGGATTTGCTCCAGCTTAGGCCGGGCAGGTGTTGGCTCAATTGGAGGCTCGGCATTGCGCTAAAATTATTTTTTTCTTCTGCTTGCTGCTACTGCTGCAGGCAGCTACCACATGCGTTGCCAGTCAAGTGGATGCGGCTGCTGCTGCTATCTATGCTGCGCCCTTTTTGGGCACGCCCCCACGGTCCGCGCCACGTCAATGTTGGCGGCGACAAAGCCGTGACGCGGCACTTAATTTATGATGGCAGTTTGTTATGTCGCGCCTGTCACAACAAAAACAAACAGTTCACGGCGCAAGATAGAGGACGCTAGTGACACAGAGACTCGCCGAGGGAAGCAGCAGGAAGGCAGCTGGCAGGAGGCAGGAGGTGGGAGTGGGTGATTGCAGCAAGGCGCATAAAAATGACCCAACATAAATTTAATATTCTTGCTTTATTATTTAATGGCGCTGTATAATAAAATGTCAGCAGAGAAGGAGAAAGAGACGGAGAGAGCAAAGACAGAGAGAGAGATAGAGAGAGAGAGGGGGAGAGTAAGGCATATATCTGTTGCCCACTGAGCTTCTGCAGCTATGTTAAGTCTGCATTTCAGCTTGTCACGTTGTCTTATCAACCACAACATCATCATTATCATCACCATCACCATCACCATCACCATCATCATCATTATAATTACCAGCGCGCTGTCAATGATCATTAGCCCTGATGACGCTGCCAATTAATAAACTTAATGCAATGCCAATTATCGTTAGTCAGCAGCGACCAAAGACTCTTCACTCGGCACGTTGTCACTTATTTTAATTGAATCGATTCGATTCGGCTCGCTCCGTGGGCCACCCACTCAAAAATGCCCGCCAGCCAAATGGACATTTCACTTTGCCTCTGACTGCCTTCTACTTCTTTCTTGCCTCATCTTTTTTTGATAATTTCCGGGCAAAGGAACTTGTCGTAATGGAAAACGATGCAGCGGGCCGTGGCATAACAATTTGAAATTCGATAGCGTCGCGGGTTTCGACTATTTCGTTGAGAGGAAATTGAAATTTATATCTATCTAGCTAATATGCAAATTGATAAGAAATTAGCTAAATTATTTAAGTTTCGGAATGCAGTGCGCGAAGTGCTGATGCTTCCGTTGCGAAGTGGGCAGGGGGGAGTCAGAGGAGATGAAACTATTTTTAGCTTAGCAAAAAATATATAATTGGGAAAGGGAAATGCTATTAACGTTTCTTATTCAATAAATAATTGGCTGAGTAATGAGGTCTTAATATTTGAAGAGTGCTAATGGAACTAGTGAGACAAAGTCAGGCTTGATTTGGAGTAAGGAAAGTTTCCTTCTCAAATTGCAGTCAGACCAAAAGCCCTTAAGATTATACTAGTTTTATAGAAATTTATGGAATATATTTTGAAGGGCGATAGCAGACATCGAAGATAGAATCATAGCTCAGGGGAAGAAGGATAGGGAGTAACTATCCCAGGTGAATTCTTGGATTCTGTCTCCCAATTCTAGCACCTTCACGTTTCCCTCTATGTTCTCACTGGCGCTCATGCACAATCTAGTCATCAGAAATATTTTCGCTTGACTTTTGGTTAAGGCAGCCATATTTCTGTATATTTAAACGACAGTTGAATATAAATGTTCGCAGTTCAATCAGCCAATGGAATGAACTTTTATCTGCTGGGTATTACAAGCTCTAGGTTGAATAAATATCTTAGACTTACTCTCACTCTAACTCACTGCTAACTCTATAGTCTGCAGTAGTCTTGTCTATGCTACATATAACACACCTTTAATAAGCTTTCATCGACTGCTGTCACCTACGCCAAACATACTCACAGCTTCATCCCAACCCCACTCCCTCATTAAATGTCAATTTTTATAGCATACTTTAAAGAGAACTCTTGCACTAAACAGATAAAGTTCGCGTTAAGCCAGGCGAGGAGACCAGAACAAACAAATCATTCGAATGCAATTTGCAGTCATTAGGCGAAAAAAGTAAAGGAACGCAACCCAAATGGAGTAGGTTCCGGGGTAGGCGTGACTCACCAATTTGCGGCGCCGCTGGCGCTTTGGTCGGCTAATGAAGTTCTGGAATTAATGCTGGAATTTAGCAGCGTCGATGTTGCAGTTGCTGATGATGCTGCTGCTGCTGTTGGTGTTGGTGTTGGTGCTGCTGCGGTTGCAGCTGCTGCTTGCGTCGGCTCTGCTGCTCCTGCTGCAGTTGGTGTTGCCGCTGCTGCGGCTGGTATGACGGCAACGACGGCAGCGGCAGCGGCAGCGGCTGCATTTGCATTGGAATTTATTTGGTTGTGCAAAAGTGTTTCGAACAATGTTGTCGGCATGCCGACGCCAACGCCGCCAGCAGTTTTGGTCATTGTCGTTGCTGCAGCTGCTGCTGCCGCCGCTGGTGTTGCTGCTGCTGTTGGTATGTTGCTGCTGGGCCGCAAATATGGATGAAAACTTTTCGCAGCACCTGTAAAAGTTGTTGCCGTTGCGATGGCGCCCGTTGCAGGTGTTAGATTTTCTAAATACTTTACTGGTTGCTGCTGTTGTTGTTGCTGTTGCAAGTTGTTATTGTTATTGCTATTTAAATTGTTAGTGTTGCTGACGCCGTTATAGAGACTACTGCCATTGGCCATACCATTAGCGACAAGTGCAACAGGTGTTGTTGTTAGCATTGTTGTTGCTGTTGTTGCTGCTGTCGATGTTGTTGTTGCTGTTGTTGTGTCTGTTGCTGTCACAGTCACTGTTGCTGCTGTTGCTGGAATGCCGCTTAGTTTGTCCGTGCGTTGTTTCAAAGATTGCAACATCATTTGTTTTATTTCACCTTTTTATTATTATTGCTCTCTCTCTCTCTCTCTCTCTCTCTCTCTTTCTTTCGCTCTCCCTCTACAGTTGTCGCTAATTACTTTTACTGCTGCTGTAACTGTTGCTGCTGCTGTTGCATTTAGCAATGCTCCCCTTTTAATTTGCTGCGGGTTTTACTTTTATTAAAATTGTATATTATCTCGCATTTAATTGCTCCGCTGCGCGTTTTGTTTATCACAGTTTTATCCCTCACTAAAAACTTCTCTCACTCTATCTCTCTCTTTTTTTTCATACACTAATTATTTGTTTATTTTTGCTTTTGTTTTTGTTTTCATTTGAGCAACACTTTACACTATTAGCTGGCGTGGATTCTGATTGAGGCTTAGCGGCAACTGTAATTAAAATGGAAGAAAAAAATTGTTTGTTAGTTTAAGGAGTTTTACAAATTTTATATAAATGTAAATAAGTAATTATTATACTATAGAGTTGTTGAAAATCCTCTTTTAGCTTAAATAAAATATATTTGACATGAGTTAAATAAAAATAGTTTTAAATATATGTGTATATTTATATTTTAGGTTCTGCCTCACCTATTTCTACCTGTTACGTATAGTTTCTCAAATAATTTCTAATTTTCAATGGATTCAGAGAACTAAAATTCTTTTTGTCATCATAATATAAAATGATTGTAAAATAATTTAAAAATATTTTAATATTAGAAAATATTAATAATAATAATTAAAATACTGATAAACTGATAAATCATTATAATAAAAATCATAGTAAATACCACAATTATTTATAATAATATTGATGACAAATCTTTAAGCTAAAATTATTGTAAATTTTCATAAATTGCTCAAATAATTTTCAATACAAAATAATTTAAATAAATTTCCTGCACTTCACAAAAAAAAATCCCTTTTAGTTGATATATTACAAAGCAATATTAAAATGCTTGCATCAAGTGCGTGTCATAGATAATTTAATTAAAATTTGACTAAAGCACTTTTCGTGCAAAAACCTAGAAGAGCAACCACATAGTTAAATAAAACTATGCGCGTTTTTTTTTTTATATTAAATATATATTTTTTATTTGTATGTAGCCGCAGTTGAAATGGCAGACAGATTGAGTCGTCCTTTCGCTGCAGGCACTGGCACAGCTGCAGTGGCAGCTGCATAGCTAAGCGCATTTCAATGGACGCATATTGACAGACTGACCGCAGTGGCTGGCCACTTGACTGTCTGCATTGAAGTGCTTGGCTTTGATAAAGCGCCAACACACATACATTTACACACACACACACACACACATGAGCGGTGTGGAGTGGCATGTAAACTGAACATGTTTGTAGCTGCCGCTAAACAGATAAGCATTTGAGTGCTTCAAACACACACACATACACTATATATATATATATAGATTCACATATATATATATATATATTTTACCGTTGGCGTTCAGACCATGCGCTCAGCCATTCGCATTATGTTGAAGGCCCCAGCTAATTAGTTAAATTGAAATCAAATTATTTGTTGTCGCACTTGACTGACCACAGGCATGGGCGCCTTAATTAACGCGCTTCACACACACACACGCACATACACAGACTGGTATTCAGAGTTCTGCCTTTGCAAGATTACCCTTATTATGTTATGTTTGTGTGCCCCTTGAAAATTTCACAGCGTTTCACATGGCGTATGCGCAACGCCTCACGTTGCCCAAATCTGCAGCTTCAAGCGGGTCTTTAAGCTGGCTGCTTGTACGCGCTTTCGAAATTTCCTCTCGGACTTTTCTATTATTTTTTAATAAATTGCAACGCTCGCATATTTTCGCACTTTTCTATTTTCGTCGTCTTTTTTATTACTTGTTTTTTTTTTTTGGCATCCGCTTCACTTGGCCAGACGCTGGCAACTGGCGACGTGTCGTGAAACGCTTGTTGCACCCCACCAACAAAAGATTCTCGATGTCGATGTCGATGTCGATGCTGTTGTTGTTGTTGTTGTTGCTGGGCTGCCAGCTTCGGTTTGCCAGCGGCATTGGTGCTGCCATGTTGCCACACGCTTATCCAGCGTCATCAAACGATGTCGACGACAACAGCGACGCCAGTGCCTTTTGTACATATACATATATATGTGTATATATATATATATATATATATATATATATATATATATATATATATATATATATATATATATATGTATATATAAATACATATATATAGTACATTTATTTTCGATAGAGCATAGTAGATGAAAAGAACTTTCTTATAGAGCTTGCCACCTTTTCAGAGTTAAATTTATATGTAATAAAATTATTGCAAATTAATGAATATCTTTTGTGTAGGTGAATGTTTAAAATTAAAAATATTTTTTAAATATTTTATTGTTTTTTTTTTTCTTCCAAAACTTAAAAACTATTAGAATTGTATATACTAGTTTCTGGGATTTTGTTGTTGTTATATTTATTTAGTATAAAGTGATTCCAAATTAAAAACTATCTTCTGTGTGAATATACTTATTATTTATAATATTTAAATACTTTTTTCAGTTTTTGTTTTGTAAATTTAGTAAATTTGTTGTACTTTTTATTATTTTTTATATTTTTCCAAAGATTGTAAAATGATTGATTGAATAAATAAAATGGTATAGAAGCAGAAAAACTTTATTTTTTATAAGTTCTATTTTGCCTTCTTCAGCATAATCAATTAGTAAGAGCATTCTAGGTTCGGCGTGTTATGCTTAAACTTCTCATTTGTTTTCGCTGCAGCATTATGAGCAGTTAACGTAGCCAGGGTGCTGTTGGTGCTCCTGCAGCTTGAACAGGCAACAAGCAGACGCCCAGCGGAGGCAGCTATGTCATCCTCGTGGCTGCTGCTGTTGCTGTCACCTTGTAATTTTATTTATCTATTGATTATTGAGTATCTCTTTTCTATTTATTTGCCTTTGTTTGCACACGCAGCGTGCTGACGGGCAGAGACGACAACAGAGAGAGAGAGAGAGAGAGAGAGAGAGAGAGAGCTGGAGAGAGAGGCAGAGCCAACCCCCTTGCAGCAGGCTCCCCCGCACTAAATATTGTGCCAGGCATTTTTATTAAAGCTATTAGGGGTAGGGTTCGTTCTACTATAGCTGTCATGTGTATCTATCTCAGTGTGTGTGTGTAAATATTTGGTGCCTCTGGCTGTTTTTTAATTAACTTTAGTGACAATATTTTGCACAGTTTGTAAGCCTCCGCTGCCCGGCCTAATCTGCCCCTGCAGCAGCGGCAGCAGCAGAGATAATCAAACTGTGTGCCCAAAGTATGCAAATGTAGGCAAGTGATTCTTAGGCCTGACCCAAATTCCAGTAGCTGTCTCTCTTACACTCTCACTGTCTCTCTCTCTCTCTCTCTCTCTCTCTCTCTCTCTCTCTCTCTCTCTCTGTCTCTCTCTCACTCTCTCTGTCTGTCTCTGTAGCCATCGCTATGCTAGTCTCTGACAGTGACACTGCCGTTGACATCTCACAACTTGCACTCTATATAAGAATCACATGTCAGCAGGCGATGCAAGGCAATATCCATGGGGTGTATGAGCACCACATACACAGTGCACAGCACTGCACTGCACGAAACTACACTGGGCTACATATATGTGTATGTAAGTCTGTGTGCCTTTGGCCTATGTCAGCTTCATTCACTTGTTGAGCGAGTTTTTCTTATCTTATCTAGTCTGGTTTATATGTTTGTATAGTGGGTTTTTATTGAGGTTGTATTCGCTCAATTTATCTCGTTTTTTTGTTTTTTCTTTCGGGGGTAACAGCGCGCATTATATATAAAAATACGATCCAAATATATCCAAAGGCAAACAGTAAGTTTAGCTAGCTAATCAGCTGTTATCTCTTAGTTGAAAAACATTGAAAACATTTTATCATAACTTTTCGTTGGCTGGAAAATAAGCAAAGCATCAACTCTGTGTATAACAGATTATGTGAGTATAATAGCAAATGCACTAAACTTTAAGCTGATTTTTTTCGTAGTATTATAACACTTTTAATATGAGTATAACACTTGTATAACACTAGTATAACAGTAGTATAACAGTTGCTTGTATTTATAATTTATATACAGTTTGCACTTGTCTCAGCCGCACTACTTACATGTGGTATATACAGTTAGTTCACTGTAGCTTACGCAAGTATCTTATGGATACAAATGTATCTGAAACAGTTTGGCTGCGTTCTCGAGGTGCACTACTCAATTGAACTTTGATTTCCTGTTAGCATATGCTACGACCTGCCATCGTATCAATATCTAACTGCACAAACGAACACTTTGGAGATACAGTTACGGATACACAGCGAGAGAGAGATACAGTTAGTCATCAGAGATTAGATAATGCACTCGCGAGTTATGTATGTGTTCGAGCCGCACGACTAGGCCAGCGAAAGGCAACTAACAGGCCGCCCAAAAATCAACTATAAGGTACCCCTTGATTTCATAATAATTTTCACACACTCATATACGTCGGCGTGTGTCTGTGTGTGTGTGTGTGTTATCTGCAACTGATAAGAATGCTTATCGTATAATTGTTCGCTGATTGTTGTCAGCCCAGGCAGGTAAACTACGATAGCGACTGAAACTCTAATCTCTCTCTCTCTGTCACTCACTCACACTCTCCGTCTCTATCTTGTGTAAACATTTACTCTGTCCGCTTGCCTAAATAGGTCTCTCTCAATATGGTCTTTACTTTATCTCGCTCTCTTTCTCTGCGCTACCGTTGACTCTCTCAGTTTGACTGTCAGTTGTTTATTTTCTCAAGTCGTTATCATTTTTTCCTTTTTTTTTTTGCCACAAGCCAAATGCACTTTCCGCTGGGTTAAGTTCGAAATCCCGCAGGTGCAGGTTTATGGCTTATCACTCGCTGACTCAGCGCCGACTAAACAACAAGTACTTCACTTACACTCTATTTATATATATATGTTTTATATTTATTATTTTTGTATTTTGCGGCTTAGATCTATATAGCAATCAGTCATAAGAGTTCGCACACTGGCGCGTCAAAGCACTTTTTTATAGCCATTCACATTTTGTTATCAGCGCGTGACGAAACGACGAAATCGAAACGCCGAAACATGGCCAAGAACTGAAATCGAAGTCGAATTCCCGCTGCAATTGCTCGGCTCGTAACTCGCGCGTCGATATATCCGTACTATAATGCTCATAAATATAAACTAAACTCATGCACGGCCCGCAATGTGTGTGGGAGTTGCTCTATATATACACCACACGCAGACACACGCTGAAGGCTACTGTGTTGTGGGCAGCCTGGAAAAATGAAAAGAGACCAATGGCCAGGCCACGTCGCGTCGTATCCAAAGTATCGATGAGTTTGAAGTGCTCAAAGGAGTGTGAGCAAGGGGCAGGGGGCGGGGCGACGTGGGGCGTGTGACCGCACAGCAGTTCACTCACGCTGGCCACAACAGACAAGGGTTAGCGTTAGTTCTATATACCTCAATACCCAATCGGACATATAAGGCGGAACATAGGTTCCACACACACACATAGAGATACTCACACACACACATCAAGTCTTTGTCTTTGGCTGTGCCCACGCGCTCGATTCGGACTGTGCCATCAAATTATAATGCCTCCGACTATTTAGTAGTAAATGTGTGTTACTTTACATATATAATGGCATTGCCTCCCCTTCCGGGCATAATTATATAGCGGACGATTATAACAAATGCAGAAACTATGTGAAAAACGTATATTTAATTATGCATGGCATACAGTCCTGTAATTAGCCTATATATTTGACACCATATACAGCCGGTATAGATTATGTATTTGTAATATTGGTACGACGCTATAATGGGTGTTCAAATTTTAGTTTATTAATTTTTTACGCTTGGTATAAAAGCTTGGAAAGACAGTCATCAGTGGCAGCACTTAAAGTAAGTAATATCATTTGTCTTAATAAAAAAGCGCATAAGCTCAAGAAATAAATTGGATTGTATTTTTGCTTTTCTATATATTTTAGCTAATTAACTAATAGTGCAATATAATAGTTATCTAATAATATGTAAAATCCAATAATTTATGTGTCTAAAGCTTCATTATTTAGTTTTAAAATTTAAAAATCAAATTATGTAAAATTAATTAGGTATAAATATTATGATATTAAAATTATCTTCATTTCTATCTCAAAAATTAAGTTTTAGTTTTTTTTTTTAAATTGTTATACTCATATGCTTTTAAAGTGTTATATTTCCATTGTACTTATGAACATGTCAGGATATCCGTATGCTTAGATTGATTTATATACTATTTTTTAATATATAATTATACATATATGATATGGTTTAAGTCGAAACAGACCTCAAGAGGTGTGCTTTCATGTATGTATAAAGAGGCCTACATATATTTATTTATATATACTCACATATACGTGCTTCTATATATAGATGAATGTGTTCTTAATTATGCTTATCTATTTTAATTTATTTAATTTGCGTTGTTCCCCTTAGCTCAGCAGCTAATCGAGCTATACAAATGTAAGGTACAAAATGCATACTTTTATTTGTCTAGTCTAAGACTATACATATATACTATCTATAACTATCAACATGGTCGACTCACTGCACTTGACGCTCGCTAGCTTTAACCCTTTCGACTGCTTCCCTGCTTTGAGCCACATTTCGATTTTTCTTGTCCTTTTCATTTGCTGTCCAGCAATCAATATTGAATTGGATTTGAGCAATTGTTACAAGCCCAGTTGGGTCACTCAAGGTAAGCCAGTGTGCGTGTGTGTGTGTGTGTGTGTGTGTGTGTGTGTGTGTGTGTGTGTGTGTGGGTGTGCTGTGGTGGTAAACGTGTTAGTTAGGCAGAAGAAATTAATAATTTATACGCACGAGCTGCAAGCAAAAGGTGAATTGTGGCCAAAAGAGCAATAAATCGACAAAAGATATTTTTTATTAGAGCGCTTGAACGAACAAGCCCCAGACTCTGTGTGTGTGTGTGTGGGTGTGTTGAGTTTCATCTAATTGGCAAACTATGCCAATTGTTTGGCCTAAGCTCAACTGCAAATCCAAATCTGACGAATCAAACATTTGAGTCTAGAGAAGATATCTTGGAAATGTATTCAGTGGTAATTTGTGCTGCTGCTGAAATAATATTATGGGAAATCAAACTGGAAAATCGAAGATGTGGCAACCACAAAAATGTGGTTCGCATGTAACAAAAGCCAAAAACACAGTTTAGTGGTTGAATGGCAGCAGAGCAACCGCATGAACAAATGAGACAGCCCACTGACAGCCGACTGCAGCAACAACAACAACAACTAATAAAGCTGCCTTGGCATTACAGGTAAACAAAATGAGCAGCTACAAAAGGCAGAGCAGAGGATTGGGAGAATGAGAACGAGATAGAAAGAGAGAGAGAGAGAGAGAGAGTGCAAAGCAAAACCAAATGCCAGACAAAAGGAAGCACAAATAATATAAATTAAATGTGTGTGCTTGGGCGTGAGTAGTGAGTGGGCCAATATATATATAGATGTAGCTGTGTGTGTGTGTGTGTGTGTGTGTGTGTTCTTTATGGGCAGAACCCAAAGAAAGCCAAGCTGAGTAATTATTTCCGGCAGAGCGAGCAGCACAGCACAGTCCACCTTACACAGATTGAGTCCTGCGGTTTGACTGCAACACATGGCCGGCCGGACAACCACTGAGCCAACGAGCCACCGTAACACCCACCCACCCAAATCGTAGGTGAACGTATTTGAAAATCTATCCGGGCAATAATTTCGGTTGACATGCTTGCGGTAATTATTGACCGTAATGACAAAACCCCAAAAACCAGAGAATCAGACCAAACAAATTGCTTTAGTTTTGCACTCTTGACTCGGCTCGCACTGCGTGTGTGTGTGGGTGTGTATATGTGTGAGTGTGCGTGTGTTGTGTGTTGATGTGCCTTTCATTTTAATTGGATTTTGCCAACTGGCACAGCATTAGAAAAAACTAAAACGAAGAATTTAATTGATTTGTGCCTGGAAGACTTTTGGGATATTTTATGAGCGCCTCGCATAAATTTCAACAGCAATTTTTGTCAACAGAATTAAGGCCATCAAAATTGAATGCGAGATGAGAAATTTCAATCAAGCAGCGCATAAACTAACGTGAGCTCTATAAATATATATATCTATATATGTGTTATAGGTATATATATATAAATATATATATATCTGCACAGCAAAGTGGGCGACAGAGCGCTTCAAGCCAAGAAGACTTAAAGAAAGCGAGAGCTCTATAGTTATCTTCATTTTGTTAAATACAAAAAGTATTTAAATTAAAATGAAGTTATATTAAATATTAATTTACACTTAATATATAATATAATATTATTTTATTTTATTTTTTTATCATATATCTATAGCTACCTGTACAGCACGTATTTATCTAATTTTCCATTTGATATTTGATTTTTGTTTTTCCGTGATTTGTCAGCTTTCATAAAATACGATCCCACGGACAAACACCGCCCCAAACATTATCACCAAATCATTTATCTATATATATATTATTTATTTATATATATATATATAGATGCATATGTTCTGTATGTAGTGGGCTTGGCCTGGCTAGCACACGCATAACATGTCCAAAAACCAATTAATAACATGTCTATAAGCTATTTTTGGCCACACCAAATGCCGGCTGTGCTAATTCTGTTTCAATGTCGACTATTTCGACGCAGATGTTGCAGAAAATTCATAAATTATGGCAATTATTTGTTTCAGTTTTGGAAATACTTATATTTTGGAATGCGATCTATCAAGTAACTGGATAGCGTTTGCAGGGATTAGCTGGCTTAGGCAGATGACCATTAGTGTCAGGAGTGCTTCTCTTTATTGTTGAGGATATAGTATATATCAATATTTTATATAAGACATAGTATGTGTTGGCTTTTGGTAAGTTGTTTAAAGTTAAAGCAGGCAACGCCTACTTTTTGATCAAAATTTCTTACATGTTCAAAATATTTCTGATATTTATTTTTTATAAATAAACATTGAAAGAAACATAGTAGACTCTCGAATACTCTTTTGGTAGTCTTTCATATCATTTGATACTAGCACTCTCTTGAGCACCCTGTTCAAATGGCAAAGAAGTACATAGTTCAGGAGGTTTAGTACCTAAAATAATATATAAATATTTTTATTATGATATATTATATATAAAGAATTTTTAGTCTTCATTGTTTATCTAGATTTATTTTAAAATTAACATTTTTAGTACATATATGTAGTTATAATTAAAGTGTATTTAGTCCTCATTATTAAAGTTCATTTCACATCAATATTTACCTTTTGTTTCATAATCCATGAAGTGTGCATATATATTTATTTATTTATTTATTCAGTCTTCAGTCTTCAATACACTCGAGCATATTGAATAAGTATTCACCGTAAACGCATTTAGTTTAACTGCAGCTTCATCTCTATGCATCAGCTTCAGTCTCGGACTCAATTCATCTCTATCTTTGCTCTCGGACTCACTTCGAATTCATTTTTTAGTGAGTAGCTCACTTGACGGCAATTGGGAATTGGAACTATTATACGAAAGCTTCCGCAGCAGCCGCGAGTTGAATGATTTCTTTGTATGACAAATTGCTTTATGGTCGTTTCGTTGGCACAAGAGGGGGCGCGGCAGTGAGACGCAGAGTGAGACAGAGATGTTGAGGAACTCGTGTGCCTCCGCTGCCTCGAGTCGCTGTTAATTCACTTGATGGGTGAAGTGCGAGGTCAAATCTTTCAGTTGACACAAAGCGATCGCTCACAGATGAGGCACGCACACAAAGATACACAGATACAGAAATACAGATACAGATACATATTAGTAAATAATATAAACATAGACGTGTTGATCGTTTCACCGAAACTGCAGCCACTTGAACAGAACTTTATTTCATTTTCATTTTTATTTAATTTTTATTGACTTTATTTTGATTTTTTGGCACTTGCTCAGACTTTTGTTGCTGTTCCGCATCTTCCATAATTTTTCACTCAGAAATTTTCGGCACAGTAAACATTTGTTGTTGTTGTTGGCCACTTTGCACTTTCAGCCAAGTTTTTCGCACTGCAGGCGACATGATTTCCAAAAGCAACGCACTGGGCCACATTAACTATATACTAGACAGATATATATATATATATATATATATATATATATACTATATACTATATATATTTAACGGTGAGTACATGCACATGTGGGCGCTGCCCACGATACAAGCAACAACAACAACGGGAACGCGACAACCGGCTAAGATGCAAATGGAGACGCGCACGATACGCGGATCCGCGGATATTTGGCTGTCGAGGCAGAGTTTGCTCTTTGCGAGGAGCAGCGCTGACAACGTCCAAGTGAGCACTGAGCCAATCGACTTGACAGCCGACAGTCCATGGAGCCCGCAGAGCACAGCCGTAGCAGCAGCCACAACAACAACAATAACAACAACAACAATGTTGACGCCAACGCTGCGAAAAATGATTTTTCCGAATATATCAAATAAATATATATATAAATATATTTAATAACACAAAAAAAGATGTATATATGGGAAACATATAAATTATATTGCATGTCGCCCGCTGCCCGTTGAATTCATTTAGAAACTAATTAATTTTTCAGTTTTTTGATTTGTTTGGGGGTGGGGAGCGAGTGGGCGATGGGGGCGAGGTTGCTTGGGCTATACCGAGACGACGACACTTTTGCATGTTGAACATAATTTGAATCAAAACTGAAATTAGCAGCAGAAATTCAGGCAATGTTGCGTTGTTAGTTGCATTTGCTGCTCTGTTTATTTGCCGACTGAAAGAGGCGTCCGTCGTTATCAATTTGCGTCTACAGCGGAGACAGAGAGCGAGAGAGAGAGAGAGAGAGAGAGGGTGCTCTCTCTCTCTCTCTCATCTCGTCGTTATTCATGCCCCACAAGCAAATCAAATAGAAATTACTATTTAAAACTGAGCATATATTTGACTACAAGTCTCTACAATTCTCTCACTCACACTCTCTCCCCCTCACTCTCCCACTCTCAAAAACAGATGTTTATCTTTTATTTTTGAGAAATTCTCCCCTCATTTGTTGTCGGCGTAGGTGAGCGCTCTAAGTGTTCCCTTGACATTTTGTCAGTCGAATTAAGCGCTCATTAGCTCGACGGCGATCGCGCCTTCCACCCACCTTAGTTCTGTCGTAGGCGCTGCCATGCCTAAGCCATATTCTGCACCCGTATATAAATACATAAATTTTCTTTTATAAATTGTGTCTTTTGTGGGAATTCGTAGTGATTTGCTTGATTTGCAGAGATTAATATGAAAGTTGATGCAAGCGAGGGGAGACCGATTGACTTGAATGAATTAATTGATGTATATTTATATGAAGCGAAGAGAGACGATTAATTTATTTAATTAATATAATTATTGTATATTATAGTTAAATTAATTCAATTATCGATTTCTTTAAATTAAATTCTTTGAATTAATATTTATTTAAATTAATATTTTTGTTTATCGGCAGTTTGACCTTCGTTGAATTGATGCAATTTGAAGACTAAAACGGGAGCATCAAAGCTTGCACAAAAAAGAAGTCGTTGGCGTCGCTGGCGTTGGCGCTGGCAGCGTGAAAGCTTCAGAGTCGCCTGATATTGCCGTTACAATGCTCATCGCCTGCTACTGCTGTTGTTTACATGCAAAGCTGATATTACCGTTAACTTTATTTGCAAAGCTGCGCAGTGGCTTGATCTTTCTCTTTGTTGCGTACTTCATTCTGTGCTCTTCTTCTCTTAGCAGCAGAGGTGCTGATTATTACTCTTTGCTTGTTACTCTTTGTCGAATATGTATGCCTATATGTACATATGTATATACGTATCTATATGTATGTAAATGATGAACAAGACAAATGGAAATTTTTTTGAGTAGTTAGTCTCTGCTTTATTATGAATAACATGTATTACACAGTACTTTGACATAATTTCTCTATACATAACTTCAGATGAGCAATTTGTTAAAAAAACGACTTATTTGTATGTACCTCATTATTTTTTTTTGTACCTTGTGCCCTGTTCTTTCCACTGTGTACCTATTTTATACTCTGTTTTCTGTACTTTGTTCTCTGCATTCTGTGTCTATTTAGTACTGTGTACTCTGTTCCTATTCATTAAGTATTCTGCACCTAGTGTGTACCTATTCCAATTCTATGGTATTGGGTACCAATTCTGTACCAATACTGTATTTAAAATCTACCTTTTCTGATACAATGCTATGCCAATACTGTACCAATTCTTTGTGTTTATTCTGTACCTATTCTACACTTATTCATTGCATGTTCTTTACTTTACACTTACTACCCCGACCACTTGTCCATCGTAAGAAATTCATTCAGTTTAGTCCCGATTTTATAATATTTTGTAATAGCCAGAGGCAACTTTCCCTGAATACGTAAATTGTTTTTATACACAATATTTATCTTCAGCTAATCAGCATTAACGATTTAATAAATTCCGCTAAGAAGCTTGCTGTGGGAAAGTGGACACATGCAAAGTAGAGTAAGCCCCTTTTCGGCTCTTACCCGGTATAAGAAAATGTGGTCTGCGTGAAGACGAAGACGTTTATCAACCTTTGTTTTTTGTTGTTTACTGGGTATTACCTAGTCTGGTATTCCCGACTGCCACAATCTTGTTTCACATTTCATTTGTATCCACTTTTCACTTTTCCATAGCTTCGCTCATTTGCGCTCCTTCAGCAATGCAATTTATGATAATTACATGAGCCGCAATTGAAAACAAAAGCGCATCAACCACTGTGCGAGTGGGTGAGTGGGTATGTGTTCGTGTGCACCACAAGGCTATTATTAACACCACTGTGCAATAACTCAAGGCGAATATTCGTTTTATTTTCTCCTTTATTTTATTTTTTTTTTGGCAGTTGTCAGCCGAATGTCAATGGCTGGCTGGCCGAGGGGTGCAAGGAGCGCGGGCACGCTCCGGCCGTAAACCGTTTTAATTGCGCCGGGAACAATGCGATTTACAAAGAGAGAGAGAGAGAGAGAGAGAGAGAGAGAGAGAGAGAGAGAGAGAGAGAGAGAGAGAGAAATTGCCACTAAATATGCACTGCATTAAATACAAAATAAATATGCCAAAGGCAGGCAGAAACAACAAAAGACGTCAACAAATGGCAAATCTGTTGCCCCTTTCACTGGCATTTCTCTCCGCTTTCTCCTCTCTTCCTCAGCGACCTGAACTTGAACTAAAAATTATCAGCAAAAATGGGCGAGGCGCTCCACGGGGCGGCTGGCTGCACTGCGCGCATAATTTTGCACGTGTTTCGCATAAGTTAAGAACATCGGAAAACTTCTTGGGCTGGGCGGGGATCTGTGTGGGGTCCGAAAACTTTGCCTGCCACGCCCATTCGAGTTTTTGGGCGCGCACTTAAAAATGCGCGACCGCATTCATTAGCGCAAATGGCTTAAATACTTGGCCCGCAAATGTTGTGCGGAAGCTTAAGCCAGTAGTTGCTGCCCGCCTACCCCTCCTCCGACTACCCACCCCTTTCACTCCATTCTAAACCCTTAAGCAATCGCTTTGGTTTGTTTGTTTGACTTTGAGCTTGGCCCGTTATGCAGCGAAAGGATTAAGTTTTCGCAGAGCCCCACGGCAAGCACACACACCCACACCCACACCCACACACACGCACTCAAGCTGAAGCAGGCAAAGTTTAAGCAGCAGCCAATACACACCTACCCCTCACCTCATCCACCCCCACTCAGTCCTGCCCTCACCTAGCTAAGTAGTTTGCCAATCGTTCGAAGCCGCACAGAAAAGTATTCGCATTTCGCCATAGATTTTCTCTTATCGTTGCGTTCGCATAGCGCGGGGGCGTGGTGGGCATTCGGTGTGGAGCAGCAGTTGCATTTCTTATTATCGCTGCATACTTTCAGGCTCAGGGCGTAAATTCTTCGTGCGCATATTTTGCATTTTGCCCAACAAATTGCCACAAATTATCGCCCAATCCAATCCGATGCAATCCATTTACAATTTTCACATATTTCGCTTCGTTGCGGTCGGCCTCGTCGTTGCGTTCTTTTGTGTTTGTCTAAGTGGTGCGAGTTGCGAGTGGTGCACTGACCCGCGCCTTGCGCGGCTTTGATGTGGCCGAATATCATTAAACAAATTGCATTAAATATTTAAAGTTGCTAATGGCAATCTTTAAGTATTACGATTGGGCCCTTTTAATCCGAGTCTATTTAATTTTCTAATAATTATTTGGATTAATAATTATTTAGTGTTAAGTTTAGGGAACATTGGGATTATGTGTGGTGTGTGTTGAGTAATGTGCATTTTGTTATATGTTTGTAATACTTTAAAGTATATATTTATATTTAAGAGCATATGTATGATTATATAGGGTAGACAGTATATGCTATGTAGAGGAAAAAAATTCAGAAAAAAATTTAAGTTTAAATTCATTATAATATTAATTTTTTTACAATATTTTTTTAACTAAATTAATTTTATTTTTATTTTTTTTTATTTTTCATAAAAAAGCAAGAAAATGTTTTAAAATTTATATTTTAATACACAAAGAAAAAGTTCTAGCTACTAAGAGCCCCTCTATAAGTAACATGCTCCGCTCTCCTCTCAGTTTATCTGCTGCCGTTGCTCGGCGTGTTTTAATTATTCCACCCTCAAGTTTTTTCTCCGTTGAGCTATCAAGCAGCTTTCAGGTGTAACGACTCAAATCTGCTTTTCATTCTCAAATTATGCAATTAAACAGTGCATTTTGGCAAAGTTTTGCTGATGTTGACGTCGACAGCGACGTCGTCGCTCAACGCTCACTTAGCAACATGAATAAAATTAAACTCACGGCGCAAGTTTTTCTTTTGGCAGCAGCAGCAGCGGGTGGAGCTTGCGCATATTTCAAATACTGAATGAATTTTGCACATATTTCAAAACTCAACTTACTTTTTTCCCCCTTCCTACATATATATACATATAGTTTTATTCTTTTTTGGTTTTCTCGACTCGAAAAGTTTGCCAGCAGCGAGCGAGTCAGAAGCCCCCGCAAGGCAAGTTTTTACCAAACTCTTCTTGATTTTACTTTTAGTTTCACTCAAACAAAAAAAAAGTATCGAGCATTTTTATATATTTATATATGCATGATGGAAATAAATACTGAAATTGTTTATAGCGCTACTTTGGCGCAAAATGTATGTCAAAATTAATTAATTTCATGATTTATGTGGCGCAAAAGTTTTCCGTTTCAGTTCTTGCCACTTTTCGAGTTCGTCTGGTCAAGCTTTTCAATGTTGGTAATGTGGAAGGGACCTAAATGGGAAAGAAGAAGGAAAATATGTAAGTAAAATTATTTAAGAAAGTGATAAAAGCTCAATCGTTCTATACGACATGAAATAAAAATATTAATTTGAGGATTGTCCTCAGAAAAAATTGATTACAAATTAATAAAAAAGAGAAAACCAAAAAAGAATGAAAAAAAATATATAATAAAATTTACACATGAATATAAGCAAATAAAATAAACAATATAAAAATAAATTTAAATATTATAAATTTAAATATTATAATAATTAATAAAAAAAAATTTATAATTATTTACTTTTATTTTTTATTTTTGTATTATTAAAAAAGTTATATATTTTATTAAACCAGTTTTCGCCTACCTTTAGTGACCACTTAATCTAGTTTTAAATTGTTTATAATTAAAAACCGCATATGCCCTTTTAGATAATTAACTACAGGGTATACAGCAAAGCTTTATAGATAGTGAAAAACTAAACAAGTCACGTCTTTGGGCCATAAAGTAGCTCCAAACTGGACCGCGTTCGGGACCTGCTAACCTCGGCAAACTTTGCGTTTAGTTTTGCCAAAGTTCAAGTGCCCAAAACTGGACAAGCAGCTGCTGCTGCTGCTGTTGTAGCTGTAGCTGTTGCTGTTGCTTTGTAGGTGTGAACATTTGTTTCAACACCCGCTTTTTTGATTAGTACTTTTGCGAGAGCTGGCTTTAACAACTGCTCCGTTCTCGACCCGTTTCCATTCCCATTTCCCTGCGGCGTGCTCTTTTATCTTGATTGGCAAAGTTGCCGAGTTGAGCTGCCCGGTGGTGCTGTTGCTGTCTGGGTGGTGGGTGGTGCTGCCACAGTCGACTTTTTAGCCCCAAAATCCTTTGGCTGCTTATCGTTTTTGCATTCATTTGTTTTCAATTGTAATTAATCTTGCAAAGTTCCCTTTTGACATTTTGTGGCTGAATGTGCCCAGAACTCTCCCAGCTCTGGCCGTGGCTTTTGTTTTCTATCAAGTTGTCGCCTCAGAAAGTTGGCCAAAACTTGTTGGTTGCCAACTCCGCCCTCCGTCTACGTCCCTTGCCTTCTCCCCCCGCCCCCTTCTGCTCTATTTTTTGTCGCCAGCGTGTTACTGTCACAATTAAAATAAAGTTTGGCGCACTAATTGAAAAGTGTCAAGTGTAATTTCTTTAAATTTGGCCAAAGACTTCGCCGGCGTCAGCAAATTGTTTGACTTTTTACTCAGCCAACGGATCAGTTGCGGTACAGCTCGGTGGCTGCTGGAAAAGCTCTCAGCTCACTAATGGCCATTCTCATTAATTGTGCCTTGACCATTGTTGCCATTCCAGCTGCAGACTGAATGCAAAAATTTAATTAATTTTATTTGTTTACAGTTTTGATTTCGGGAGACGAGCAGTTGTATAAGACTGCAGTATGAAGAGTGTGGAGGGTGTTCTTTAGAATGATATGATCTGCATTATTAACTCACGAATTAAATAAACTCATTAAGTGTCAGTTTTAGACTTAAGCTTAGGATGAAGAAAGATGTGGAGATTGAGATAAATTCATAAGTCGATTGCTTTTCATATAGAACTATACTAACTATACGCAATCCATGATTATATAACTAAAAAATCTCAAATTGGTATCACAGATTTATCATATATATCATATAATATAATTATCATTTATATTGATATTCTTTTCCTTCAATATTTTATTTATACAATTTGGTTTCCATTCATCTCTTAATTAAAAAAGAAATCTGCTAACTCTCAAAGCAAAATAGTAAAAATAAAAACCGAAAAACTTTCACAAAAACCAAGACTCTTTTCACATAAAAATTTGTATGTATTCTTCGAATTGGTTATTTCAACTTGCTGCAGCTGCAAGCCGAACACTCTTGGCTCCAGCAAATATAATAATAACTTTAAGATTGCTTTGGAAATACTCGCAAGTTCGGCTCAGGCAATTAAGCAAATGCAGCGAATGGGTTTCTTGCCGACAGTCGAGCAGTTGAGCTGGGAATGGAAATGGCATTGAAACGCAGAGCTCGGAGAGAGCTGAGACTGGGAGTCAGACGCATAAAATGCAAACATAAAAGCCAACTGTGAATGCAAGTTGCAGTGCAAAGAAAGCGGCAACTGTGACAATGTAAACAACATAGCGGAAGGGCGCATGGAGTGGGCTACAGCGCGGGGGTAACTTGGCTAAAAGTGCATACAAAATTGCCAAGCAGCAAACAAAAGGAGCAATGGCAGCGGCAGCGGCAGCAGCAGCTGCAACAACCCCCAAAACCAAAAAACTGCAGCTAGAGCCAGAGCAGCCCAAAATGGTAATGGCCTTTCAATGGGAATTGTAGTGGGTTGGCCCAGAGTGTGGTGGGGCAGGGCAGGAGCTGGTAACTTAATGCGAAAATCTTGTTGCAATGGCTGCAAGAGGCAGTGGCAGGTGGCAGGAGCAGGGGCAGGGGCAGCAGGCATTGCCATGATGCATAAAAGTCTATTGTTTTTGGATCATAATTCTCTTGTAAGCTGCGCAGCAGCAAATGAGAGCGAGGGCCGGGCAGGCGGTGCAGGCGGTGCAGGCGGTGGGTGACATGGGTGCAGGAAATGAACGTCATTAATTTTGCCATTTTGCATTTGCATTGAAATGGCATTTCGATAGGGTTAAGATTGCCCCAGCAGCAGTGGGTCCAGACTTGGCTCTCTCAACTGCTGTGCGCGATTGGCGCGACGTGACTTAATTTGGATTTCTCACAACTAAATATCTGTTGCCAGCTGCAGAAGGCTGGCATTTATCAAATATGACCAAGAGATAGGGCGAGAGTGGGCGCTGATAACGTCACAGGCTGAATTGCGGCACGTAGTGGAGGGCCAGACACCAAATGCTCGCAGAGTGTTGAAAAAGCGGCTCAGCAACTAACACGTACGCAGCGAGCAGAGACAGCCGACTAAAACTAAAGTGGGACTGGCGGCAGATGAGTGAGTCCCACTATGGCCAGGCAAAAATCAAAGCTAAGCACTTTCAATTGGATTTATGCGTTTGCTATGTGAGAACCTTGACGCCAGAGCCACAGTTAAAGCCTGCCCAGCTGGCTAATGTCTCTATAGACAGCTGCTAATAGTTGCTGTTGCTGTTGTTGTTGTTGTCTTCTGTCTTCTTCTTATTAATCAGCACAAAGTTTGTGCCTCGTCTGTGGCACAAATTGCAATTTACCGATAAGCAAATAGCCAAAGAAGCTGTTTACACACACACGCATACACTGCCAATTATACGTGCGTGTGTGTGTGTGTGGGTGTGTGTGTTTGGCTATTAACTTTTATGATCAGTTTGTGTTTTGCGTTGAAACGATTTATTTAGCTAAGCGCAATTAATTGGAATTTTACGTGTTGATTTTGTATTTTGGCAGCGGAAAGTTGAGGCGAGTCGACAGGGAATGAAATTTAAGCAGCAAAATAAATAGCTTAGGCACGCAGGCATTCAGCTGACGGAGATAATCTATTTCAAAAGTTTACAAATAAATCTTGTGTAAGAATCAATAAAATTAGTTTTATGACTCTTTAGTGACAACTTTGGCTAAAGTTCTTCAAGCGTGTGTGTTACCTTGGCTCAACTAATCATATAGAATGGAATTATTATATATATTATTTATCTCTCTTTAGCTACTTGTATCAAAGCATTTAATTTTCAAAATTTATAATTAAATTGAGTAACATTATACGCTTGTAATTCTTAGAGTTTCAGATGGACGTTATCCAGCACCCATTGCAAATGGAAAATCAAGATATAAAATATTTAAATTAAGTTTTCCATTTATCCTAAATCTTTTCACAATAAAATAATTATTCTGTAATATATTTTTTCTTTGCTTGCAGCTCATCTGCAAACTGAATCTAAATAATTATTTTTTACTTCCACTTCTATTATTATTTTATTTATTTTCTAGACTTCATCTATAATTATTATTTGTAATTATGATCAAATATAAACCTTTTGCTTGTGCTCCCCCTATTATCTAATTCGAAAATAATTCTGCAATTCAACCATTCCATTCTCTGCCGATAAATATCATTCGATAGCCACTCAAAGTGTAAATTGTTCCATCTCAAAAACCCATTCGAAAGTTGTGTGTGTGTGTGTGTGTGTGCACAACACTGTGAAAATTTATGACAGCACGTGTCCACTTCAAAGGCTCCGAAACCGCACTTAATGCCCAAACAACAGCCCGAGAGAGAAAAGATGGTGAGGAACTTAAGATCCGTTTGTGCCCTTGCTGCAAGCGAACCGAAACGCTTAGCAAACAATAGAAAATGTGCCGCCCGCCTGACCACACATCATATGCGATTCAGCAGCTGGCCAGCAGCAGCAGCAGCATCAGCAGCGGCGGCAGCATAAAATGCTTTATGAGATTATTTGCTGAAATGTAGCGAACGGCTTTTCTTATTTATTTGCTTTGGGGCTCGGGTCGTGTACACTTTTATGGCGCCTCAAGGTATGCAGCGAAACGGAACGGGCTCGAAAAAAAGAAAAGGGAAATTGTTGTGGTCCAGCCCAGTGGCAGGCGGGCATTAACCAACATTCCAGTGGCCAAAACATTGCGGCATATTTCATGTTTGCCTCAAGGATCTAACCCGGCTTCACCCCCCAATCTCTCCCCCTCCCTCTCTCTATCTGTTGGATCAAATGCGCTCAAGTGTTAAAATTGCTAGGCCAAGATTTGCATGGCAGGCCATAAGTTTTGCGATACCTTTATTGAAATATAATACGCTTTACATACGCATTTCCATTTCGTTGGGTCATTCTCAAAATCTGCTGCGACAGCTTCTCAAATTTTTGTCGATGGATTTGAAACGATTTCAGGCCGTGACAAAACGCAACTTATGCCAGCTTTGTATTTACGCTTTGGCTAAGCCTCAACAGACCAAAGTGACAGGACACTCACACACATATGGGAGCACTCAGCTCTTAGGCCTAGCTGTAGTGGTGCTTGCAGAGATGATGCGCCCTGTCGAGAACTGTCTGCTGCTGAGTGTTAAGCCTGCTCTTCAACGCATTTGGCTTTTGAGTGTTGCTGTCACAAACGTGAAACAGAACAGAAATGGTCAGTGTGACGTCAGCCGGGCACAGGTGAGCTGAGGTGTGTAGGCCAAAAAAAAATTGATATATTCAATGCGTTGATCTATTGACTAAATTTGTGCTTTATATAGAAATATTATATTAAATAAGTACATTTTCAAAAATTTCTAAATATTTGTAAAATTGAATAAAAAATAAGTAATTTGTTAATAAATTAAGAAAAAAATAAATATTTAAGAAAAAAAATACCAAAAAATAAAAATTGAATATTAAGAATTTATTGACTCTTTTTTATCAAATAAAAATTGCTTTTTTTTATTTTGTTAATGGATAAGTTTAAATTATATGTGAAATTTAATAAAAATAATTTTAAAAATTTAATAAAAAATATATGTAAAATAATATGTATATATAATGAAGTATTAGCAATTTATAGATTTATGAAACTCTTTATATATTTTTATTTGCTAATTTTTGTTCATTAAAAAGAAATTGTACGAATAAATAATAAAGAGAAAAATGCAATTAATGCTTTCAACAGACAACGTAATGCTCTATAAATAAAGACAGCACAAGCAGAGACATGTTGTATTCAATAGGATTTTTATGCAGCAAAAGGAGATAAAAAACAGCGGTAAATGCAGTAATGTTACAGTGCCTGCCATTCATATGCTGAAAGTTGTTTAAAAGCTAAGCCGCTTATACTACTGGGCAGCTCCAGCTCCCAGTGTCCAGTCAGCCATCCCGTCTGGCAGTCCATCTGGCAGTCCAGGCCGTCACTAAGTGCCAGGTACACGATGCCCATATCGATGGAGCGACTGAAATCCTAAAGCCAGCAGCTGGACGAAAAAAAAAGAGAGAGGCGAAAAAACGCGTCATGTGTGGGTTCATTTGTAGCGGAAATAACTTTTTGATGCACAGCTTCCACAGGCTGATTCACCTGGCCACAACAGCGCCAAGCATGAGTCCAATGCGCTTAAACTGTAAAACATTTGGGCCACCAACTGAAAAGCACAACAACAACAGCAACAACAACAGCAAGCATCAGCAGCAGCTGTAAAGAGGCAAGAAAAAATGTTTTTGGTGAAGTCCATTACTATTAAAAAAGTTTCAGCTGGGAACAACAGAAGCCAGAGCAGGAGAAGGAGCTGGAGCAGCAAACTTTATCGAAGGCCTGGGCACAAAGATGACATCAAAGTTGTGCGCTTAATGCAATGGCAAAGGGCAGCAGGGGGAGGCGTGCCGCTAGCATAGGGTATATCGGCACACGGCATGCTCGTACATGTTTATTTTCGCTGCTGAAAGTTAACTCTTTGTGCCGCCGCCTGCGCGCTGCGGCCGCTGCTCCTTTGGCAACTTTGTTTCACAATCGAGTACAAAATTCACTCGACTGGATTAAAAGATTAGTGTAGAGATTATGAATCATGTGGCGGGAGTGGAGTGCGGAGTGCGGCGCGTTCGACTCCTGGTTAACTGGAAAAACTTTTCATGTCGGCCGAGTCGAGGCTTTTGTGGCATGCAGCGCCAGCGCCAGGCCAGCGCCGCCATAAGTTTAAAGCTCACATTGTTTACGCTTCAGTTGAGCTACGCTCGGTAATCTCTCAAATATTGACAAACTTAACCAGGCACAGAGGCGGGCAGGCACAGCCGCCTGTCAATTGCAGGCCCGTTGACCCTTTTTAGCTTCTGTCAACCCCATTTGATTTCAATTTGACTCAAGTTCGTCTAACTTTAGCGGCCAGCCACTCTCCCTCTCCCTCTTACCTGTGACCCTAATTTAACGCCTTGACAATTTTTAATTTTTATTTGAAAACTTTGCGCCTCATTCAACCTTCAACTCAATTCAAATTTTTAACGCCAACCAAAAGCAAAATAAGCAAAAAGTTGCCACTCATTACGAATTCCAAAAAGTATTTTTTCTTCCCGCTGACAACAACTGCGCGCAGGTAAGCAAAGGTAAACTTTTTGCATTAATTTTATTGCAGCGACATCTTGAGAGACAAACCCCAAAGCCCGCTTGTTCTATGGCTCTATCTCGCAGTTGCCTGCGCCTCCTCGACATTTTTATCAGCCGCCAAAGCTGTCGATTAAGTTTTGTCTTCCTGCAAATTGGGCGGGCGCTTTGCTGTTTTATATATATTTTTGATACTCTAGAGAGGAGTTGAGAAGGATATCATAAAATTTAATAAATTAATGCAGGAAATATGGGAAGATATAAAATATTATATGAGGAGTATTAAAAGGTTAATAAAAATTATTTGGAGTGCCAAATTAATATCTGATGTATTAAATATCAATAAAAAATCTTTAAAAATTGTTTATGCCTTGAAGAGCATTTAAACTTCGCCTCCAACAATATGTATATATATTCTTTCCTTTTGCTTTTCTTTTTGCCGATTTTGTAGTTGTTTTTGTTGGGTCAGGAAATGCGCTCTAAGTCGAGGCACTTGGCCGGCTGGGGCAAATGAAGTGCGCAGATTTGTTTACTTAGGCAGGCAAGGGTTGGAAGCCAAAGGGCCTAATGGGACGGGCGGCAGTTTAATGAATTAGGCGTAATGTGTAAAGGAAATTTAATTAAAAAAGGCAGCAAATCTAGCTCGGCTGTGTAATTAAAGGCACTAAATGCAATCTGAGCGCTACGCAAGCTGCTTAGCTGAGTTATCACATTACGCATACGCAAGGTTTAACAAGGGCTGAGATGGCATGCCATGCACATTAGGAATGCTTTAACAGCTCCAAGCAGAGCAGAACTGGAAAAAAATGACAAACTAAAGCTCTGAAATAAAGAAAACAAACATACAGAGAAGAGAGCAACTGCGAGCTGTGGGGTGCTGGTCTAAGCCCTTGGCAACTTTGGCAGTGTATAACTATGCTCTAATGCGCAGCTAAGGATACAAATTACGAAACAATGACGTCAACGTGCCTGTCAACAACTTGGCCAGACAATAGTTTTGCAACAGACACCCAGGGAGAGGGAGTGTGGGGGCTCAAGGGTCTGGGGTCTGTGCAGACGAAGGCCAGCCGCCAGGTGCAACGGACATTTCTGTCGCATACACACAAATTACGTGCGAGATTATGCCCAGTCCGAGTTCAACTTGGAGTCGTTCCCAGTCAGCTGGAAAATGGATGTAGGACGGTTGACGGGTCGGATGGGGTCGAGGAACATTTGCGATTATTTTGCAATGCGCACGTAGCAAAAGCAACAGACGATACACAACTAATATGACTGAGAGTGGGGAGAGCAAGTGCTATCCTGTAAAAATATGGGTTTAGATGGAGGTAAAGCTAGTCATCAAAGCTGTAAACTGGAATCGAGTCTGCTAAAAAAAATGTATATAAATAAGAATATATAACAGAAAAAGATAACTGAAAAATATAATGAAAATAAAAATATGTATAATATATCTGAATAAAATAAAATTTTAATTCTGAAAAGAAATCATATTTGTCATGTAAGTGCATTTTCGGCACTATTAATAGTAATATATGTGATTCGTTTAATACTTAAAACATTATTATGATATATATTATTTGTGTAAAAATTGTAATTTATTTATGAATTTGTATTTTCATATTTTAAAAAATTTGTTAATATAAAAAAATAATATTTATGACATTTCAAAATATTTAAAAATATTTATAATTTAATATATATTTTCTTCATTTAAATCATATTTTTTACACATTTTCTCATGCTCTCCAATATTTAAAATGCCCCTGTAATACAAACACAAGTCTCCAATATACCTCATGCCAACAATTTAGGATAGGTATTAGGTCTGGGAATGTGTTAGTTCAAGTTCAAATCAAATTTAATGACAAGGGCTGCCGCTGACCGGGCTGGGATAGGAGGAGCTGAGCTGAGCTTGAGGCAGCCAAACTTGCATTTAAATGCAGTCCGATTTGATTATAAAGCCTCAGCGAGAGTGGAGTGGCGAGTGCTGACAGCTACAACAATTGGTGCTTTGTTATCCATATGTCAGAAGGTGTGAAAATTAATATTTGCGTTAAAAAGAAGCAAGGAAAACACTCCAATGGCGGTGCTGAAGAAGATGAGCAGCAGCAGCGGAAGCAGCAGCAACAGCAGCAGCGGCTGCAGCGGCGGCAGCTGCTTTCATTGTCTGCCACGTGACTCGTAATTAATTTCCTGGGCTCCTCTCCTAGTGCCCGTGCTTTTAGATCAAATGCATTATCCTGGCTGTCGTGCTTAGCTCCTTTCACGCTTGTTGCTAAGCAGCCAGCCAAAGGTGCTGCATTGTTGTTGTTGTTGATGCTGCTGCTGCTGCTGCTGCTGCTGCTGTTGTTGTTGTTGTTGGCCTGCGGCCAGTTCATTGTTTGGCTGCAACGCGTTCGACTACGCATGTTTCTGGCAGCCGCTTTGAATTACGTGGCACTCGCTTTAAGGTGCTCCAGCTCCATCAAAACTCCACGCTGAATGGCAAGTGCCAAGAGCTTGTTTTAGCTAAGGCTGCCTGCATTTGGCGCCTGTCTAGTTCGGATAACTCTTTAGAATATAACTAAAACTAGCTATAAACTTTTGCAGTCTTAACTTAATTAAACCAAATCGGCCTGCAGCATTTGTCAATCAGTTGTATTCGTATGTCAATCAGAAGGGAAATTTCTGAAGAGTTTATTAATTGATGTGGCTGGCAGACGGTTTACATGGCGTATGCTTGATGTAATGGTATTAAAATTCAAAAACTATATATGAACATGTATTTTTATATTATATGCAATTAAATATAGAATCTAACAATTCTTTTGGTATATTAAAGCATATCCAAGACCTAGAAAATAAACTAAGAACAAATTTTTATCCCAAGATATTTTTCTCACATTTCTTAAAGCTATTTATCAAGCACTCCCTGGACACAGCTGTTCGTATCAGTTTATGGCCTTTGCATTGACATTGTTTGTCTGCTTTTGCTTGAAATTTATTTCATTCATTATTTCATTTATTTGCAGAAGCTTTTCGCTTGCCTCTGCTTCGGCCATTATTAGCCATTAAACGGCTGCCGTCGAGTGGCTGAATCATCCGCCATAGCCGAAAGTCATGCAACATAAAATCCGTCGGCCACAGGTATTAAGGTAAATCAGATTTTTGTTAGCCTGTGGCATATGACTTCTGCACGTGCCCATAATGTGGTCGCACAATTAAACTTGGCCGTAGTCGCGCTGCACTTTCAGCCATCAATTATGGCCTGCCGCTCCAAATACAAAATAAATGGCCAAGCAGCAGCAACAGCTACTCACACATTAATAAATATATACTAAGGCTGAAGATACAAATGCAGGAGCCGAAGACGACACAATTTAACTGCTGTGCAGTCGCGCATGAATTGCGCACTAACTGCGAATGCCTCACAGCTCGGCCCCCGAGTCAATTATATGGGCCTTGGACATTAAATGTCATTACGCAGCAACAATCAAAAGGAGCTCGGCTCGAGACAGCCGGCGAGGGCAGCATAGAACCGAGCCAAGCTAAGCATGAAATTAAAATGCGCCTAAGATGTATTGTCGTCTGTCACGCGTTCGACTCGCTAGACAAAGATGATGCCATACTTTAGGACAAGTTGGCCGAGCGGCCAACAATACACGGCTAAAATAGATGGTCTAAGATTAAATCTCTAAATTTAAATTCAAACTGTGAACAGTTTGTTAAATATATTGTATTTTAAACAGAAATTAATGATAAAAAATTTCATTTAACTTTGTTTATGTTTATTAAAACATTTTTAAAATATTATTTTCTTGTTTATAGATCTTCACAATTATGAAAATTCATTAAATTTATTTTTTAATTTCATAAAATATTTATACATATTTTTTCTACGCAGAATTTAACAATTATTAAAGTGCATTCATTTTTTTCACTTCTAAAACTTACTCAATTATTTTTTTTCAGTGTTGCGCCATATCGCTGCCAGCCTGTCGTTTTGCTTATAATTTCATTTTTCACACCGTTGTCTTAACTTCCCCAAGTTGGCAGCCAACTTGCCACCCATTCAGACTGACCCCATCTTAGCCCAAGTGAAGGCTGAGCCTCATTGTCAGCCGGCCCCATTTTGGGCCGTTTTGGGACTTATGCCAAAGCGATAATAATAATAAAATGAAAATGCCTTTAAAGCGAAAGAAAGGACATCGCCTGCAGGCGCTGCAGCGCATGGACAAAGATTTGCCATAAAATTCTCGATTGCCTGTTGCATAATGCTTTAAGTTCTATTCATAAATTTAATTAATATACAAAAAGAGTTGAGTGAATTTGATTGTTGTTTCGTTTTGCTTGATTTGAAATGCAAAATCAAAAACGGCAGCGAGCAGCGCCCAGCTGGCGACTCAATTAAATGAATGTCAAAGAGCAGTTGCTGGCGCACGCTTACAATGGCTTCTCCTGGCTCAACAATTCCTTTGACACATACACTCACACACACTGACAGACAACAGTGGCTGACAATGGGTGTATATATGCTGATGTTGCTCCTCTTTCTATAGCTGTTGCTGCAGCCAGCTTCTGGTTCCTGTTTGCTTTTCTGTTTTTGTTTTTGTTGCCTTTATGGCAGTCGCCTCCTGTGGCCTGTCGCGCTCTCGCCCAGTGTTATTGTACCCATGGAAATGAATATTAATGCCGGCTGAATTGTGCAGCCTGTGGCCAATGCCCAATGCCTACGCCCAGGGGCGCAAGGACTGGCCCATGGCGGCCCGGACTTGGACAGTTCGACAAAGTCCTTTGGCCGCAGTGCGGCTCAGTGAACACTTTGCTTGGCATTAATATTTATCAGCGGTATCAAAAGTTGATATTGTTGCTGCTGATGTGTACTTGTTGTTGTTGTAGTTTTCGCTTCCCTCTTGGTTAAGTAACACATTTTGCATACTCTTTGTTTGCCTCGCTCTGTTTATCATATTTCAATAAACCAATTTAATTGGGCGCGTGAATATGCCTTCAGCAGAGCATTGTAAATACGTATATACATATATTTATATACATATTTATTTAATTATGGCATTAAACCTGTAGAATTACAAAATCAATTCAAGTGAATATTATTAAACGCAATTATTGCGAGGAATCGTCCATTGTTGACTGAGCAGTTAAGTCTACAAATTCATTGTAAATATTGTTGGCAAAGCTGAATAAATTAATTTAGAATATTTTAGTTAATCTATCAGCGTGTAATAAATAATAAATAAATAAATGAACTTAAGATATAATATATTAAGTTTCCTTTAAATTGATCAAACTATTGTTATAAATCATATAAAATAGTTAATACAAAATATTATTTGCAAGTTCATTTAAATAGTTATAAAATATTATTTATAATTCATATTATTTTTAGTTAATAAATTTGATATTATTATAAATTTATTATTAGCATTTCAATAATATTAAATTTATTTATTGAAGATAATATAATTAATATTAAATATTTATAATTATGTATTTAAAATTTAAATTTCAAATACAGTTTTCGATCATATATTTTTTTCCTGAATAAAATATTTAATAAAAACATATTTAAATTAAAGTCTAACCTTAATATAAATAATATGACCAACAAATATCTTAAGCCGAATTCTCTTTTTCCGCACTTGCTGTGCCTTAATTATTTAACAAAAATTCCCTTTGTGAATTTTAATGAACCCGCATCCAATAATATTTAAATAACAATGCGAACAACAACAATGATTTTATGAACTGATATTTTTGCGAATTTTCTGTGATTTTTGCAATTGATAAAAGGTAAATTAAATACTTTTAAATGCAGCTTTCGAGATTCGATAATGTTATATGCTTGAAACACAACACCCTCGAACATGATTAAACCTTATCATTTAACCACACACTCGCAGCAGACACTCTCATACACACCCACACACTCGCACACATTCTTTGAGGGTGTGTTGTGCCATTGTCAACAGTAATGAAATTTTCCTGTACACGAAACGAAATTAAATCATTAACACCTGAAGCGTGCGCAGCCAGTGACAACGACATTCAAGTTGCAGTCCAGCAATGGACCAAATCGAACATGACAGTATATGCATGTCAATATACCCTGTGTAAGGGAGGAGATGCGGCTGTTGATGAGATGGGTATATATGAGAGAGATAGAGAGGGAGGCGTATTGCAGAAGTAAGCTCATAGATTGTCTATACTTATCAGCATAGACCAAAAATTATTATATATTTTTTATATAGGCACACATACAAGCTGCTCTCTCAGTTATAATTGTTACATAGTATATGTGTATAGAAAAATTTTAAACTGTTTTATAAGCAATGTCCTTTTGATCACTGCCATTTTCAGCATCAATTGCCCATGTACTTACCTTCCAGCTCTTGTCTCTACTCTGCTCTAGACCAACCCTCTTTGATGTCCTGTTCATACCCCTAAGAATCACCTGTAAAGGTTTGCAGGGTATATACGTACATATATTTACACTGTCTGCAGGGGCGACTTTCAATAACATTTAAAATACGCGCACACTTCAGAGGGTTGTTTGGCTGTGTTTGTGCTCAGTGCGTGCGTGTGTGTGTGTGTGTGTCTCGCTTTTATTGCGCCAATAATGCAATTTGTTGACATTGGCCAGGCCGTGTTAATAAGTCGCGCAGCGCAACGGTAATGCAATTTCCAGCTGCCAGCAGCCAGCAGCGAGCTGGCGAAGAGGAAAATACCTTTTCACGACCATTGAACTTGGCCCCAAAAGGCAATTGCAAAAGAACTTAATTAATTAGCTGCCAAAAACTTTGCTTTGCAAGTTTTTTGGCCACAATCTGATACACTTGCCACAGCAGCAGCAGCAGGAGCAGCAGCTGCACAACGTCCTCAATCTAGGATAAATGAAAAACCCCAATGCCCACCCAAGGCTAAAGAACTTTGCGTGTATTTACTGTTTTTCTTTGGGATTTTCTATTCGGGTTGCCGTTGCCGCTGCCGTTGCCGCTGCCGTTGCCGTCATTTTTTCTGTGCTTTTTGCTATTGTTGCTGCTCTTAAGTGCAGGACAAGGACAACAAGGACCTGCTGTAGGAAGCTTTTGTGTTTTAGTTACGCTGCGAGCCGGAAACGGATGCGGCCCAGGCCAGGCGAAGGCAAAGCCAAAAGGCGGCTCAACATTCGAGTTCGAGCTCGAGTTGAGCCTTGTCCAGCTTTGACCGCAATCGCATTGTGGCATTGTCCACATCAATGTTGTCGCCTTCTATTTTCCATTGCCTGCAGACTGTGGATTAATGGTCCGGGCCATGTCCATCTGTGCTGCTCCGAAGGGCACAAGAATTGATTTTAGTTTTTTGATTCATTGCAGCTGAGCAGGATCGACACCTTTTTCACTTAGCCAAGAACAGCTGCTGCTGCTGCTTGAGCTGCTGCTCCTCCTCCTCCTCCTCCTCACGCTGCAAGTTCCAACTTCAATAATTGCATTGACAAATCTTTGGCTTTTGGCACTCGCACAGTTTAGAAACTTAGCACAAACCAAGCCAAATGAAAACCAAAACTCACAAAACTTTTAAGCACGCAGCTCTAAACAACTTCGAACACACACATACACTTAGATTGCTCTCAAATTAAATTAAAGTTATTAAATCATCAATTCAATCAGACAATTAAGAAAGTTGGCACTTTGCAAGTTTTCGGCCACAGAAACTTGACGACACATGTGGCAAGCCAGCAGCTAACCAACTCTTCATATCTCTGTAGCTAACTGCATACATTCCCTCACTCTCTCTTTCTCTTTCTCTCTCTCAGTGTCAACATTTAGTGCCATTCTGTTAACATTTTGTTCCAGCTCAAATTTAATTTAGTCGCAAAATTCAATTTGCGGCTGACAGCGAATAAAGTAAAAAATTTCAACACTTCATTACGCTGCATTCATATAAATTTTAAAAATATATTAGTGTTTTTAATGAAAGAGGTGGAATGGGATATATCCTGTAAATGCTCAAATGCCTTTTAATATGGACAGAAAATAATTTGAAGATATTAATATTTTTGAAGAATATAAAAAAAATATTAAAAAAAAAAAAACAGCTGAAAGTAAATGTAAAAAAAAATGAATTAATAAATATTATTGTAAATTATATTTAAATAAAATTTTTATAATTAAGTTTGCAATTTAGACCTAAATAAAATTGATATTTAAAATCTTATAATATGAATTTAAAAATATGTTAATAATTATAATATTTAAATATTTTCATATATGTAAAAAAATGTTGAATATTTGATATTTTAGAATATATTTATTTTTATTATAATATATTGTATAATAATTGTTACATATGTTAAATTTATATATATATTTTGTTACATATATTTAATTTTTGTAATGTATAATATTTTAAAATTAATATATTTTTTTAATATAAATCTACTTTTGGGAGATTACCTGAACTTATTTATGCATATATTTCTTCTTTTATCATTTTGGCTAGATTATCTCTTGCATAGTATTAAACTTCATTTTGCAGTCTCAGCCTGCCTATCCAAATATCTCTACAGGGTATTACAATATATATAGAAACACGCGCAGTGGCCAGCAGTTTATTAAAGTTTCAGTCAAATTCCAAACGGTCATTGGCTCGCTTTGATGTAAACAATTTGTGTGTGTGTATGCAGGAAGATGTGTTTGCCAGTGTGTGTGTTGTGTATATATGTTTTGTGTGTTTCACTTGTTATTGATTTCAATTTCATTAACGCTTTGACTTTTGTTTCCTTCGTGCTCCGGCCCCGGGCACAACTGTCTAGCTGTCTGTTTTGTCCGGCTGTCCGGCTGTCAGCCGCTGCCGTTGTCAGGACAATTACCTCTGGGGGCACGAGCATTACAGCATGTAATGAAAGTGAGCAACAAGAAGTGCACTAACTATTAAAGCAATGTAAATGTGGACTGAAGTTCAGGCATTTAACTACAGACTTAGGGAGACAAACTTTAAGATTTCTTTTGAAATAAATTAGAGAAGTGCATCTTAAAGTCGTTTACTTCCAGTCAGCTTGCAGCCTGCACCTTTAACTGCTCAGTAAATAAAAAGTTCTCATATAAATTCTTGGAATTATTTTGCTCTGCTCCTGCAGTTAGTTCCAGCTCCCATTTACGAGACAACCTCTTGTGTGTGTTTGCTGCGCTTTACGATTAGCTTAATTCGAAAATTCCAAAGTTCAGGCATTGATTGAAGTTGTCTTGCGCCTGGCACTAATGAAAATAACGCAAATGTTTAGTGTTTTCTTTGCCTTCTTCTTTTATTTGATTTTCTTCTGTTGGCTTCCGTTTGGCAGCTGGGCCTGTGGCTGGGGACAGAGTGGCTGACAGCAGCTGCCAACAGGAGCGTGTCCTGTCGGCGCCTGGCATGATTTTCAATTTGTGATCTTAATCAGCAGGTGTCCTGCATGGCTGGCGCTCTCTTTCATTGCTCTGCTTTGCCAATGCCATTCTTCTCGATTCTCATTTCTTTATTTTTCCTTTTTTTTTTTCGTTTTTGGTTTCCTATCAACATGAACGTCAGCATCATCGTCATCGTCATCGTCATTGCCTTTTTATTATTTTTCATTCGGGTTTTGGCTGGCTGCCTACTAATAGCAGTTGTTGTTGCTGCCGCTGCTGTTGCTGCTGCTGGCCTTTGTTCGCTCTCAACGTTCGACGTTGCTAGGCATTAACTTTTGTCATTTTGAGTACCCCTCAGTCAGTGAACAATGCATTGTGAATGGCCAGGATCTGGCCGAGGACCTAAGGCCTTCACTTGACCCCCTCCCAGCTCCAACCCACACTCAAGTCTAGACTGTCTGCTGGACTGGCCAGGGGCTGCCCGCTGCTTTTGGTCTGCTGCTGTGTTCATTTAATTAAATTACACCAAATTGTTCGGGTCGTCCTTTCATTCAACACACAACAACAGCAGCAACAAATCGCATAAAATGTGTAGAAAATTACAAAATATGTTGGCCTGCAAAAACATTTGCTCAATGCCTGTTGCCAGTTGTCCTTAAAGTGTTCGTAATTGTCTTGCCTGCTGCTCGCCAATTGGAAAACAATTTGGTTTTTAAATTATGTGAAAGACATGCAGGCAGGGAAATGAGCATAAGAAACTCTGCATAAATAATACCAAAATATTTATGTTTTTTGGCTAACATATTCGAAAGATATGCGTAACAGCTGTGCCAAATGTATTTGTATTTGTATTTGAAGTCAAATTGAACGCTCTCTGTGTGTGTGTGTGTGTCGTATCTCTATGTTAGTGTTTGCGAGAAATGCCGTCAATTTGCTGTTATCAAAATGCAATAGACATTTGAATTGCGCACCACAAACAAACGCAAAACGTTTTCGTCAGCATTTCGCCAATGAAAAGTCTGAAAAGGGCTAAATTATTTTTGATAATTTATTTTTATTTACATAATTTGTAATGAAGGATAATGACAGATCTTACTAAATTTTAACTTAAGCTGTTATTACTCTCCTTTTACCTACTTTCTTTGCATTGGCGATTTTCTGTTGTTAGAGATTTCTGGAATATTTGGTTATTTCAGACTGTATCACTGCCAACTCATACGCACACAAATTCACACGCCAAAGCTGGCGAAACTTTTATAACAGCCCAGACGTAAATACTTTTGGTCGCACTATGGTCGAGATTGAACAAAGCGCTTACATAATTCTGAAAGCAAGGATTTTGTAAATGCAAAATGTAAACTACTACTGGTTGGCCAAGCCTCAAGAAAAAAAAGAGATATAGACTCAATATCGCAACTTAACATAGAACATATTGTAATCCCAAGAGTAGACCATTCTTCATAAGAGAGAAATATATTTAAGCTTTGCAAGTTTAATGCCTTATATAAAAAATAAATTGAAAATTGGGAAAATGTGCGACTTTCCCAAAGTCTTCCACTTTTCATGAGTTGTTAAATACTGAATATAAAAAATTTATAAACAGGCTGTGATTTTATGTTTTATTTTCTTTAAATTAAAATATTATATATTTGTCATATTTCTGCTCTGCATATAACATTTCCAGCCCATCGTGCACACAGACTACAGCTGGGCGAACGTTTTACATTTTTCGTTGCCTACTTTTTGGGGCTGGTGTTTTGGGCACTCGGCAATGCTCGCAATCAAAATCATAAAATATAAGTTTGCACTGCGTAAATTTCGAGTGCTCGCCGCAGCTGCCTAAATATTTTTTAATTTGCTTTGTTGTTGTTGCTGCTGCTGTTATTTTTGGCATCGGCATTTGGCAACTGTGCGCGTTAAAGCTCAAGTTATATTATTTTGGCAAAAGTTCTTCCAGCCACCAACTGTTGCCCCGGCAGGCAGGCGGCGCACAGTGATTAATCATAAACAAAAATCACTTGAAGCGCAGCTGCAGACGCAGAGCAAAAATAACAGGCTCACACACACACATACACACATACACCTGTACAGAGCTCTGTCATTCGTACAGCAGTTGACAAAAAATAGATATAAAAGGGATAAAGGCAGGTAACTGACGGTTTGGTAACTGCGGCTCTCATATTGATCAATCAATGTCAGTCGGCTCCTGTTGCAAAATCTATAAGCAATATGATAACCATTTGGCAATAAACTCCAGCGTCTGGCTGTCTGGCTGGCTGGGCATCTGTGCTATTGTCTGGCGTTGTCTTTGTAACACTTTGAGTGATTTGATATGGCACATAACTGCAGACAGACACACACACACACACACACACACACACACATACACACGCCCCGCCAACGCCCATTTGCTGCTAAACCTTTGATTGAAACAAATTTCCAATATAACCGAATGACAGATGCGACGAAAAGCGACATTTTGTTTTTCCCCTCAGCTGTCGCCTGACTCCTGCTGCTCCTGCCTTTACCCTTCATTCGCTAACATCCTTTTTTTGTTGTGTTCCTTTGTCTACCTTTGGCTGCTGCGCCAAAATGTGTCACTTTTTATGAGCGATCATTTGTATTTGCCGCCCTCCCCTCTCTCCCCTCTCCTCTCTACCTTCCTCTCTTTTCTATGCCAATTTTGTTGCACCCCTTTTGTGGCACTTATATTTGTTGCTGTCGCTCGTTTCCCTTTCCTTTTTAGCTTGTTCCTCCACTTGTATTCTGTAATGTTATGCTTCTGACAAATTTGAATTTAAGTGTATTACTTTTTACTGCTGCCAACTCCCCGAGAAGCGATTGTACTCTTAATGCTCCTCTCCTGTTGATGATGATTAATTAATTGCTCCTCCTGTTGCTTGCTTGTATCTGATTTGCATTGTGCAGAGACAATTAGTTCTCATTTGAAAGAGATTTTTTTATGTATTTTATATTATTATGAACTCATTATGATTATTATATTTTCTATTGTTACAACTTTAGTTTCTTAAAGCAGCTTCGCGAAACAGTTCGTAGAGCTTGTCCTTAATCCATTCTCTGCTGCAGGGCGCATAGCTGTGCGTGCTCTTCTGATACACCAGACAGCAGATATCCACAAAGGAGTCGAGGAAGTCGAACAGTTGCTGCACATCGTACGTTATGGTGGGCATATTGGGAGATTTACGCTTCAGGTGCTCCTCGTAAATCTTGCACACGGCCTCCAAACAGCTCTGCACCGTCTCGTAATCGGTGTAGGTGCGCGTGAGAGGGCTTTTCTTCGGGTGCACAAGCAACACGGTGTGAGACATGGCCATCAAATTGGAAATACCTTAAATGACTTTTAGTTTGAATATTAATTATTTTAAATAGAAGCTCTTTGGTTCCTTTTAAACAATAGAAAATGATTTTCATTTACCTTTCATTTCAGTCCAGGGCATAGCCTACTTTGATACTTTGATTGTGAGAAATAAATGGCTGTCAAGATTTAAATTAAAATAATAATATAAATTAATTAAAACATTAAAATTGTAATAAGCTTATTAACACGATCGATTAATGTGGATTATACTTATTTATTTCGATGATTATTTAACCTATCGAGCAGACACATCTGTTGTCTCTCTCACTGGATTCAGAGTCGCATCTCGATAGACATTCAAAATACTTAAAACTACTTATCGATATATCTGTTAAACTTAACATAAAACATTAACATTTACAAAATATATATATTTTTTATTAATAAATTAACGAACATTTTTTTCTTCTTAATATTGATATGTTTTAATATGTTGTGCATCAATTTAAGTAAAAAATTTAAATATCTTAATATAATTAGGAATAGATAAAGAAAATAAATTCAAATAATATTCTAGAAAATTATTAATCGAATTAAAATAATTTATTAAATAAAATGTATTCTTTTATTTTTAAATATTTTTAATATTTTTAACTTAAATTTATATAAATGCTAAATAATAAAAGTAAAAATCCTAATAAATCTTTCCATTAAATTTAAAAAAATAAAATCCCTATTGAATCCATCCATAACTGGCAGGCTCGCTAGCTAAAATTATTTGTATATTCTGCAATAAAGCTGCATTACATTTGTTTGATTATTTTCCGATCAATTGGACATCAGAAGTTCAATAATTCCACACTTAACTGTACTTGAGTTGATTTTATGTGATGGGCGGGGCCGAGCCCATCTCAGCTGAAAACTGTCCCAGGCGGACAATTAGAGGAAAGGGTTTTAACGTCTTAAACACGTGCGTGCGCTTTCAATTTCATTTCCGTTGTGCTTCACTCTGGCCCACTCTCCCCACTTTAGTCCGTAATATACTTAAGTATGGAGCTCATAAAAGATTTAAGCGTCGCTGCCATTACAAATGCAATTTGCAAAAACTTTTGATTTCACCAGGAGACCCAGGCCGCTGCCACTGACTGTGGATCTGGGTTTCAGCCCAGAGGCTTTTATTGGTCTCATTAAACGAAAATGTTTGCGACCAAAGCGCGCTCACAAGTTGGGTTTGTCCCCGTGGCGAGTTAACAGAGTTCTTCTTCAAAGTTCGCCAAGTTCTGCGAGTTCTCTCGAGTTGTAGCCGAGTTCAGTGTCGCTTTCGATTTCTCAGTTCTCGTTCTCGTTTCGCTGACTGTCATTGGCAAGTCAACTCACGTTTCGCTACCTTTTCAAAAAGGTGCGCGGCGTTGATTTAGAAAAACTTTTTCTTTTCCTCTCGTTTCGTTTCTTTTCGGGTTTTTTTTTTTTCATTTCATTTCATGCGACTTGAGTGCGGCCAAAGATTTGAATGGTTTTTCACTTGACATTTTGTTGAAGTGGTTGTTGGTTATGTTGCGGCCGGCAACGTGATTCGATTTCAATTCGCTTTGGTTACTTGCCTGCCGCCGCCGAAGACTTTGATATACAACTTTGCAATTAAGCTGGCAATGAAGCGCAAACGAGCCCCGAAATTCTCGACTCTCAACTCTCAACTTTCGACGTGAGCTCCGAACTGACTTCAAATCAAATTAAATTTTACCAAATTATTTGCAATTTGTGCCACAGATGGATCTGTCAAGAGTTTCAGCTGGTTAGACGGAGGCATATTCATATTCATTGAGATTCAATTCAATTTTCACAAATTATTTGCTTGGTTAGTTTTGTGGCTTCCACAAAATTATTTGGCTCCGAGAACAGACAGAGTTATGTGGGTGTAGGTGTGTGCGTGTGACTTTGTGTGACTGTGCCTGGGGCTTCCTCTTCATTATCTGTGAAGCATTCCGGGTAACCATAAAATGGTTTGGCTCTGCCTGCCCCCTGCCGCCAGGGAGACACTCGTGCAAACTATGCCCGGACCACAATGCTCGGCTCGAGTCGAGCTATTGAATTTCCTTTATGACAGCCCATAGCATTGTAATTGAATTGCTGGGCCCGCAAAGGCAATGACAATTTGGCTCCAACAAAGAATCAACTCTGATATACATTACCTCAATTTGCAGGGCCTAACGATTTAATTACTATCAATTTCGATGGCACAAGCTCGAAAATATATATTTAAATAAAATTTAGTTCAATGATATTTATGCTCAATTAAATTTAATATATAAAAATATGTGAGCTTAAAGCTTTGTCTAAATTATTTAATTATTAAGTCAGTTTATGATTTCCCCGCATATTTAGTATAAATTAAAATATTAAAAAAAAAACATTTAGTATAAAATCATTTAATGATATTTATGCTCAATTAAGTTTAATACAAAAACAGTTTAAACTTTTTCCAAATTATTTAACTAATTCTGATTCCTCTGCATATTTATTACAAATCAAATTTCATTTAAATTCATCGACCAATTGAGCAGAGAATTTCTGATTCAATTTAAGATTCTATATTTAATTTATTATTTCTGTGGAAAGTCTTGCCTCGCAGCTGACGTGAATTCATGGTGAGCAGCTTTTGGGCGGCCGTCACATTCTTTAAATCGCCAAATCGATTGTCAGTTGTGGGCTTTGTGGCAAATGCTGAGCGCTTTCTGAGCGATTAGGCGCCACATGAGCAGCAAAAATTTGTGGCGTGTGTGTCGATGTCGATAAGAACATGATAATGATGTCTAAGTCGCGAAATCCAATAATGAAAATTAATTTCACGCACACTGACACGAGTGAGGGGGTAAATGCGGGGGAGAGCTGTAACCCACAAGGCCCTAAAGCAATTTATGCCAATTTTCACACACAGAGAGAGAGAGAGAGAGACAGACACAGGCATGCCTGAAATATTTTTGACACCTGCAGAATTCCTATTGACAGCTGCGCCGCAGCGGCGGAGGCTGCGAAATACGCGTTTCAATTCGAAGCGTTTAGCATTTTGTTGGTTTTCAGCATGAGATGGAGTGTGTGTATGTGTGTGTGTGAGTGAGTGTCAGTGTGTGTGTGGGTGTGTCAGCCACAGGCTTAGCAAGTGCGTGTATGCGAGTGTCTGGCATACGTGAAATTTTTGACAGTTATTTTAATGAAATTATGCAAGCGCACTTTCACACATTCAACACCAAACGATCTGCCAGCTGAGCGCCGTGAGCTAAAAGCTTCAAGTTGTTGTTGTTTTTGTTGTTGCCACTCTGCGTACTTTGGCATCACGTATGTGGGTTAATTATATGCATTGACATTCAAAATTCTGTTTATTTAATTAGCTATGTGGCAGCTGGACTTGGTAAATATAGTTGGAATTATAATATTGCCAATTTGGCAAAGTAGGAATTTAAGGCTGGGAAGAGATGAAGTTTGGGTAAGAGAAATGAACATGAGAAATTTATAATTAATTAGAGTTTTGTAATATTTTTAAAATTATTAGTTATTATTATTTAATACAATTATTAGTTAATACAATTTATATTAATTTAGCTTACAATACTAATATTATATTATGTTGTAGAACCATATGAAATTGAACTGATAAATATTGAGATTATTTTGGCTCAGGCTTAGATCATTTATCCTGTAAATCCATTCAATATAACATGAAATTAAATTTATATAATCAGTAAACCAGCTTACTTATTTCGTTCTTCATTTGGCCACGCATGGCATTTCTTAGTTTTCAATATCATCAATCTTAGAGCAACAGACCTTCCTCTCCAACTGCCACAATCCATATTTCTCTCATCTTATTACACTCCATACACCCATTTTAAATCTACAAAATACAATGAAAATTTCCTCAAATTCGGTTGTTTAATCAAACAATAGAGATCTCTTCACACATTGTTTGCACTTGTAAATAGAATTTTCATTGTTGAAATGCTGCAAAAAATTTGTTGTCACTGTTATCATATATTTATTCTAGCGAATGCTTTGTTCAATTCAGAGACTCTGTGTGTGTTTGACTGTGTGTCAAGGTACCCTTTGCGTCATCGTCTCGAACTTCAACTCGAAACTCCCAAGTGGCTGAGCAGCAGCGACAGCACTCGAAAAATGTCGCATTCGCTGGCCCTGGACATGAAACTGCTGACAGCAGCAACAGCAGCACATCAGCTGTAGCTCTGCGTACTCATCACATGCACATGGGGGCAGCTGGGCACGTGTTGAGTGCGCACAAAAGTATGCTACGGCGCACAGGAGCAATCTTTTATTTGATACGTTTTTGATTTGAGAACTAAAAGTCGCCGCAGCAGACAATGTCAATGTGTGCACACACATAGCCAACTGCCACCCCTCTCTCCCCCTGCCCCAGCGCAGCCCTAACAAATCCAAATTGCTGTCGAAAACAATGACAGCAAGCCTGCGGGGCAGAGTGTGGGCGGAACAGACAGTTGACTGCGCCCAGTCTCAAGTGCAGCATGACACGTGGATTTCTCTACGTTTCTTTTTATCCTCGAATGCTCGTCCTCGTGGGAGGTGTATGTTTTTGGTAATTTGATTTTCAGATTTTCTCTGATTTGTCAGAGACGCCAAGTTAACGCTACATTTGACGCCATTGGCCAACAAAACAAAAGAAAAAACCAAAACCAAAAAGACAAAAAAGAAAAGAAAAATGTAAATCGACAACGGAAACGTGTGCTGAATTTTCAAATTCAAATGGGCTCACAACCGCCCACAGTCCCTCCCTCCTGCCCTTTCCTCACTGTTGTTTAGCTTGTTGTTTGCTCTCTAATAGAAAATCTTTTTGCAATTTGATTTTCACAATAATTGAGCAGGCTGGCAAAAGAACGCGACAATTTGTTACATCAGCAGTAAAAAAAAAAAACGAAAAATGTAGGTAGGTGGCAACTGCCACGCCCCCAACAGTCACTTGCAATATGGCGTCGTGTTGATGAGGCACTTTCCGTTAAATTTACTGTCACACAAATTTTTGTTTCGCCTCGCTCTAGTTGTTGTTGTTGTTGTTGCGCACGTATTTGTCGTTTCTATTACAGTTTGTGCTGATTTTGATTTGCTGCCAGAGCTACATAGATCTAACCACCCCCTATGTATGCCCGCTGGCCGCCTTTGCCTGTCATTCAATCTCAAATTCACTCAATCAGTCAGTGCGTCTGTCTGTCTGGCTGTCCCTCTGTCCTGGCCTGGCTGTTTCAGTTAGTCATTGCGTCAACACTTTGCCGTTGCAAAGGGCGTGTCACACACACACACACACATCCTCACTCACCCACACACACATTTTGGCTATACATATGCCGCTGGAGTCACGTTTATTGTTGGCAATTTTTTGCGCCGCTGCTGTTGCCTTTTCCACTGCCGACTTATGACTTTTGTGCGCGCATAGGCAATTTCTATGCAGCCCCCGCTGCTGCCTCTGCCCCTGGCGCCAGCCCCTCTTCTGCCCACCGTGTTCAGGTTAGCACGTGTGCGTGGAACGCATTTGTCATACTCAAATTTAAAATTCAATTTACTTACGTCATAAATTTAATAGTCTAGCTGGCACAAATCAGCACACTTGATTTGGGCCAACAAAAAAAGAAGGGTTTACGGATATGTATAAGGGGACTAGATATATATATAAATGTGTATATATTTATTGATTGACAGCTTCTGACTATAACGAGGCTTGAACAGGAATTAGCTGGATAGAAACAGAGGTATTTAGACATTAATATATATTGAGTGCAAGCAAGAGATGGAGAGAGAGGAATCATTCCAATTATAAATCTAGAAATTCGGTCTTGGAATTATCAGGAATTGGAAGCGTTCCTGTTATATAAATATAAATATAAATATATTTATTATTTATTTATATATCATTATATTTTTGATGACGATGCAAAGTTCTTTCCTACTAAAGATCTTGCAGTATATGTCTATGTCTTTCTGACCTTCATTCAATCCAACTATCTAACTTTTACTCTTGCGAAACACATAAATCTATTTCATAAATCGATCAATCAAGGGCGAGTGTAGGGTAAAGAGGGAGAAATCTTTGCAATTTCAAACCTAGAAATTGACTCTGAGAATGTATTCTCTCCATTAATTCAAATCCAACTTTTACTCAATGAAATCAGAAAAATTCATCTCAAATAAATAATTTTGTCTCCATTTAAGCCCCTTTTTAATCGCTCTAGGATTTCCCTACTGCAAGTGCAATTCCAATTTATATTTCTTCTAAAAAATGTCCACAACACTTTTAAACTAAACTTAATAACTCCGGCCGCATATTCATTTGTATTTTTATCTTAGTCCGGAATTTGGTAAATTTGAAGGGACAGTTGCAAGGCTAATTGCTGAGCTTGTTAGACATATGAAAGACTTTTGTGCCGGGCCAAATTATCAATGTACATATGTGTGTGTGCGAGAGAGTTTTGTGCTAAACAAAAGTGCGCCAATTAGTAGCAAAATTTAGTTTTTAAGCTCTCACAATTCCACACACACACACATGCATTCGCAGTCAGATGACAGTCAAATGTGCGCCCAGCCGCAAAAGCCAGAAAAGTTGATTTCTTAACAACTCCGAGAAAGGAGACCACAGAACCGCAAAAATGTCAGAGCGTCAGGCAAACAGGCGCTGAGAATATGGGCAACATTTTAAGCTCAACTCTGGGAGACCCAAAAAATGTTCGGTACGAGGACCACAGTTTTAAGCTCAAATAAGTTGAAGGTGTGTGTATGTGTGTGTGTGTGTATTGGTGTGTTTGTGTGTGTATGTGTTGCTAGTAAGTTGTCTGTTAGTTGTCTTTATTTTGTGGCACATTCGGCCAGAACGCTCATCTGTAAATTCATACACTCACACATTTGACATGGCTATGAAAAAGATGAATGCATTTAATATAAAGGCTGCAAAGACAGCTCCGAGAAACTGCTGCAAGTTGAGTAGAATAACTCTGACGTGGAGTATGGAACTGATATATTAGAAAATATAATATAAAAAAAAAATTGAATTCACATTTTGAAAGCACTTTCATTAAATAAATTAAATTTGAATAAATGTATATTAAAATATTTTTATAATTAAAATAAAAATCAAAATACTTGACTATTTTCATTGCATAGTTATTAAAATAAAAAAAAAAAAGTTGAATATTTTAATAGAATTTTTATAATTAAATAAGTATACCAAAATATAATTCTGATAAATATTTTGTAGTCAATATTTTAATAATTCAAATATTATTATTATTCGACAAGAAAAACTATATTTTCCAAGTGCATTCCAGCTTCGTGCTGCCAATCATTATGTTGTTCTCTTGCATTTCCCCAACTGTTTTCGAGCCAAAAAGGAGTTCGAATGAATACACTCACACTTGTTTTGAGCAAGTGGAATGGTTTTTAGATTTGCGTCTAGCATGCTGCAAAATTAAACTAAGTCTATTTTAATTGAGTTTTTCAGCATGTGTCGTCGGCCAGGCTGCCATAATTGTAAAATGTAGTTTTCAGTTATATTTGTGACAGGGATTTGATTTCATTTCGCATTCACAATTTACAGTTCGTTATGCTGGCAATTGGGCAACATTGTCGCAAATGAATTGTGAATGAAATGCAAATTTCTGTGGTGCAATTTAATGGTTGCACGCCAAATCGAATAAAGCACGATGACAAATTAAATTCCACACTTGTTTTTCCCAATTTGCTTACCAACCGCCCAACCCCCTCCCGCCCAATACCAAAAAAGAAAATAAAACTCGAAATGAGATACTTGAAATTGCGACAAAGTTTTCGGCGTTATCAAAGGCGAGTATTTACCGCAAGACTTTACCGCTGCGTGACGGCTGCTCGTAATGCTTTTGTTTTTGTTTTTCCCCACATTATTTTTCTCAGCGCTTTTCCTTATTTTTCCGTGTTTTTTCGTTACTTTTTACTTGTGCGTAATCGGCAATGTGGGCAACAAAATAAGTTTTACCGCAAAAAGTAAATAAAATTTGTGTTTGAAAATGTTAAACAGGAAATGCGGGCAACTGGCAAGCCAGTATTGGAAAGCAAATTGAAAGGAGATGGGGGAGAGGAAGAGAGAGAGAGAGAGAGAGAGAGAGAGAGAGAGAGAGTGGTACTGCTGTGGTCTACACATAATTTAAATTTGATTGGACTGGGCGGATGCGATTTAGTTGAATGTAATTTGAGCCCAGCGCTAAGGCTGGGCAAATTTAAAGCTTCCGGCTTGATGGGCTGGCTAAGGTGTTATCTCAGGTGGCTGTTGCAGTGGGAAGTGGTTGAGTAAGATATAGACTTTTGTAAGAACACCCAGAGAATGATACACATGGATGTTTCTGTATAATGTTTTGATATATCGGTCAGCTTCTATAGCGGGTTTTGCTACAGAGAAAGCTTTTATCTTCGATTTATCCACAATCTTTACAATAATTAATTAAACTAATTTCATCTAAAATTTTTAAATATTTATTTAAAGTGAATTCCTTCGAATTCAATTACAGGTTTCCCTCTATTCCACATACATGTTCAATAAATTCGCAAATATTTTTAGCCATTTCCCACGAATGCTTAACCATGCAGAGAGCTTCCTTCCGACAGGCGGCGCCCAAGTGCATTTATCGAAATCAATATGCAATATTAACAATATTTGCCGTAGCCACAGGTAACAGATTTCGAAAACTGGCAACACGAAATGCCACTCATAAGAGCAACACGGAAGCCACATAACAATTTTGTGTGTTTGTCTTCCACCATGGGAAGCAGCTCAACCGTAAAAAGCGCAAAACTGGGTTAGCTGTCGAGATTCGGGCAACAACCGCCAGTTGAGGTATATACGGGAGCGGGAATATTGACAGTCCATACCCATCACAGAATGAAGCATTTGGGATTGGCAATACATTTGGAATTGAGCGGGACAACAAAACAACAAAAAGAAAGCTGGGAGAACAGAAAAAAAGAGGAACAAGTTAAAAACTCACGAGCTGCAGCTGAACGCTGGCAGCGAAGCGAAAATGGCGGGCAATGCAAGCCGATGCTGCCACGCCCCCCAGGCCCCGTCGAGCCGCACATGCTGCTGCATATATGTCAAGTGAACTGGAAGTGATATGGCAGCAGAGCGCAGCAGGACGAGCCTGAAAGCGAAGCGCAGGACGAGCGTGTTCACGTGCAAAATTGCAGCTATTCCCAAACGGTTTGCATCCTTTTCAGTTCTCTTTTTTTTTTTATTTGCTGCCCCATCTTCTTCTCTTTGTGCTGCCGCTCAAAATCAAATTCACTTTGTGTGCGTGTGTGTGGGTTATTTGAGCGTCATTTTGAGTGTGATCGATGGCTGCGCTGGCTGGCAGGACATGCGGCCAATGGGCCTCGATTTTAATCAGCAACTGAAAGCCGATCGGAGGAGCTGCGCCGACAATGACAACGACTGATATCCTTGCGGCCGTCCATTGCGCCCTACCAGGCATTTATCTCACGCACACACACACACACACGCGCGCGCGCAGCCATGCAGCTGGTCATGCACTTCCGCTTCCGCTTGGCGGGCAAAGAAACACCACACTGGACACGGGGCCCATCTTCAACCTCAGCCAACCTCATGGGCGGCCAAAGTGTGCCTCTCAGACGTAGCGCTGATTGTTTGCCCACGTTGCAATGCCACTAAATTGTTTGTCTTGTGTATGTCTGTGTGTGTGTGTGTGTGTTTGCGTGCAATGCCATTAACAATACGCCCAATGCCAAAACTGGCAAACGCGCCAAAGCCATTGTTATTTCGGCGGTCGATTGTTGTTCTTCCGGCTTGCGTGAGCTTACCCCAAGCAGAGCCAGCACTGCTCACCCGCTCACGCCCCTCCACAGCCGCAAATTGTGCAAACAAGCGTGGGAACGAGCCAGAGCAAAAGAGTGAGCGAGAGCGCGCTGACTAAGAGCTAAGCGAGAGGCAACATCGAACGGGATGCTCCATGCAAAACTTGTGCCACAAATCGCTTCGAATTTTGTTGCGTGTTCGGTTTTTGGGCTGGTTGTTGTTGCTCTATTTGATTGGGAGTCTGTTCTGGGCTGGAGTTGTTTTTTCAGCTCGGTTTGCTCTCGACTGCAATAATCTTATTAGCAGTTTGTTGTTCGAACCTAATCAATTACCAACGTAATTACAAACTTTGCTAATCTGCTTAGCGCCCAGCACATGCACAGTGGAATGAGAGAATGAGCAAGAGCATGATAAGAGCTAGTGAGTGAGGGAGAGAGAGAGATAGGGAAAGGGAGAGTGGGTGGTAGTTCGAGTGGCATTGAGACCCATTGAACCCAATGCCGCGAATATACATTTATGGCCATGATTGGCTACAGATGCCCAATTTCTGCCCAATTTCAGCTGCGGCTGATAGCCAGATTGTGCTGTTGCGCGAGCTGCCCAAAGAAGATTAGCAGAGTGCGAAAAAACTTTAGAATTCAATTGGGTTTTTAGCGTGGAGTGGAATGTATAAGGAAATGTAGTTGAATTTGATATGAAGTGGGGAATATGAGAAGATTGCTTAAATGTAAAGTTTTCTTAGCTCTTTTGGTAGTGGTTATTGAAATTCAAGGTGTAATTTCGAGTAAATATTTCTAGTAATACTTCCTGGCATAAGATGCTTATAACTAATACTTAAACTTTGTCTTTTTATTAGCTGCAGTAACTTAATCAGTTCGGCTTGATTCAAGGCCAACAATCTACTCTCTCTCTCTCTGCTCCACTCGCCCAGATGCCGACGTTGCAGATCTTTTATCGGCTCTCAAAAAAACATTGCTGAATCCTGCTCAGTTTCCACATAAATACCAACATACCAAATTAATATTCTTACCATGAATAAAAAACAGCCCATCGCTTGTCACTTACAATTTGCAAATATTCAATACACAGCGATTGGCATGCCAGAGGCAAGCAAGGATTGTCCGGGCTTAGCCGGAGCCAAAAAATCAACTTGAATTTTTGTCTGTTCACGATGATTCAATAGTTCTTTCTCTTCTTCACCAGCTTTATCTTGTGTGCATTTAACGCTTATCAGAAGCCAACAAAAAAAATTCATTTGACAGGATAAGAGAAAATCCTTCGGGTGCCTCTGCTGCTGCCGTTGTTGTTGTCGAACTAAGCATGGCAAAAATGCCAAAAACTTTTGTCGTAATCAAAAGCCAAAATATTTGAATATGCCAAGACAAAATGAATGCCGTGTGCTGTGCCTCAGCACTCCTCGCAACGCCCTTGCTCCCATTCTATCAGTTAGTGGCAGCTCCCAGGGCTCTCATACGTTAGATTTCTGCCTTTTGCTGCCAACAGCAGCAGCAAACTTTTCCACGCATGATTTAAATGGAAATAAATCTTGCGTTAAGATTCGACTTTGGATTTGGATTATGCAACGACGACGCTGGCGATGTCTGGCACACACATACACCCGAGCAGAGACGGCGCACTGAATGGATGGCTGCTGCATGCAGATGGATCTCAATTCGTTGGCATTTCTTGGGGCGCTGCTGCGTCACGTAGTTCGTAAATTTGTTTACATGTTGCCGGTGCCGTTGCCTTGCTACGCCCACTGCATAGACACCTCCTCTATCTCTCTCTCTCTCGGTTTGCTCCCTCGCCTACGTCTACAATTGGCATAAACTTTTTCATATGCAAATCGCAAGTTTAGCAAAATATTTCGTTTATTGTTGAAGTTTTCTTTAGTTGCTCTCGTCAACATTTTGTGCTCACAAACATATATGTTTTGCTGGCAGTGCCAAAAGTTAGCTAAAAAGTTTTTCAACTAACCGAAGAATTTGATAAATTGCGCTAGACTAGCGTAAGCGCAGCTTGCCGTATCTTTATCTGCTAGAAAATAATACAATTTTTTATTTTTAGTATTTAATATAAAAAATTCATGACACCTTTTATTGATTTTAGTTGTTGTAAGATGTGTGTGAGTGTATGTTAGTGAGTATGTGTGAGTGTTTCGTGTGTGTTTGTATTATACACCAATATACAATAATGCATATATACATCTATATATATATGAATCTATATATATTTTTGTTCACTTAACTAACTGCGTTTTATCACTAGATTTTACGTTCTCGCTTTCGATTTTTGTCGCCTAAATCGAAGTCAGCAAATTATTATTTTGTTTTATAATTATTATTTGTTTTTCTTCTTGCGCACATAATTTTTAAATATTTATACATATGCAGACTTAAACTTATTCAATTAGAACACACACAGCCTTGCTTTGTTTCTCTATAAAATTACACTTACGACTTCTAGTTAATTACAAATAATTACACAACGACAAAAACGCTTAAATATTTAATTACAATTTGTCACTGAAAAAAGCATTTTCTTTGTTTTTCTTTTCATATAATTTAAAGCCACATTTAGATAGTTATACAAAATGCACAGTTAGAGTTACAACTATATCTTATCGTATGTATATATATATATATCATTAACTATGTACTACAAATACTCTCGATTAAATAAATTTGCTAAATAAAGATTGCAGCCATACGTATATATGTTTGTATATATGTATGTAAATACACTTCATAGAAATAATAGTTTGCTACCTAAGAAGCCCGAATATTGTTTCAGTAACTCAACTGCTCTGGCAACTCTAAAGCAAATAGCCTAGCAACTCTGCTGCTTTCCCAAAACTTTGATTTGTCAATGCTTATTTCTGTATCGCTACAAAATTGTTAACAAATCATAATAAACACACAAATTATGCTAGATTAATATTATTTTTCACGTCACGTCTTTTTGTAATTTTTTGTTTATTTTTTCTTAGTTTTTTTTTCTTGTTTTGTTTTTGTTTATTTTAATAATATATATATATATATATATATATATATATATATATATATATATATATATTTATAATAAAAGTTTTTGCTTTGCAAGCTTTATTAAAATGGCATTATGCTGCGCTATCTTACAATTATCCTCTATATAAGGTGTTGTCTGATGTGTTTTCCATCCTCATTGTACAACTTTTTTTGCGATTTTTGTGTGTGTGGTAATTTTGTTTAAAGTTTCGTTATTTTTTGTTTACAAACAGTTCGTGGTGTACACAAGGCTATAAAATTTTACACTTGTTGCGAATTTGAATGTATGACAGCAATTTGATGGGCAGCAAAGTATGTACAATATATATGGAACCAAAGTGCTAGACAGAACGACGGCAAACAACTGAAACAAAGAAGAATAACATATATATAAAAAAAAAGGAATAAAATATATAATCTAGTTAGGTTTATCTTCAGATAGAGCGCTCACCTTTTGACTCGTTAGCAGCATCACTTTACTTGGCCTTCGAAATAATTTGGTATAAATTAGTCATATTCTAGGGCAACTTGAAGAAACGTTTAGTTCGAATCTAAATAGTTAGGATAAATTCGTATTTAATAACTATAAGATATATAATAAATATGTAGTTTATGCCAAGCAAACAATTAAAGACACCAAATTGCGTTCATGTGCATTTTGAAACAGAAAACAAAACTTTATTTATACATATTTAAATAAGCATGTGTTCGGTATACATATGTGTGTGTGTGTATGTGTGAGTTCAGTGTGTGTGTATGTTGTGTGTAGATGTTTTACATAAACAAAACTATGCTCTACATAAACTAGTGCAAGATATATAGATAGACTACAAAATGTTTAATGCATGAGAAAGAATCTAAACAGAATGAAAATTGAAGCAAGGAAAAGTACACTGAGCGAAAGAAAAGTGGTTTTACAAAAATCATAATAAATGAATGAAAAAAGGAATTTATATTAAATATTTAATTTGCTGAAATTAGAAAAAATATTTATTGTTGATTTTTTTTTTATTCTCTCACGTTAACAATAAACAATTTTGTAGCTCAGTAAATAAAAATTAAAGCTAAACGAAATATATAATAATAATGAGTGTGTAATGATAATTAAGTGTAACAAAAACATTGTTTTTTTTCCATTCAGTACAAATAAAAAATGTTGTTTTAACAATTCAGTTGTGGGTATTAAAAACTAAAATATATTCATATACGCGTTGGCATATAAAATAAGAGAATCCATTTAACAAAACAAAGTAATCAATATATTAATATATATTTTATGTAGTATATATATGTATGTAATAATGTTTAGTTGAGAACTTCAGATATTCAAAAAACGTTCAAAACAACTTGTGACTTGCAACATCATGAGATGAACAAATGAAACAGAGACAAGTGCGAATAGTTCAAAATTGAATTGAATTTTGTTTTCCTTCTTTTTTTTGTAGATTTTTTATCTATTTTTTTTTCTTTTTTGTGAAACTTAAAGGCTAACACTTGAAACAGATTAAATATATATATTTATGGTGAGTCAAATTTTCGAAATAGAAAAAAAAGAGAGCGTACAAAAAAAATGATTTGTTAAAATGTGTGTGTTCAACTGTGCGACAACAGCTTAAAAAAAGAATATAGATAATCGTGTCGTTAAATTTGTTGCGAAAATAACTTCAAAGCATAACAAACAGAAAGTGTTTCGACAGAACTAAACGCTAAACTAAGGCACTTAAATTATAGGGTATCTCTAGGTGTAGAAGGTTTTCTTTTTGTTCAACTTCAACATTTAACGTGCTAAATATTTATTTGCTGTCTTTTTTTTGGCACAAATTCATGTCTTTTCTTTCAATTGGATTTTTTTTTCCATTTTTTATATTTTTTATAGGGTATACGTACAACGTAGGGATCTTGACTTTTTGGTTTACTTTAAACGCGCGCGCTCCACACGGGTAACTCTTCATTGGACTACTCCATTTGACAGTTGGTATAATGTTTTCAAGGGTAAACATTTCTTATTGTTGCTCTTTTAGCTATAGTTGTTGTTAATTGTAGGTTGTTAAATTTGTTCCTGCAGCTGCAGCTGGATTCTTCTCAATTCTAGTTTCTCTCTTACTCTCTCACTCTCTCTTTTTTCTATTCTTCTCTGTTCCCATAGAAGCGCTCCTCTTCTCTTCTTCTTTCAGCCTAGTACGGTTTGGATGCATCCTTGGGCTTCTTCAGCTGCACCTTCAAACGCTTGGTGCCCACCTGAAAGCCGTTCATGGCCTTGATGGCCATCTGTGCCGATTCCGGATTGTCGAAGGAAACGAAACCAAAACATTTCGATAGACTCGTCTGCTTATCGATGAACACCTTGGCCGAGATAACGTTGCCAAACGGCAAGAAAGTTGAGGCCAAATCGGTGTCCGTAAACTCCTGTGGCAAGTGATAGATAAACAGATTACAGCCTTCGGGTCCTGAAAACAAAGAGAAAAAGTATTATAAAATATTATAAAGACAAAAAATATTGAAAAATATATTATAAAATTGTTTTACCAATTCTATATAATATTTAAACATTTTTTCAACTAAAAACAAATTTTCTGTACATAAAACTCTCAGCCCAGCCGTCCAGATCCGCAGCCCTAGTTGACACTTTATCCAACCCCAACTTAAAGGTCATTTCATCTGCTGTCCGCTGCCTCAATCAACAGTCGTTTTTAGGGGTCTTCATCTCAGGGTCTTATCTTTGCAATGAGCAATTAATTTACCTCGCACACGTCTGACTGTCCACACACACACGCACACACACACACACACTAGCCGCCCCCTCTCTGCTTACACACACGCAAAGTTCTGGCATAATGACAGATGTTCGAATGAGCTGAAATTTGAGCAGACAAAAGCTAAAATTATATGTACTCAGTGGGCAAGACGAGACCAGCAGCGTATGAGAGAGGCTGATTGCCAAAACGGATGCGGAAATGATGCGACCAAGTGCCCATGTGTGTGTGTGACAGCGAGAGGGAGTTGGCTGTGTGCATGCGGAGGCGTGTCACATTTTGTTTAGCAGCACGTGCCGCCAACTGTCGCTGGCATCGCATATTAACAGCTGCGCTCTCGTCAACGGCTTCGTCCTGCTGCGGTTTGCACTTTTCGTGCAAATTACTGTCAATGTCCGCAGTAGTCAACCAGCCCGCCAGCCAGCCAGTCAGGCGACAGTCAGTAGTTGCAGTAAGTAGCAGCAGCAGCAGAAACTCTCGTTGCTGTTGTTGTAGGTGCGGCCATTAGGTTTTCACTTTCGAGCTGTTTTTAATGACGCTGTAAGTAGCAGTTGGCAGTTGACATTTTGCGGTCTGTCAATTCGCCAAGCTGCATTACTTCCGCTAATAGCCAAACAATTTGTTAAGAAGACGTAGTTAAGATCGACTATAAGTTGAAATGATATATGAGAAGATATATAATATATATAAGAATACGTCAGCTATGTATATATCGTCCCCTCATGTAAAATTCCAGATTAATAGACTGAGCGATATCATGCCACCATTACATTTATATTGCTCAAATGTACAAAGTTTTTTACGGAGGTTACCGACTAAGACATAGCCGGACCTTAACAATGTAAAAACATATCCGATGGTATCTACACACATATTTCTAAATCAAATCTGCCCCCAGCTCAATTTATGCTAACTCCAACTAATAATAATTTAATTCTGAATTGTTAACAATTTCACTGAAGCAACTTCCCATTCCTTAAGAGTTTCTTTAAATACTATACATCGACTCCATTTAAGGCAACTGAACAAAATCCCATTAAATAATATAATAATATTTGCCTCTGCATATTAATTTCCATAATATGCACTAACAAATTTAATTTAATATAAATGATCATTTTAATATAAGCCTCTCATTTAATTATTAAAATATTGCTATAAGCTTCTGCCTAGTCAGCTCCCTCTCTCTCCACCTCTCCCAATTACGGTAATCTTCTTAACTTAAATCTTTAAACAATTGTTATTGGAAGTTTCTTTAGCTGGCTTTGTGCTATTGTAGACTTAGGCCCACGCTCTGCCCACACCACTTGGCACTCGTGTCGTATACGTAATTAATCTGCAATGCCTGCACATCAACGCTATCATAAATGCATGGCCAAGGATAATAACAACAGCCACTACAACAACAGCAACAACAACAATTTGCAATTTATGTACATGCCGACTTGACGCATGTGCCACGCCCACAAAAGCCCACAATGCATGGCGCATTGTAATCAAATAACTTTGTACGCCTCCTTCGTCCTGACTGCGCCTGCTGCTGCTGCTGCTGCTGCTGCAGCTATTGTTGTTGCCGTTGAGCTTGTCAGCTTCATCATCGTTTGCCAGCAGCACTATTAATAACATAGATACATCTTTTGTCATCTTTGCCGCGAGTAGCGAGCAGCAGTGCAACATGCACATGCCAGGCCCATACGACCCACCCGCCCCATACTCGCCCTTACACGCCTACCCCGTTTAGTTTGATTGAATTTCCAGGCACAAATCAAAGGACTTTGCTTTCGGGCCGTCCTGTTGACGAGCCACAGCTCAAGTGAGTGACTGATGCGATTATAAAATGAAAGCGCAAATTAAGAGGCGTTCGGCGCACACCCAACCCCCATACATACATACGTGCAGGTGGTGGGTGGTGGGTGGTGTGCTTGCTTATTGTTCCTATTATATGGCCTGCAGATATGCCCATGCAAATGCTGCTTTATACGCATTAATTGACTTGGCTTGTTTCAGAGTGCGAGTGTGTGTTGCTCCTTTGCTATTTTGCACACACTCTGCAATTAATTTGAAACACACACCCACACACACACACACACACTCACGCACTCGCCTTTTGTTGTTAATTAAAGAGTGTTGAGTAGCGCTTAAAAATTTTCTGCTTGCTGCTCCTCATTGAATTAGCCGACTAATGAGCGACACGTGTAAGCCTCAAGTGAAACAAAAAAAACGAGAGGAAACACAAATCACAAGCACTAAATACAGAGCACAAATACATAATTAGCAAAAGCTTCATTTGCTGTCAGCGCGACGACAGCAAAAGCTAGAGCGTAACAACTGTCAATTTCTGGGAAAAAGGGGTTGAGTTCACATTTTTTGTAGCATACTTTTGTGAGTGGAAAGGCCTGACTAAGGCCCCGGAATTAATTGATTTTTCGTAGCATACTTTTTTGGGCAACACATCTTTTATCGGCATAAAATATTTATGAAATTTACGAGCTTCACTTTATCAGCGAAAACAATTATAAAATATAGTATCTTCACTCTCGCTCAATTATAAATCTTTTCAACTACAACTACAAATCTGCCTCCATCTATCTGCTTGCTTCTTAAATGCTTTCTCGTTTTTGCCTTTTCTAAACATCTCTAACAACATTTTTCATAGTTGGAAAAGTCTGAAATCGAAGTTAAGGCAAGACACAAAAAATAAATGCAGCAGATTTGTGCAATCTGTGTGTGCTGGAGACGGCAACTGCAGCTGCGGGTGGCACAACAATGTCTGGGGGCAGATAAATTCTCAGCATGTGGAATTTATCAAATGACGACAAGAGCATAAGCAGCAGCAGCAGCAACAGCAAAAAAATAAGAGAAACATTAGAGGAAGCAACAGTAACGGAGTAACAACAACAGGAAACAAGTTATAAGCATGTAGACAGGCGCAGACGACAGGCGCAAAATTAAGCAGGAAGCGTGCAAAAGGATGTGAGAAAAAAAAAATAAAAAAATAAAATTAAAATCCAGCAACTAACCGGGGCTAAAGCAGTGGGTAGTCGTCGTAGTGGGTACGACTAGTGCATGTAGTAAATAAATATGCTTTAAATGCGGGGCTGTTGCAAAAGACAGCCGAATATGACACTGACAGAGGAGGCTGGGCTGCACCGAGAGGGCACCAAAGACGGCGAGATGGCAAGACAAACCCCCAAACGGATGCAGCCGGCTTAAAGTCATGTGCATAAGCCGGAAGTTGGAATATAAAATAAGCAAGTGCAGGCATCCACACAACACATAAATTGCAAGCGAGAGAGAGAGAGAGAGAGAGAGAGAGAGATAAACTGTGTATGGGAGTGGGAGAGTGAGATAGGCAAGTCTGAAAGATTTGCGACAAGCTTGACTTTAACTGCGGATTGTCCAGTCGAATGTCACATAGAGAGTGACTACGAGCATAGGCATATATAAATGGTGCATAGACATGTACACTGAGCGAAAATATGCTTAAATATTTCTAATAAAATCTTGTATCAACATTAAACTGAGCAGCAAAAGCTTTGCTTTGGATATCTATTTGAATGAATATTATTTTTTATGAAAGAGAAAAAAAATTATAAAATAAATTTTATTTTAATTAGAAAAATGTTTAAATCTTTTGACTTCAGAAAAAATCAATTATATAAATAAAATCAATTATTATAACTATATATTTTTAATATTTTAATATATAAATTGAATATTAATTATATAAATCGAACTCAAATCTAGAACAACCTGACTAAAGCAATGCTAGTTTGTGCGTATGTCTCTCCCTCTCTCTCGCTCTCGCTTTTGCGTGGCAATAAAATCAATAAAGCTGTATGCAAGCCAGATGTTATGTTGCCATATAAATTCCATTTGGCTGGGCCATGCCCTTGAGAACCGAATTGAAACGCGGGCAAAAAAGAAGGAATTGGCAACAGAAAAAAGAAGGGAAAAAAATTGTTGGCCTGCTGCTTGTTAGCAAACATGTTAGCAGATATATATACTCGCTATATCTAGTCTGAATGTGTGACTGTGTATGTGTGCGTGCATCAATAGGAAGCTGCGCTAGCTGGAGTAGACATGGAGACAAGAACTCGTAACGGATGCGGCATCTTTGCTCAGCGGAAGAGGAAAATGCAATATAGGAAATCGTTTTTCGCACACACATAAAACTACCGCCACACACACACACACATATATACACACAACACGAAAAAAATGAACAAAACAGGAAGTTTATTTGTGTATGTGGCCAAAAGGCAGAAAAAAAGTGTTGTGGTAAAATTTATAAAAGGATTTTTTCTATATTTTGTGGCGGGTTTTTCTTTTGCGGCTTGCAGCGAGCTGCACTGGGGAATAATGTGGCCAACATAATGATAATGATTCCAAGTCAACTGAATTTTTAAGCCAAAGACGCGACGTTATAATGCATGCAGCAGTTAACAAGCTGCTTAAGTCTATGGAGGATAAAGCGAGCGTGAATAATGGAAGAGATTTCAAATTAAAGTGGAAGTAAAGGCTGTTCTGATGGGAATGGAGGAGCAGAAGCTGATACAGCATAAACAAAGTAGATAAGCAGTGGCTGGGGGCTAGAGATATCTTATATTTATTATATTTTACATATATTCACATATAATTTAAGGATGAGCACTGGAGAAACAACGTATAGAGAGGGACCTTTGTCTATGTAATTGATATAAAAATCTTACTCAAACACATGAATCACTCACGAATCACAACACTCAAATCTCACATACGTGAATCACAAATTTCTCACATACGTACTAAAACTATTTAAGATAATATACAATATTATACAATAATATTATTTCACTTATCTTCATGTTTTTAACGCCCTTTACTACACTCTTTCAAATTTCTGCCAAATTTCCTTCATCCCACATACCACAGAAATCGATCACAGCAAAATACAAATCTAATCAGCTTGCAAAGTTTGCCCTAATCTATTGATAATGCCAAATTAATAGCCCAAAACAAAACTGTAACTCAATTAATTTCTGCTCTATGATACGCACACACACACACACACTCCGACACACACACACACACCTAAAACACTTTCCCACCTGCCGAAAAACTAATAAGAGACTAATTATGCCCGCAAGTCCAACTTTTTGCCCACTTTACGAGATCAAGGCACAAAAAAGAAGTACATATAATGCTCGAGTAGTTTAGTCCAAAATGCACTGAAGTGTGTAGAGTGGGCGAGGAGGGGGGCCTGAGGTGGGCAGCATGTGCAGGGGGGCGTAAACATGGCAGCTCGCATGTCGCATAACATGCGCAATTTGTTTGAATGTGGACGACTGATGCTACAGTCATGTCTCTCTCTCTGTCTCTGTGTGTGTGTGTGTGTGTGTTGCGCTTGTTGTGTATTTTTGTTGGCCACGAGGGAATTTTTCGGGCAACATCATGAGTCAGCAAAGCAAACAAGTCACACACACACACATAGAGAGAGAGAGAGAGAGAGAGAGAGAGATGAAGACGGCGGCGGCATCCACAAAAGTCAGTCAACTGCAAAAATATATATAGCTCACATATTTATACATATTTATGTATGTATGTATACATGCCTCGTATATATTTTATTTGGCATGGTGAATGCCGCCAGACGCCAAGCCCAGCAACCTCTGCCCCCGCTCTCGCGTTATCCCTCGCTCGCTGTCTCTTTCACTCTCGTCTCACACGCTGACGACTGTTGCTTATGTAACCGGAAATATGGCAAAAAGTGCAACGCCAAAACATTTTCCGTTGCATTTTCCCCTAGCAGCAGCAGTGGCATTAGCAGCGGCATCAGCATCACCATCAGCGTCGTCATCCTCATCGTCGTCTTCGTCTTCGTCTTCGTCTTCGTCTTCGTTTTTGCTATCTGCTTAGCAGTGACTACCCCTACTCTAGCCAGACACCCACCCACATGCAACTTTAATGTTATGTGTGCCAAAGCGCAATTCGCTGTTGGCGCTGCAGTTGATCTCTCTCTGTATGTGTGTGTGTGTGTGTGTGTGTGTGCTTAGAGGGTGGTGTCGAACACATTGCAATATTTTCTGATATCGACATACACGTCTGACTAATGGAATTGTGTGTCAAGTGTGTAATATTTACACTGTGTCAAAAGCTGATAAAAATTTAAGCTGCAGCAAAATGCCGTTCGTATAAATTCGCATTACTGCATGTGTGTGTGTGTGTGTGTGCGTGTGTGTGTGTGTGGAAAGTTGGAAAATGTCTAAGTTGATTGATCCTATTGATTTTTCCTATCTTCTCCAACACTTTGTTGAGTTGAAAAGCGAATAAGGATTTGTATCAGCAAACAGCCTTAAATCTGCCTTTGCCAATCGAAAATGTGAATTGAAAAAGCAACGAGCCAAGGCAAGCAGCAAAGGAGTCGAGCACGTTGTGCTGGGTTTTCTTTTTGTTCTAGCTGCTTTCGTCGATATAAAGTTCATTTTCGGATTTTGTGCAATTGAAAGTTATTTGCACGTGCATATGCAAGCAGCAAGCAGCCTAGTAACGGGCAGCTTTGATTCATGCAGAGTTTTGTGGCTAAGTTTGCCTTGGTGTTGATGTTGGATGAGCAAAATAGCAAATCTCTTCTAGATTCAATCGTAAAAGAATTTTTGGTTGTGTCAGACAAATGAGAATGAGTTACGACAAAGGAATTTTGCATAAAAGCAGGTTAAATGCTTACGTGAAATTTACAAGGGATTGCAGATTCATAAACTTTTTCTTTCCAAGATGTTTCATACCTATTTAGAAATTCAATTTAATATTTAATGTATATGCTTTAAATGCATTTTTTTCAGCTCTCAAATAGTTTCTTAAATATATTTATTCCCTCTTATCATTCTTCACATTGAAAGCTCATCTCTCCTCCTTATCTTTAGCACACTTATTTATAACATTCTTCAATAACTGTCTGACAAATATTTCCTGCCCTAGTGTGCTCTAATCCCCATTTCACATGTGCTATGCGTACATCAAAACATAAGTTGCACAACATCGACCTTTTGCTCTCTCCCACAACACTGCAAGTACACTCAATAGTACACACACACATACACACACACACGCATACGACCACCCACCCATCTAATGAAAGATTAATCCAGCAGCAAATAACTAAGTAGATTGACAACCAAACGGGCTGCATGACAGGCACAAAGGCAGCGCGCAAAACCGCAAAATGGATGCGAATGCGAATGACGCTGACAGCGATGAGCGGGTTAATGCATTTGATGCTGCACCACCAGCAGAGCAGAGCAGAGCTGCAGCAACAGCAGTAGCAGCAGCAGCAGCAGCAGCAGCAGAGCAGCATCAGCAATGGCAGCAAAAACGGCAACATTTAGTTTTATGTAATGCAAGAGCGAGCGCCTGACGGTCTGTCGCCCTGTCCGTCCGACTGACTGACAGAACCGCAGTCAGACATTTTAGAGCATTTATCAAAATGCCTGGCGTTTAGACATTTCTATTTGTGTGCAACGAGAGCTTCAAACCCAACTACCCAACTCCCCAATGAACCCAATTCATATTCCCCAATTGCAACCCACCCTTTTCCCCCCCAATTACTCACCTTCAATCTGCTTGCCCGCAGCAGCGGCCGCAGCGGCGCTCAGCGCAACGCTGGCTAACGGTGAGGTGGACAGTGCGGTGGTGTTTCCAAATTGCGGTAAACCAGCGGCTGTTGACATATACGCCGATGCCAATGGATTTGGATCAGACCCTGCAATAAAATAATACATACACATATACATATAGTAAAATATAGATAGATATGTACATATATATATACGCAGCAGTATCAGTTGCGCGTAGCTCTGGCTGCTGCAGCCTCAAAGTAAATTACATTTTGGAAAACCAAAAATTATATAACGAAATTAAAATCGCGCTGCTTTCCAATTTTCGTGTGTTCGAGTGAGCTGTGCACGTGTATGTGTGTGTGTGTGTGTGTGTGTGTGTGTGTGTGTGTGTGTGTGTGTGTGTGTGTGTGTGTGTTTGAGTGTGCATTAGCCAGATTTAGCTGGCGGTTGCCAATAAAGCGTTTATATCACTCAAAATGTCAGCTTGTTAGAACTGTCTATTAAGCTGTTGTAAAAGTTAATGTTAGGCATATCCTCTTTTAACTTGTCATTTAGTTTGAGTTTGAAGGTTCACGCTAGAGTATATTTGACATTTACTTTAAAATAACTTTTAATTTGTTGATGTATTTTCAACATATTTTGTATAAGTAGAGAGCGAGGCATAAGATCATTTTAGGCTGTTATTTCCAAGCTTTTCTCTTTAAGGTAGTTAATTTATTTGCGAAGCCTTTTAAACATTATCTTTAACATCGAAAGGCCTCCCTATTTTATTTATATTATTTTTTCCTTTTTCTTTGTTTTTTTTCTGATAGTTGCATTCCTTCATCATCTCTATTTTCTATATCGAGCAATACTTTTAGTTACTTTTCATTCAACTGTGCAATCTTCAGTTTAGCTCAACTTTGTTTGCCTCTACAACATCTATTCCTCTTCATATGTCCGACAAGTAGTTAATCACATTACTATTATTATTATTATTATTATTATCGTATTTAGTTTTTGCCCTGCAGTTGTTCGTGCAAACTCACTCCACAGCCAAACGTAATTAATCATGGAGCACAACACGCCGCGAGGGCAACATTTGATTATATTTAACACAAAATACAATAATATTTACAATCATGTGTGTGTGTGTATATAAATCTAAATTTAATTTGTTGTTCATGTGGCAAACACGTATGCGTGTGTGAGTGTGGCTGTGTGTGTGTGTGAAGTCTGGTTTGTGTTTTGTGTAATTTGACGCCTGTTGTTTGTTATTTAGTTGTTTTGCGTCGCCCGCCGTCATGCAATGCAATTTTGCGGTTTTCAGTTGCGCGAATACTTATCCCCCTCTCAAACACTCCCCACTGGCTGTTATTAATGAGTTTTGCAACTGTACAAGTATGTGTGTGTGTGTGTGTGGTCGCTGCATGTTGACAATGTGCGTCCAGTGCATTTGATAACTAATTTGGCTAATATCAAAATATGATGTCAGTTCGTCATGGCGACTATCGAGTTAGAGCCAGACGAAAAAGAGTATGAGGGAGAGAGAGAGAGCGACTGAGTTGAGTAGCAGCAGAGGGCAAAAACTTTGCATTTTCAGTCAAGCTAAATTATTTCTATGCCATATAAAATTATACGAAAACTTCTTCAAAGAACTGAACTGAACTGCTACACTCACACACACACACACACACTGCCACACACACATACGCGCACTGCCAAACTTTTGTGAGATTTTACAGATTTAATTTCAAAAGTTTTTACCCATGTGCTGCAGCAGCAGCAGCACCACCTCCCACTGCGCCCACATTGCTCAATTGCCACGCCCACCTCATGCACTCAACCTTAGGTGTTGCAATCAATTTTTTTAACGGGGTGTGGGTGCCAGGAAGTTGGCAACATTTTTAATTTAACAGCTTGAAATGTGAAGAGCAAACTCTCGGCAAGCTTTGAATGTCTGCGTGTGGAAGTGTGTGTCTGGCACAAACAATACACAGGTAATAATGCTGCGGAGCCTAAGAGGTAACGACTGCTAAATACTCTAGTTGACAATTGTTGTGAGGGGAGAAAGAGAACTAACTAACTAACTTCCTTGTTGTAACTTCTCATACTGCCAACTAGAAAACTGCGACTGAACTGAAACTGTGACTTTAAATGTTAGGGCAGCTTACCAGAATTTGTTTTCTTTTCAGTGACAAAAAAAGAGTTAAATAATTTAACTAAATTATACATTGAAAAAAATATCAATCTAAATATATATTTATCAATATATATTAATTTTTATTTAAATTTTTATACTCATTTTTCTATATTTGCCTTGACTTGAGTAGCAGTATAATTTTATTTTTTTATTTATTTTTTTTTTCAATTAATTTTTTTTCATAAATATATTATCTGAATAAATTTATTTTCCTATATTTCCAGTTACTTCTGCATCGTGACAAAGAAGCTGTGCAAACTGTGATAGATTACAAATTCCTATATATAACATATATTATAGTTTGTATTTCCCGCTTTCCAACTTACGAAAAACCAGAGCATTAAAATTGACAAAAAACAAAAATATATAGATAAAATACAGGCATATGTACAGGCACAGGCAAAAGCTAAAAGGTAACTCAAACTTCAAAGAAGTTTTGCATATTTGCCAAGAAATTGAAGAAATTGTTTTAATTGTTTGCTGTTGCGCCCCCCATAGACAGACGCATGTGGGCATTGGTCAGACAAGCTGCAAACAGTAAGCAAAAATATTGTATGCAACATGTTATGGCTAGAGGGCTAAAGCCAAGGCTCTTGGCCAGGCCAATAATAACAAAGCAGGCAGAGCAAACACACAGAGAGGGAGAGATGAAGCCAACAACTATTTGGTATTTTTGTTTGTCTCGCTCTCCCTCTCCCTCCTTCACCCCCGCTCCCGTTCGTTCCATATTGGACTTTTTAGCTGGCAAATTTGTGCAAAATTTTGAGGCAAGTTTTTGTATATTTTTCTGGAATTCTTCTTTTTTTTCTTATTTATTTGTTGTTTTTGTTGCTGGGCAAAGACTTTGCCACTTGCAGGCACTTGAAGACTTTTGGCAGCTGTTGTTGTTGCTGCTGTTGATTTTGAAGTGCAAAGAGCGAAAAAGCGTATAAACAAACGTAATGGAGAGCCATGTTGAGAACAGAGCTGAAAACGTGTTTGTTAGCAAAGAGGGGGCGTGGGTACCTCCCACCCAAAAAAAAGAGAGAGAGAAAGAGGAGGAAAAATGAGACTGTATGCAGCAGTTGAGGGTTTATAAACTACATAGTTTACAGCACTTTACAAAACTTTGATTAAGATTTTCGTTTGTTGCTTTTCCCTTTTGATTTTGTTTTCTCTTTTCGCAACTTTTTGTTTCTATTTCGTTGCCAAAAAAAAAAAAAAAACGAAAACTTTTGAATTGGTTGCGCTTGAGATTGTAGCGGGATTTTGTTAGATTCTTTTGTTTTGATGGGGTTTGTTGCGGAGGGGTTAGGATAATGGCTAATAAAGACCAGCCAGCGTCGGCGAGTGTTGAAAATACTGTCGTTGTTGTTGTTGTTGCTGTTGCACAAAACGGATTAGGTTTACGGTTAAAAGTTGAATGCAACTGAAGGTGCAGCGAAAGGGGTAAAAACAAAGGGCTGGAAAGGCAGATGGGTATGCAGTTGAGCTATATATTAAATATGGATTATACATAATTGAAATTTTCTTGCACCTAAGATAGAAATAGCATAAATATACCCAAAAATATGTATATGGCAAGAGTCAATTGGAACCAAATGAAAGAGCAAGAGGAAGCGGGAGAACATCACCCGATATATATTTAGAAATTTCAATAAAAGTATTTCTTTTTTGAAACTATATATATATTATAATATCTACACATATCAACTATAAAAGCATCTGTACATATTTCAGACTATATCTTCCCCTTCATCCCTTCTATAAATTTCATATTTTCAACACCAAAAAAAATATCTATAAATTCCTCTTTCACAGAAAAGCCAATATTGCAAACGTTATCTATATTTTAGCCCTATCTACCAATTACACAAACTTCGATTGTCAATCTACACACAGCTTTTCGCCAATTTTTCGATGCTATCGCAACGTGCGCCTAAAACTGTGCAATGCCAATTTTCACACAACCAAAACAAATACACGCACGCACACACACACGTACACACACACACCCACACACATAGCGAAAGCTAGCAACAATTATGAGGCAATCTGTGCGCACATATTGATATTTTGCAACGGGTTTTGCGTTGCGTTTGCGTTTGCGTTTGCCATAAACAATTTGCAGCAAACAAAAGCCTCGGGCGCAATTTGTTTGGCCATTTTATTACAACAACGAACGCAATTTTATACACAGACAACAAAAGCAACAACAACAGCAACAAGAGTCATAGAGACGACTACAGCAACCACAGTGAAAAGTGATTTTCATGTCGAGTTGCTTGCAAATGAAAACTAGAAAAAAAATTCTAGCAAATTTTCTTGTACATTACTTGCTTCATTTATGGGTGAGTTGATGCTGCTGGGAAAGCTGAGGGAAAAACTCTCCAAGGAGCGAGCATAGGCGCAGACCAAGAACTAGAAACTTAAGATTTTCGACTTGCCTCCTCGACCGACGCTCGACAAGAATTTTTAATATTTCATTAAATTAAGTGCCCCGGAAATCGTTCAAGTGGCACAACACAATGAGCACGCACAAGTGCACAGCGGCCAAGTGGGGTGTGGGTTGGGGGCGTGGCTGGGCAAACAGAGAACTGTATTTGTAGTTTAGGCAGACACGAAAAATCCGCTTAAATATCAAGCTGTTCTCTGTGTGTGTGTGAGAGTTGTTTTGTTGGCATTTCTCTGGTTAAGTCAGGCACTTTTTCCTTTCACGGTTCGTAGCTGCTCACGAAATTAACTTGGTAATGCGCAGCTTAGCCAGGCTAAATTCGCTTGGCCAGCAAGTGGATTGGGCAAGGGCTTGGGCTCGGGCTTGTGATTGTGATTGTGCTTGGATTTCTTCTTTTTGGGGGTTTTACTTGTTTTGTATTAAAAAATTTAACAATAGCTGCGCTAGGCAGCATCTCAAGCCAAAAGCAACTGCGATAAGAGTTGAAATTGTGGAGAGCGAGCGAAACTCTAATGACATTGCTGTATTAAGAATACAATACAAATTGGTAGCTGAACAAGTGAAGCTTGTTATCGATAATTGTTGTAAATCAAGAACAGTACGAATCTATATATAAAAGGTGGCTAACAAAGCCTTCGTGGTCAAAGAACTTAATGCATTTAAAGCCTTATAATGAACAAGGGAAAAACATATCGATAACAATCGATAATTCTTTGCATTGAGCTAAACATAACTTTCAGTTTTTAAATTTAAGTTAACTTAAATTTAGTATCATAATTTAGTTAAGCTGTTAAACTTAAGTTTAGTTATAAGCTCTGTCTCTGCCTATTTCCCATACTATCGATAGTATAAATGTAATAAATATTCGATAAATAAATTCTGCAAAAATTCTCTCTCTCTCTCTCTCTTCAGTCTCTCTCTCTCTCTCTCATCACATTCTACAGCTAACCCACAGCTACACATAATAAATTTAAAAAAAAAAAACATGCCTGTCAACTCTTGCAATTGCAACAATTCTTAATTGGTTTTATGGCTGTCTAGGCCTGCATTTTCTTAGCAGCCATATTTTCATTGCTGTCCATTGAAAAATGCAGGCCCAGTTGTTGGCCATAATTCTTTCACTCAACTTGTATTGCAACAGCCACATTCGTTTTTATTGCTGCCGTGTTGAGGGAGCTGTTGATGTTACTTTATAGTATCCATCTGTCTGCTAGAGTGGGGTTTGCTTTGGTCTGGTCTATAGGGCTGCGCCACGTGACAGATAGAAAATTCTTAACTGGGGAGTTGCACAAGTGATGCTGAAGCATTGCAATTTGCTCTAAAGCGAAACGCGGCTAAAAGTCAATAAGGCCAAAGTTCTTGATGTGCCCCACTACCCGCTGAAGGCCCGCTGCAACTGCTACTGCTGCTGCTCCTGCGACTCTGTTGCAATAAGTTCCGTGTTGTTAATTTCTGAAGAGAGTGTAACTTGAAATTTTGTACGCTCCACGTTCTACGGCTTCGCTTGGCTGTTGCAGCAAGTGCTGCCACTGCTGCTCCTGCTGCTGCTGCTTTACGGCCATCAACTACGGCGCGTGACGTAAACGACGACGTAAAACAGCAGCCACGTGAGCGTTACAGAGCGTAAGCGACGCTTCGTTTGCTTTAAATGTCAAGTAAAATAACCATTATTAATATGATTCTTTTTCATTTCGCATAACGATAAAATTCGTAAAAAAACAATCGTTAAGAAAAATATCCAAAAAAATGAAAAGCGAAAAGCAGAAATGATGTTTGTCAAAATCAGGCAACAGAAAAACGTTTGCATGCATGAAAACGGCTCTCACCTGTTGTTTTAGCAGCGACCTTTTTTCTTATCAGACCTGCTGTACACCATGTTCATATAAACACATAAATATATAGTTAATATCCACATAAATTGGTAAGCATTTGGAGAAATGAAAGTGGAGAATATATGATTAGTTGTAGTGTTGTTATTTCACAGTCTAAGCTGCTTTGGCTTAAGCATATTAAAAAGCTGCACTCAAGTGAATTAATTATGGGAACATTTGAGGCTGTTGAAATATGGCGAAAATATAAGAAAATTGAATTATATAAATTACGAAAGGAAAGGACTGAACTATAAAATTATAAAAATCAAATATGCAATCTATATTCATAATTAAAGTAAAGGAAAACAAATTATAAAAAATATAATTTTATCTGAATTAAAAAAGGCAAAATTGATCAATATTCTACAATTCCAAGAAACCGATTTCAAAAAATCCTTCAGCCTTTATAAAAATAAACCATAAGACCCCCATCCATATCAAAAAAGTAATTAGCCAGTAAAAAAAAACCAATTACCAAGACAACAAGAATCGAAACTTTACAAATTTAATGCGAAAGGGGAAAAAGAAAAAGAAACAAAAATAATAAGTAATCGAAAAAGGAGCAGTGTTAGTGTTATGTAAGGCGTTTCAAAGTGAAGCGTGAAAATTGAGCCTCAAGTGGAAAACATTTCAACGGAAATTTTTATTTGGCAGCTGTCAGGAGTTGGACACAAATCCATTTCGTGAGTGGGGTGTAATTAGAGTAGCTCAAATCAGTTTATTAGTGGAAGGGTTTTCTTTGAGTATACACTCTGTCTGTGTGAGTGTGTTTCGACTTACATAAAAGTGCCGCCGTGTTGGTCAACTGTGCGCTGCCTGGCGAAGTTGCCGCATTGGTCAGACTCGGTTGCGTCATGGCGGCAATGGCTGCCAAATTCTGTACAGAAAGCGGATTCAGTAGACCAGCAGCCGCGTTCGTTGTGTCCTGCGATGCATTATTTTGCTGAGCGGCACCCAGGCCTGTCAGTGCTGTAACAGATTTCGAAGAGATATATGGTTTAGTAATTGTATTTAATAGATAAAAGAACAGATGACAACAGCTACAAATTGAAACGAATTATGCCTTAGCTATAGCTAGCTGATATCCACAAGCTATATCTAGTATTATACTGGTACATATTTTCTAGAGATATTCACCTTGCAGCAGCTGTTGCTGCAGTCCAACTGTTTGTAGCTGCTGTAGCAACTGAATGCTGGCAGGCGTTAAAGCATCGGCGCCCATTACCGGCGACGGTTGTTGCGGTGGGTTTGGCAGTATCGGTGTGGAAACTGTAGTGGGCGTCTGGCCAAGTGGTATATTAATATTGGTGGCCAGGTTCCATAGATTCGCCTGGATTTGCTGTATCTTCTTCTGTTCCTTTTCCTTCTGAGTATCGGCAAATTTAACAACCAGCGGCGATGTGCAGCCCTCCATGATTTTGTTCTGACTCAGGGTCTAAGGGGAAGAGAGTAATATAAATCAAAAAAATATATATTTATATTATTATAATATCATGTTGACTTACCACTTTAATGGCTGAAATGGCAGCGTGTTTGGTCGCAAATGTGACAAAGGCACAACCCTTGCTCTGACCGTTCTGATCGCGCAGCACAGTGCACTCTTCAATGGCGCCGTGAACTTCGAATAACTTACGCACGTCGTTCTCGTTCAGCTTCTTATTTAGCATGCCAACGAACAGTTTGCGTTCTGCAAGAGAAAAAGAGAGACAGAGATAAAAATGTGAATTATAAGTAATCTCATCATATTGCATCAATTCATAGTTCGAAGTAAGGAATTTATAATTTAAGAGAAAGAACTTGACAGCTTTTAATTGAATTATCTTTAAACCCAAACATGCAATTCTTTTCAGTCTTAAAATAGTGAGAACAAGAGAGTAGAAAACCTCTCTACCTTAAACTCCAACTGAATGCATTAGCATACACTCATTCATATCATTATTATTACAATCATAATGATGTTAGCCGCGACCTTGGTAACTTAATAGCAGCATGAAGCGGAATGCATGCGGAAGCGCCAACCGCAGCCTTCAAAGTGAACACAGACACACACTCAGACATCACACACACACACTCAAGGTGTAATTGAAAACCTCAGTTCAAGTCTGTGTCTGACGACCGCGAAGCTATCAGTTGACAAGGCTTGGGGTTTGATATTGTCAGCGTCAAGCGCAGCGCTTGACCGTCGCTCAGTTGGTTAACCTAGTTTGCACTCGAGACAGCGATCGATGCAGCGATGCAGAAATGCGCCGAGCGCCGAGCGCGCACTGTTAGGCAAATTTAACAATGCTCAATTAATTTGGCATAAATTAAAATTCGCTGCGCTGCTGATAAAACTAATTGCTGCACATTTAACATGCAGCCAAATATTTGCTGAGGACACACAATGAGGGCGTGGCGAATGGCCAAGCGAACGAGCCCACCGTTACCGTTGTAAAATTGTCAGCTAATTTATTTGCACAAACACAAAAGAGCGCAACTGGCCAAATTAATTGTTATCAAATATGCAATTGGCCGGGACAATTGCAGTTGCAGTTGCAGTTGCTGCTGCTGCTGTTGCTAAATAATGCATTTAGCCTAAATGCAGTTCATTAAAATGCAATTTTTTCACGCTCTGCAATCGGCATTAAAGTTAACAAATTAGCTGTTGGCCAAAATCGAGTGAACTTTTTGTAAGGCCAGCGATAAAAGTTTATTAAGCATTGCTGTAATGCGTTTAGAGCAGAGTATTGAACGGAGAGTTTATAAATAAGTAATTAGATGCGAATTTAGCATATTCTAGAATTTAGAATATATTGAAAGTTGATATGGAAGAATGATTGGAAAGAGACAACTGCTGAATGGACTCCTGGGACAGATGAGAAAGTATTTAAAATATACATTTTCAGTATTTATACACCAAACTTTATTATATTCTATAATATTTCAACCTACAGCTCAAAATATTTATCCATACTTTCATAAATGTTAATCGAAACTTTTCGAAAATTGCACAATATTTCGTTTTCGATCTATAGTACTTGAATCAAAGCTATAATTGTCCATGCATCGTATTCATCGCTTCAACAGGTTTTACATTAAACGATAAGAATCCATAAAGCCTTTCGTAGTTCATAAATAATATTTCATATAGATATATATTCCCCACTTCTCTGTTCTCTTTTAAGCTCTCTAAAATTTAGCAATTATTTTTGCACGCAGCCAGCGAATTTTCAATTGTTTCGAACTATAATTGTTTTATCGCTTGAGTGGCACAATACAAATTTTGGGCAACCGAAAATTCCAATTTGATTGTTTATAATTGGCGCGACCAAAAACCAAAAAATAAACAAAAATTATGAATATTATAATAATTATGCACATTTATTGTGACCAAAATCTGTTTTGGCGAATCAATTAAAATTTTAAATGAATATCGATTATTCGCTCGCCAAATAGTTCCCCCCTTTCGCATTGTTTAAACATCTCATCAGCATTAGATATTCAGCAACAATTTGAGCACCACAATAGCTATGCAATTGTGCATTACATTTGTACTTCAACGTTATGGCACAATTATAATGAGGTGAGCTACAGCAATATCTGGAAATAGGGTCTGCTCCTGGCACTTGCCACACACTCTTCTAGTATAACGTGCTGCAATGCAGGAGAACAGCAGCAACTGCAGCGTCATCATCTATATAGAAACGGACCCCCAACTGCAATTCCTTTTGGCACTTGCTACTCGAATTGCCATTCCGAGAGCTGCTGCTGCATCATCATCGTTATCAAATGCAAACCGCCGACTTTGCGCCCCCAACCACCAGCAGCACCACGAGCACCACTTGCATTATTATTATGATTATTGCAGCTGCAATAGCAAAAGCTAACTGCACTTGAGCTATATTATCATAATCCCAGTTGTAGCCCAACAACACTAGCAACAGAAACAGCATCAAGCGCACGCTTGGAAAAAAATTTCAAATTCATTGAATTTGATGCGTTTCGATGCTGTGGGTGGGATGATGGGTGGATAGGGGGGGATGAGGCATAAACTGTAACTGCCAGTGGTTGGCTTAAAAGTGAAGCTGCACCACCACAAACCCTTATGCCACATTTTGTTGCAATCGAAATAAAATTTGCTGCTGCAATGACTTTTACGCTTGTTACAGCTAAAGTAAAAACTGCCAGATAAGTTGGCTTCAAAACAGCTAAAGCTTTACGATTCGTTATAAGGAGTTTTGGTATCTTTACGATATGACACATAATAATATATATTTTGATATGATCTTATATACTATATAGGGGCTGAGAGCATTCCTTACCAAGAGAACTTAATAAAATCTTCTCATATCTAACTATCCTATACATATCTATAACATATATCCTCCCAGCACATCTGCCTTCACTCATAGCTCTCTCTCTCTCTCTCTCTTTCTCTCCCACTCTCTACCTTTCATTCAATTCTTGGCAATTTTCCTACCTAAAGCCAACTTTAGAAACTCCAATTTAATTTCATATTTAATACTTGGAAAATAGTTCACTTCAACTTTAAGCCGTATGTCCGGCTCCACCTGCCCACGCGCCATACCTTTGCAGCATTGCCAGCATCTTTGGCGCTTCTATTTTAAATATTAATATTGCCATGGGCTCTGGCCGGTGCCGCTGCCGCTACTGGTGGCTCGTCTGGGTCCAAGACTCTGCCGGCGCACCTTAATGCAACTAATCTGCTTCTAGTGGCGCACATTAAGTGTTGCCACGCTTTCGACTTTAATTTGAAAACATAAAGCATGACGCTGCAGCCTGCAGCTGCAATAGAGCCGGTGGCAGCAACTAAAGTGCGGCCACTTGTGCACACACACACACACACACAGCCATGCACACACACAGAGTCAACCATTTTTTTTTCTTGCTGCCATTTTGCATGCAACTCAACTAACCGAGCGACCACTCAAACCAAACAAAACCCAACCGAACCGTAGAAAAACCAAACGCATTGCGCGCCATGACATCGACTCAGCTGAGGCTGCTGGATGACGATGTAAAAAGCTGGGATACGGTGTAAAGCGTATTATACGAAATTTAAAAAAATATCTAAACAAATTCGTGTCATCATCATTGCATTCAAATTGTTAAAATAAATATAAAATTTTAGGAAATAAAATAAATGTAAACAATTTAAATTTGTAAAAAAATAGAAATAGAACACGAATAGGAATATTTAAAGATACAAAATAGTTTGGGTATATAAAAATATGCAATAAAATAATTCAGAAAATCTTCTTCTGTAATTTTCCACTTCAACATACTTATACTGCCCAGATATATGCTAATTACAAACGAATCTCTATAAGTCTCAGCTATATTTTCGCTACAACTTTTGTGCATGCAAACTGAAAATTGTTGCCACTGTGCGACAGGTGCGACTCTATTCGCAATTGTTGATTCCGTATGTAAGCGGGTCATATTTGCCCGCTGTCGAGGCCTGAGGGGGTGTGGACTGTGTGTAGGGGTAGTTTCCGGAACCGGGGCTTAGCTTATTTATGTCACAAATATGAGCAGCGAGCTGCAAAGCGAGCGAGTGAGCGCGTCGTACGCAATGCCACGGCTGGTTAGCCTCGGCTTGGCTGCGTTTTTGCCTCTGGTTGGATGGTTCCGGGCTGGATGCTGTGGGGGGTCCAAATGAAAAACTTAAGGGCGAAGAGAGTGAACGAGAGAAGCAGAGCGAGAGAGAAAGAGAGGAAGGTTGAATGGCTGCTGGCCTGGATGGCTGGCTGGCTGGTTGGCCACTTTGCATGCATCGCTGCGTGTTTGGCATATTTAACAAATTTTCACAAAAATAATGTAACGCCCGATGCCACCACGCCCACTCGCCCACATGCCCACTACTTGTTGTCGTTGGGGCTGTGGTTTTCATTTCTCACATGTGGACTGCAGGAGGAAGTACGTGGAACTGGTTAGCTGGCTAAAATCTAATCAAGCGCTGCGGCCAGCAGCCAGCAAACTTATCAATAAACCACACACACACACACGGCCCTCATATCTACCCAATAAATTTGCTAGCAAATTTTGGCCAAAAAAAAAAATACAATATCACCTTGCCACCTAATGAAATTTCAGCGCTTCGGTTTGCATTATTAAATTTAATTTTGAAACAAGCGCGAAAAAGCGCGGCACTTGCCATAGAAATTATGGCAAATATTCTTATTCTTTCATTTCATTTCAGGTTCTTTTTTCTGTGCTCTGCGTTCGCCGTATATAAAATTTAAATTTTAATCGCAAGCAACATTTTTTTATTGGATTCAGCTTGACGTGTGTGTGTGTGTGTGTGTGTGTGTGTGTGTGTATGTTAAGTGGGAGTAGTACAGGGGCGACTCTGTGCGAAGTGGGTCGAGCTACGAGCAGCATTTTGAGTGAGGGTTCCGAGAATTCGATGGCTTAACAAGCCAGACCAAGTGGCTCAGGAACAAGGCACAGCTGCTGCAAGAAAACTTGAACTGGAACAGATGTTGAAGAAATCAATTCATGAATTTTTGTATAGTTTGGGGAGCTTTTAAGAGAGTCTGCTCTGGGATGAACATGTTTAACAGGCTATGGTTACTTAACGAAACCTTTAAAAAGTAGGTAAAAGTTACAAGGCAGAGATCAACTTCTATATACAGCTCTCTATATCTCCAGTATCTTATCTTGACTGCTTATTGGAAAGTAAGTAAAACAACAACTTTGCATACAAAAATACCAGAACCTTTGCTAAGCTAGACGAAGCCACGCAAACTGCTATTCAATGCAAAAATTTCTATCTAAAAGCGAGTAAAGGAAGCCATACTAAAAATAATATTCGCGCGCTATCTAATGCGAATTTCCGCTCTCTCTATATATATGTATATTTATATGTATTTCAATTCGCGCAGCTTACCCAAATTCCTAACCCAGTCTATCGTCTACCTACCCCAAAACCCATTCAGCCCTCGGGCGCTACAACAGTTTCGCCAATGCCATCTTTTGTGTAAATTTTGTATTTTTTCAAGCATTTTGGCTGGCGTTGGTGGTAGGGAGAGCGAGGTTAAAAGAAAGCATCCTTAGCATATCCTTTGGCCATGGTTTGTGCGCTATTTCGCTCGTTCTCCATTTCTCTCGATTGCATAAACTTTGGAGCGGCAAAATTTACATTTTAATTGCATTGAAATTTGTTTTTTGTCTCTGCATTTAATCTATTTCCAAAATATTGAATATCAAGTGGTGCAAAAGGTTTGCTGTTCGCTTCGCTACACACACCACAACACATATATCCACAGGATAATTGCAAGGGTAGCAAGTTTTGGCATAAATTTCCATTATGCCATAACTGCCAACACTTTGGGCGCCGTCTCCGAAGGACATCATATCACACACAAGAAGGAAAAGAAATAAATTCAAACACTAAACCGAAAACGAGCAATTTCAAGGAACTAAAACCCATTTATCACTGGCAGAAAGTCCCAAACGAATCAGTGAGAGAGAGAGAGACAGGGAGAGGGAGAGCTAGAGATAGGGGGAGTTACTATAATAGAAACAAGACTATAGTTCACACAGGTTAATAAATCGATATGACATTTTGAGCCCTCCAACTACCAAAATTGTATATACACTGCACATGTGTCCATGTGTGTGTCCTTCTGCAACTACAACTAATACAAGCAACAACAAGCCAATAAAATGAGCCATTCTTTTTCCTCCAACATGCACAAAAAACCATCTCATGTTCATGTGGATGGAGGCGCCTGCTACAAATACACACAACTACATACATAAATTTCCATGTAAAGGCAATAAAAAGGACATGTTTTCATACTTTACTTGCCTTCATATAAGGCACTGCACACACACACACACACACACACACACAACAACATAATCAAGAGCATAACAATAACGAGGCGAGTCCAAAAATTATTTGCATTTTTACACATTTTGAGGGTCAGCCAAAGGACAGCGGTAAAAGCAAAAAAAAAAAAAAAATGAATGTCCTGCACGCTGTCCATTATGTGAGGGGTTAAAAGTTTTGCCCAATGATCGGACAATGCGTATGCGTGTGTCCGTGTGTGTAACTGTGATAATGGGTTTCTGTGTCGGAACTTTCAACTTCCTTTTATTGCATTTTATGGGCTCTGCTCTTGTTGCTGGGGTTAGTCTTTTTGTGGACTTCGTTTAAGGATATTAGGATATCGCATGTAGGACGTAGCCCGTCTGCCGGCCTGCCTGCCCGCCTCTAGGTTATGATTATGACATCGACTGACGATAAGGTCGAACTTTTTTCTTTTATTATACCAAAAAATTGAATTATGCGCCGCATTCTCAATGCGTAAACATGTGACATTTATGCAAATAGAGTTTGCTTTATGGCCAATGTGTGAGGGTTCGACATACCAACGGGTGTATGTGGAGCTCAATTTTAGTCGTGCTTAAAAAAGACTAACTTTTTATTAAAATTGATGTTATGTGAAAATATTTCAGTTGAGTGGCAGTTGAACTAATACAAAAGAATTGCTATGGGCCCATAAATGAGTTCAGTATTTATGTTAAATGGATGTATTGAATTGGAGTAATTTATATTTGTTATTTAAAAAAGAGTTTAGAAATTTCGAGAGTGAAGAGAAAGATAGATAGAGAGAGATAGATAGAGAGAAAATGGTATGGAGAGAGAAACTTATAGAGAAAGGTATAGGGAGACAGAAAGGTGTAGAGGGAGCAAGGCATATAGAGAAAAAGGAATAAAGTTAGAAATGTGTAGAGAGAAAGGTATAAGATAGAAATGTATAGAGGGAGAAAAGGAGATAAAAATGTATAGACAAAGAGAGAAAGGAGATAGAGTAGAGACAGAGAGAAGGTAGAAATATATATATAGAAAGAGAGTGAAAGATATAAACTAGAGAAAACTTTAATATATAAAAATATAAATATATAAAATCTAAATACATATACTAAATATTTTTATATTTTTATAAATAGTAAAACATAATATATAAATATTGAAAAATACCATATTAAAATAACAAAGTCAACAGCCTACTTCCTCAACCACACAAAACCTAAACATTTGATGGCTGGTCACACTGCAAATAAAAAAAGCTGGCGGGTCAAAGATAACTGTGTGAGTGGCGCCATGCTGCAGTCTGTTGGTCAGTTGTCAGTCAGCCAGTCAGTCAGTTGTTGGGCTGTGAGTCATCTGTGAGACAGTGCTACAGTGAGTGCCACAATCATTCACTCAGACTTGCGCCGTCTGCCACTCAAAGCCAGATGCCAGGCAGGCGTTCTGTGGTCTCTTCAACTCAACCAGCAAGCAAGTGTCACGCTGCCGCCAGCAAGGGTGCATGGCCACCAGCACGGGCTAAGGCAAGGCACGAGTCGCGGCTCAGTTCTCTCGCTGGCTGCACGCGCGTTGGGGCCAAACAAAGTGTGAAGTATTTCCAGTGTAAAAACCAATTCATTTGCATAAAATGGCAACTAGCCGGGGCGGCAGCAACTGGAAATGCAACCCGGAACCAGGAGCAGTAGCAGTGTCCGCGCCGTCGTGAATTAGAAATGGGACATGCCAGGCGCCACACAACTATCTCAGCTACAAACACTCACGCAGCTGCCTGCCTCTATGTGGGTAAATGGCACACGCGCGCGCGCCCAATGTGAATGTGAAAGTGCATTAGGCAACTGCAACTGCAACAACAACAACAACAAACCCTATTAAAGGGGAGCGAGCGCTGTGTTTTTGGGGTTAAAAACTTTATGCAGGCCATAGGCAATGTGGCTTTTGTGGCCAGGCCTCTACGCTGCATGGCCCATAACCCAGAACCAGGCAACCAGATCCAATGAGTGTGACACGCCCCTCCTGCCTCTACCACTGCCTCTGCACCATGTCGCCGCCTGCTGCGTTTTTGGGTCAAAGCAATTAAAGGTTATAAATTTGTGTGTGTGCGAAAAATTACATTTTTTATACGCCTCACAAACAGAGAGTGAGAGAGAGGGAGCAAAGCTCGTTTAAATAGCACGAGAGATCGGCTCTTGGTCAAAGTTTGGGCCAAAATTCATATATATATATATATATATACACTCATGATGAAAATAATAGATACACCAAAAAATTTTTGGATATTTTGTCATAACAAGTTAATTTTTGATATTTTTGAAAAAAACTGGATGGTAACATTAAGAACGCAATCTGGCAATGTGATGTATGCCAAAAAAAATTTCATATTTCCCCCCAAATTTATGATAGTCACAATTAATTGAAAATAGCCTGCTCAAAATAATAGATACACTTGATTTCTTCAGTCTGAAAAAAAATTTTAGAACACGAAAGGTTTCTTTTATTGTTATAAAATAGTAAGTATTCTTAACACAGATGCTAAAAGTAAAAAAAAAATTAAAAATATCCTATATAGATGGGTCGAAATATTAATTGTTCGAGTAAGGAACGCAGAATTGCTAAAAACCGTTAAAGGAGTGGCAAATCTTTGCGTGAAATGGCGGAACTGATGAACAGATCGCTTTATTTTGTATTAAATGCTTTAAAGGCCCACAATAAAACGGAAACACGTGGAGGTCCATCGAAAACCACACCGAAAACAGCATCGAAACTGGACCGACACATTACAAGAATTGTAAAATCCGACCCTTTCACATCTTCAAGGGTCATTTTATCCGAAATGGATAATATTATTAACGCTTCTTTAATTAGGAGTAGACTACAAATGTCTAAACTACCAGGTCGTATCGCAAAAAGGGTTCTTTTGATGCTCACAAAAAATTTGAGGATGGGGCAAAATTTTGCTAAAGACCACATCACATAGGCAGGATCTGAAGGTCAAAAAAAGTGGCGTAAGGATCAAATGTTTTACCTTTAGGGCGTCTTACATGTCTGGAATAGTCATTTCCAAAAAGGCAAATTTTGGTTTCGCCGCTAAATTTGATCCTTACGCCACTTTTTTTGACCTTCAGATCCTGCCTATGTGATGTGGTCTTTAGCAAAATTTTGCCCCATCCTCAAATTTTTTGTGAGCATCAAAAGAACCCTTTTTGCGATACGACCTGGTAGTTTAGACATTTGTAGTCTACTCCTAATTAAAGAAGCGTTAATAATATTATCCATTTCGGATAAAATGACCCTTGAAGATGTGAAAGGGTCGGATTTTACAATTCTTGTAATGTGTCGGTCCAGTTTCGATGCTGTTTTCGGTGTGGTTTTCGATGGACCTCCACGTGTTTCCGTTTTATTGTGGGCCTTTAAAGCATTTAATACAAAATAAAGCGATCTGTTCATCAGTTCCGCCATTTCACGCAAAGATTTGCCACTCCTTTAACGGTTTTTAGCAATTCTGCGTTCCTTACTCGAACAATTAATATTTCGACCCATCTATATAGGACATTTTTAATTTTTTTTTACTTTTAGCATCTGTGTTAAGAATACTTACTATTTTATAACAATAAAAGAAACCTTTCGTGTTCTAAAATTTTTTTCAGACTGAAGAAATCAAGTGTATCTATTATTTTGAGCAGGCTATTTTCAATTAATTGTGACTATCATAAATTTGGGGGGAAATATGAAATTTTTTTTGGCATACATCACATTGCCAGATTGCGTTCTTAATGTTACCATCCAGTTTTTTTCAAAAATATCAAAAATTAACTTGTTATGACAAAATATCCAAAAATTTTTTGGTGTATCTATTATTTTCATCATGGGTGTATATGTATGTATGTATGTATGTGTATATGTATATAGGGATGCCTGTCACGTGCTGGCTACGGGGCCAGTTCATTTGCCGTTTAATTTAGCAGAAAATTAAAGTCCAGTTTAAAATTTGCATGCCAGTTTGCCAGCTAAATTTATGAAGTGCATGCGCGCGGCATGCAGCTGAGCGAAATGACTAACTATATATTATAAATGCAGACTGTCCAACTGAATAATTGGCATAATTATGGATGAAGAATGGTAAGCAAGGCGATAAGGAGTAGCGAAAGGTGTCGTTGAAGTAGTTGATAGCAAGAACTAACGCAAAAGTAGGACTAGCGAAAAATATTTAAGGGAAATTAACAAGAGAAACAATTGGTAAAGTGAATGCAGGAATATCACTAATGTAATCTCATGCTTGCCACTATCAACTGAGGAAGTAGGAGATATTGATTAATAGGTAAGCAAAAAGTAAGTATAGTAGAGACTGCTCGACTAGCAAATACCTGAACCATAAATTCAAGCAACAGGAATCTACATAGTAAATTTTAATAAATTGATCGAATACAAGCTAATAGAATGAGTTATCGAAAATGAGTTAGAATGAGTTATCAACTCATTTTGACAAAAGCTAGTTCGAATAAATATTTAAAATTTCTGGCTTATAGATTTTCCCTTTTTAATGGGTTGAGAGTATCAAAAAGAGAATGACAATATATTCATTTGATATTAATACATTGCTTGTTTTTTTTTTAAAAGGAACTCATTAAGAGCTTATTCCTGCAATCACAATGTTACTGCTAATTTAACTTATGATTCCACATCAGAATCATAACTATGTACTTCAGATAAGTGCCATAACCTTAAGTTATATATGCCATAACTTGACTTGGTCCGGCACGCATTCCACCTGCCTTATAATAATATTTTCATGCACTTATCTCCTGCACGTCCATTGTGTCAACATGCTTCCGGCTCTGTTTAAAATTTTAATGTCAATTACCCGGGAGCATTCTGTTTTCTTTTTTATATACTGTACGAGAGTTGATGACACACTTTTGCCAAATGACCCCACGCGCAGCACATGTATGAACCCTGTCCAAGCACCTCCCGCTCTCTCTCTCTCTCTCTCTCTCTCTCTCTCTCTCTCTCTCAGCCTCTCCGTGTTTATCAGTTTTTCACCTTTCCGCATTTAAAGACAAAAGAAACAGATGCCAAACATATTAAAAACCATGTCAATGGTATTCTCCGGCACGCACCTGACATGATGAACACGCCCCATATACACCCACAACGCGTCACGCCCACAATTTACACTTGACTTTAACGTCATTAACACACACACTATCAGTTTGCCTGCAGTTGAATTTTATTTCCCTTTTTGTTGGTTTATGTTAACCGAAAAGAAAAACTATCTGGGCTCGACGTTTGCACAACTAAGAGTGAGGGAGAGAGAGGGCATGTTTCTCAATGCAAAAGTAGCTGAAGTGTGCATGTGTGTGAGTGGGTGTATCTGCATTGACATGTGCGTGTGGCTGGCATGACACTTTGGCTGTTTGAAATACTCAGGCTCAGAGACGACGGCAAACGGCTCTGATTCCAGCTCAAAAATTAAACTCTGTTTTCAGCTGCTGTCAGTGTCAACATCCTTGGCTGCTGCTGTTGTTATTGCTGCTAGCAACAGTGAACGTTTATATATTTTACTCATAATGTTGTGTGAAACAATGCGTGAAATTTTCATTCAAGTGGCATACCACACTCGATAAACCTCTGCTACGTGTGTGCGTGTGAGAGAATGTGGGAGAATTAAGAAGCAAATGAAATGAGGTTAAGACGTGAGGCGTGCTCATGTACCATGAAAGACAAACACAGAGAGAGAGAGAGAGAGAGAGAGAGAGAGAGAGAAAGAGAGACCGAGAGTGAAGAATATAAATCTTATATTTTCTCAACAATAATTCTTACAAATATATTCCCATGCTCAGACTTCAGTGTGAAGTTGAGAAAAATAGAGATTTATAAATAATATAAATAAATATTTTTCCACATATTACCAGCTATCAATATATATATTCCCAATAACTAGAACTTGACTTTAAATTATTTAAAGATAAGTCTCTTCAAAACGGCATTCCAGTTTTCCAATTCATCGAACTACTCAAATGCCAAATACCCTGACAGATACCTGAGCCATCAGTTAGCCAAGCCAAATGCCAACCCATTTTCAGCTTATTTGGCAAGAGAGAACTCAACTCAACTCAGCTCTGCGCGCAGTTTTGGCCAATTTACTTAATGACAACTGCTTGGCAATTTTGGAGGCCAATAAATTGCTTTAATTACCCCATTTTAAAGGCCAATTCAATGAGGCAGAGGAGGAGAGTAGCGAGAGGTGGAAGTGTTGGGATTGTAATGTGCATGTAAGTTGGCGCCAGAGCAATTTGGCCAGCTGCTGCTCCCAGGGCACTGAAACACGGTAGATAACACTCAACATCAACAGGCCATCAATAAGAGGGAGAGAGGAGAAGGGTACACACTGATGAACAGAGACAGAAGAGAGAAGAGTTGAATGAAGATGGACAGCAGCTGTATAAGGCTTAATCTAGAGTTGGAGAAACGGGGGGGAGAACGAGGAGGAGGAGCGGCAGCTGATGCTGCTGCTGCTGGCAATTGAGCGACTGTTGCATACCTGGCACTGTGTACGGTGATGGATGCGACGATGGCAGCCAATATGCTGAATTTATTGGCGGATAGGATTTATGCGTGGCATGCAACCTGGAGTTGGTTGCCAGCAACGATGACGACAACGACAACGACAACGACGACGGTGACGATGACGATGACGATGACGATAACGATGTCGCAGCCGATGCCGATGCCGAGGACAATGCCGCGATGTCGCTATTATTGGATAAATTCTCAATTATTGACGATAATTGACTGCTGCTGCTGCTGCTGCTGCTGCTGGCGTTGATGTTGCTGGTGTGAATGTTGTTGTTGCTGATGCTGGCATTGCCATTCTCTGCAGCGCCGCCTTCGCTATTTACGAAACCAATTGCAGTTGAATTATTTATCATGTCAGTTGGCGGCGATGGCAACGGCGAAGAAGAGAAAATTCTTGAAAATACTTTACACTTATTTACACACACACACACATACAGAGATAGAGAAAGAGAGAGTAAGAACACACACACACACAGAGAGACAGGGGTGAGCGTTAAAAAACACAACAATTGCAGTGCTTGAAATGCCTTTTGTGTAGTTGTGAGAAGAGAGAAGTGTATAAAAAGTATCTCGAGTGAGTGGAAATTTCGTTAAGTAAATATCATAAATATTAAAGACGACGACTGCGTTGACTTTCAAGCAATTAGCGTCAGGTTAACACTTCTTGTGCTGTTTATTGATTTTTCGTTTGAATCGAATCGAATTTGAGTTTGATTTGCCTCTTGATTATTATTTATATTATTTGATTAAAAACACGCAACGTTCTTGCTTTTTCGCATTTTTTTAGCCACGCACAATAACAACTTTTTCGTTCGACGCTTAACGTTTAACAATTAAAGAGCAACAAATAATATTTTGTAACTTTTTTTTTTGCTATTTAACAACAATTAACATTTAGTTTTTATTGTTTGCTTTCGCTTCTTTGTCAGAATTGCACTGCGTTCGCACTTTTAGCGTGTGTTGTTCTTGTCTTTGCTTTTTGTCTGTGCTGCTAGGCAGGCGCTGGCATCGAGTTTTCCTTCGGTTTGCAGGCTACTCGCTTGTCATGGGCTGCTTTTATAGATCGAATAGATCGATTTGACTTGCAGCTATATATAGGTAGATACGCAGACAAACGGACGGACGGATGGATGGACAGACGGACTGGCAGGCTGGCAGGCAGATAGATGTCAAAGCAGGCGACAAAAGGCGCTCGAGGAATTAAAAGAATTGATTTGTAAACTGAATGAAATGAAATGAGGAGGTATTCGGCATTTAAATGCAGAGAGCAAGGGAGAGAAAGAGAGAAAGCTTTAGAGATTTTTGGCTTTGTTTTTAGCTTTATAGGGTGGGTCATGGTTTCAGTTTGCAGCAGAAGACTCAATTGCAAAGATGTAGCGAGAGAGAACATGGAGAGGACCAATTAAAAATAAACAATTTAAATTGAGAAAGTATAAAAAATACATTTGAATAGTCTTAACTGTGAGATTAGGATTAATATCCCAAAAATATTTTTTTTTTTACATTTTATATTTTACTTTAAGCATTTTGTTAACTTTGAAATATCATAAATCAATGAAAATTTCTTCCCATTTTATATTTAGATAATTCATAGCTATATTCAGCCATATTATGAACAAATCTATAATAGATTATTAATGCTTTTTCAGCTCAGTCTGAAGTCAAACTCATTCTATTCCATTCCACTCAGTAAAAATGCTATTCGATTGGAGTCTAACTAAGAGTGTTAGGTCTAAAGTCTTCCAATTCACATAGACTCAGAGCAATTAGTGCATCATAGTCAGTATCAAAACAAGTGCCTTGTCAGTTGCAACTATAGATACTTAAGCCTATAAATATTAATAGTCACTAGAATTGCAACTCACATAGTGCTCCGTATCCAATCACGCAAACGCTTAATTGCTTTTGCATTCAAAGTTCTTTGCACGAGTCACCCTGTTGTTTGGCTTTTGCTTTTTTGCTGTTTTTGTTTTTGGCTTCACTTTTCTGTGGTATGCGTCGTTGCACAGCGATTAAAATTTAATTTCAGACTAAATCGATTTATTTCTGATTTTTTTCCTCTTTTTTCAATATATATCTACACATATACATATATACCGACAACACATTGTTTTTCACTTTTCCCCAATGGCCAGCGGCGGCGACGACGACGACGATGGGCACAACAATGAAGCCGAAGAGCATAAAAAACGCGTAGAGATTGGCAAAAATCAAATGGCTAAAAATAAATTGACATCAATCAGCGGCGCGAAGGGGTCGGGCGGCCGGAGCGCATTGGCAGCAATGCAACTAATTAAGCGACGTCACATGCAACACAAACAACAACAACGACGACGACAATTGAAACATCGGATACGTCGCACGTATTTTTGGTATTTAAATATCAAACAAAAACCCGGCGTAAAAAACGAATGTGAAACGAGATAAAAATATTGGAATTTATTTCGGGATGCTGCGTTTTTGATCGTTCGACGCTTCAGCTGCAACTGAACAACAAAGCGTTTTATCATGACTTTGCTCAGCTCAAATAGCTCACACAGCTCATCTTAAGCTCAAAGCTCAACTCATCTCAACATTATCATCATCATCATCATCTGCTAGTACTAGATGTCAAAAAGGTTCTGGGCGGACATAACTGGAAAAACTTGATTTACAACTTGTTGGCTGTTGTTTGTTGTTGTTGTTATTGTTGTTGTGAAATTGTTGCGCTCTTTTTAAATGACTTTTAATGTTAGTTTCTTTGCCTTTATATATTCTTTTTCGTTCATTTGCAAGTCTCTCGCCTGTTGTTGTTGTTGCTGCTGCTGTTGCTACTGTTGCTGCTAATGAGTTAATTAACACATTTAGCTTGGCAATTTTTTAAGGTGAACTTCGTAACAGAGTTGCGTTGCGTGTGCGCTAATTATGATTAGAATCAAAATGCGAGAATGCGCACAGAGAAGATTGAGATCAATATCAAAATGTATATATAAATATACATATGAGAGTATTAGAAAATAGTTAGGGCAGAGGAGCTGAAGATAAGATTCGAGTGTTACCTTGAATTTAATTGGCAAAAGAATTTCTGGGGGTTCGAGTGAAAACTTTATGGTAGTATAAGGATTTCTAGACTAAGATAGATAGAGTTTAGAGAGAAATAGAGGAATAGAGAAGGAGAAAAAGATATAAAACTGGACGGAGACATAGGCATATAGACAGAAAGAAACAGGAGGATAAAGATAGAGAGATAGAGATACCCTGATAAAAGGATCATAGATATCAACAAATTTTGCAGAGAAAATACTTCAATTAAAAGATAAAGTGCAAAGGAATCGACATATAGAATATACATATCGAGCAGCTCAGTAAATCGACAAGTCATGCACTCTTGCTTACTCTCATTCAATTAAGCATCATCATAATCATTATATACACTTCAAACCTAGCCAAGTTTATCTTCTTAATCAACTCTCATACGACTTATTACTTTGTCATTCAAATTCGCTGTAGCTTAACCTTTGTTATTAACCCCCTTGCTCCCTCTCTCTCTCTCTCTCTCCCTCTACCCCTATGATTTTCATTGATTCCCTAAAAAGAAAGAAATAATAAGCAAGTAAAACTGGCAATGAAATATGCAAATATCAATTTTATACAAAGTTCAGCTCAAGGTTTCAGCAACGATGACGTCTTCTTCAACTTCTGCTTCTACTCGAACTCAAACTCATTCCTCCTCTTCACAATTGCCTTCCGGTAATTTCTAGCCACATTTTACATTTCAACGCGACAACACACACACTCACACTCACACAGACACTCGCTCATTTATATGTACTTGACTTGCCATAATGGCTAATTTGAATTTTTATCATGTTTACAAGCAAACAATACGTGCATCATCATCGCAGAGGAAGTCAAGAGACGCCCTCTCTCACTCTCCCACTCGGCTCCGTCTCACTGTTATTCAGTTTCTCTGCTCGACAACATTTGCATATCGATTTCATATGCGGCAATATTCCTCACACTACGCCAAATGCAAATACAATCCATTTTGAATATTTTCTTGAGCGAGACCGAGAGCAAGCGAGCGAGCGCGCGCCTCCTCAAATTGTGTGGAAAAACCCTGAAAATGTTAACATGTCCTGCCCCCTTTTTTGCCCGCTTTCCCAGAGTTGCTTACTGCATTTCTGGCGCGCCCTCAAGTATGCAGCGCCAAAATTCAACAAGACAAGACAAAAAACACATTTGACATTACGTATTTGCAAATTTAATAACGCCCTGCCAAAATGAGCGGGTGTTCAGAAGTTGAGTAGGGCACTTGGTACTGACTAAGGCAATACTCTGTTTAGAATTGTGAGAAGAGCTTGATAGAGAGTGGAAATTGGGATTTATGATCGGTAAACAACAATCGATAGAAAATTAAAATTTCCTGAGATCAATTGATATTCTCAGAATCTGTTAAAGAATCAATAGTTTCTGAACAATGTAGAATATGTATTCAAATATCTGCAGCCCCAATCTCACTTTAAGTGTCTCAGCACACGCCAATATACCCCACTTCCACAGCCCCCATACAGCGCATATAAAAACTGACGCCAGCAACTTGACATCGTCTCTGGTGGCGCTGCTTCGTTGTCTGTTTGAAGTTTGCTCGCATGCAAATTGCACTGATTACCACGTTGCACTTTTCTGTTGGCTCTTTACTGCTTTGCTTCCCATTTCTCCCCACCACATTGCCATTTCTCTTTCGCTCTCTTTGCTTACACATTTGATTTGGTTGCATTTTGTCTGGCACTTTTCATGTTTTCTACTTAAGTAAACCTAACGCAAATCGCCTTCATTGCAGACACTTTTTCTTCACTTTGTTCAGCTGTCTCCCATTCATGGCCCCCATTCCGATCTGGCCAGTCCGCGCTTTTAACACTTGATGTATTTATCTACCCCTCTCCCACCCCCTCTTTTCTTTGTTTTGCTTTGCAGTTTATGGGGCAGGGTCAGCGTCATAAAATTCAACTGCATTTACTGCAATTCATGTGGAAGTGAGGCGCCATTTGTTGGGCCAGTAATTTGTAATAGCGTGTTCCCTTTGCGTCTTATTACAAGAGCTTGCCTCGCATTGTACTTAACTATAATAGCTTTCATCCAGCGGGTGGGTGGTGCTGATGCAAAAATTTGGATAGCTTTATGGCTTACAGGGAAAATAGAATGTTTTAGGTGTAGATGGTGAGATAGTCGAATTTTAAAATGAAATTTTAGTAAATTCTTAATTCTATTTAGGAATATTATTTATATATATGTATACAAATATATTTATTAAAATTTCTGTATATCATTTGCAAGCAATCATAAAAATATCTCAAGAAAATTATGTATTCTCTAATTTTTCTTGAATATTTCTAAAAAAACAGGCATGTACAGTTTATCTTTTAGCCACAAAATCTCTCATTTTCATATTTCAATCGTTATCCAACACTAACTTACGACCATGTTGACTAAGCACAAGACACAGTAGCTCATTGCCACACTCAATCGAGACATCTTGAAGGGGCGCTGCTGTATATATAGAAGAGTATATACATAATTTATATACATATACATATATATATTTATCTCCACTTTTCAAACTGCAAAGCTCTTCAGAAGAGCCCTTACTGAAAATAACAACAAGAATTGCACACAAAACCCAAAAACCAATCAAAGGTTGCTGCTGCCTCGCCGCCGCCTGCTGCTTTAGCGACGACTGCCAAAAAGTATGCTACACTTTCTGCGACAGCAGGAGCACGAGCAGGACTATAAGCAGCAGCAGCAGCAGGATCCGCAGCAGGAAACAAAACTCGGCGACTCACTCAAGCATTTTATTAAATTGCCACCTTCCGTTTGTTGTTACGTTGGCTCCAACAACTGTTGTCTGCAACTGTCTTTTATTTTCGATTTCTAGGCATAAACCAACACACAGTTACCCTCAATCCCCCGCCCGACGGAGGAATATTTCTGCCATCTTTTTCTATTATATCGTTTCCGCTGTTTGGCATAAATTTCTGTGCGGCGGCCAAAGTAAAACTTTTTTTTGCTATTTTTTATGCTTATTGCAAGTTTTCTTTCACTTTTTTTTTCTGCTGTTCCATCTATCTGTTATTTTTGAGGTTGAAGTGCCAAGGCACACGACTACCAAAATACAAAATACTACAAACAATAAAAAATCAACTACAAGGCGAGCAGAAAATACTGGAAAAAAATAAAAGACAGAGTCTAGTTTTTGGCTTTGCAGCGATATTGAAATGCGATTGCGGCAGAGACTTAGTAAAGGCACATAAAATGGATATACATACAGAATATATATATACTATATATATGTGTCTATAATGCGGCAATTGTTGGAGTTAGTCCAAAATGCATTTGCATTGCCATCGCTTTAGGCGCATTGCGGGCGTTTCGCCTTTTAAGCTTATCTAAAATTGAAATTCAAACACGACATAACAATCAGAAAAAAGCTTTTAGTTGAGCTAATTATATGGCCGCAGGAAGTCAAGCTCAAAGGCAATAAATTGCTCAATGCATTAGCTAAGTATTGTAAATAGTTAACAGATATTTGTCCTTGATAAATATATAACATTCATTTAACATGCACTTAACATGTATGTAACATTTGTATAATAAATATATTTTCCACACAAAACCAACTCTAAAATTTCTCTGGCAATTGCCAACGCAACTGCAAATTGTTCTAGTTCTAATTAGCTAAACTTTTCCAACTGATATTCATTAAAAGTGTGTACAATCCATTATCAAGAGCAGCCAAAAAATAAAATAGCGGGATTGTGTGACAGTAAAATTAAGCATACGCCATGTTGAACAAGCGTAATTACACGCATAGCAACAGCAACAGCAACGGCATAGCGATTGCTGGCGGAAAAGTAGTAGGAAAAGCGGATGCAGCTGGCAGAAGCCGCATGTCAAAAAGTTTCTTTTGCTTCACTTTTTTTATTTTTTTGTTCAGCTGGCAGCAAACGCTACAACTTGTTAACAATACGCGCCGCTAGAGGTCGCCAATTAAAAAATTTCCCAGCGCCCAATGCATGCGGCGCATGCCTCACTGTGTGGGCGGATGGCTCTGTGTGGCTGTGTGTGCGAAAAAGTCAACATTTTTGTGGTCACTTAAGCAGATTAATTTCATGGGTATAATTAAAAGAAGAAGCCGCTACAAGCGAGATGGTTGCCAGCAGAAAGAGAAAGAGAGACAGAGCTTGGTTAAGCTGGCAGCGAAAAAAATTAACATATATTAAATTTTTATGCACAAAACTTTTCCTCTTTTTTTTTTGCTCATGTTAAACTATTTTGCAGCGCGGCGCAGATAATTGATGGTTTTTAATTAACTGCCAAGTGACCGACACGCAACTGACAGAAGGCCAAAAAATACAAAAAGAGTGAAAAGACTGAAGTGGCATACTGAAAAACAAAAAAAAAACAAAAATCCGTTGAAATGTTTAAGCTCTGGCCTGTCCATCGAACGAGGCGCATGAAGAGCGGAGTGGGCCAATTCATTGAAGCTGCAACCAAAAGCTGTCAAATGCAGTTGCAGTTGCAGTCGCTTTTAGGCCAAGTCAAGCTGTTTGACATACAGTTTTGGAGCAACTGTAGGCAGTTTGAGCACATATGTATGTATGAAAAATATTTTAATATTAATTCAACTCTGACAGCCAGTTAGCTGGCAGCTCATACTGACACTCACTATTAATCTAATGAAGCACGAATTGAAAAGGCTCGCTCCACATGTCACGCAGTCAGAGTTAAGATGTGTTGACAGCCGCCGCGCACAGGCACAGGCAGGTGGAGTGTCAAATTAGGCAAGTGTGAAAATTGAGTGCAAAAAATAACCTACATAAAAGGCATGTCAATCGGCTGGAAGAAATCCATTTGTCAGTTTGGCTTTTGAGAACAACTTGAATAATAGAACAAGCAGGGCGGGATGGGATTTAAAGTCATGAGAGTATTACCTGAACTAATTTAACACTGAAGTAAACATTTATCTTTGACTTCTAGGCAAGAGGTTATTATATATAAGAGATAAGTGAGAAATACTTGAAATGTATACATTTCATTTAATTTCTAGTTAGATATACGAGATAAGTAAGAACTGACACTTAAAATAAACATTTTCCATTGCATTCTAGTTAAAGTTGTCAACCATTGGAGATAAGCGATAAGGAAAACGCAATATGAAAAGTCTTCTTTGATTTCTAGTCAACTACATTATCTTACAGTTTTAATTAAATTTGTCTTTATATCGTTAACTTACCATTGCGATTCTCACTATCGGCGGGTTTCATCTGTATGGGATGATACATCTGTAAGTAAAATTTAAAAATATTTATATTATATAGAATGTTTACAATGATACAAAAACTTAAATATATTATCAACATTTTTTATATTTATTCAATATATGTAATTTTAGAAAAATATTAATTTTTTTTATATATATTTTATATATATATTTTATAACTATATTTTTTATTTATTTTACATATATATATTTTTATATATATTAACCACTTTTTATCCAGCATACCTAAGCTCTTAACGGATTCCCTTTGCTAAGCTCACTTATTAATTATTTGGACTTCATTTATATTTGATTTTTCTTTTCCTTTCCGTCCTGGTCTACGGCTTTTACTTTTTACGCTTTGGCTAGCCGCTAACAAAATTCCAAGGCTTTGGCCAACCTAATTTGCCGTGTTAATCACATTTGATATATTGTGGCGCTATATAAGCGACGCAGTCGGCGATTAATTTGGCCAGCTCTTTGGCGCAGTGCAACCAGCCAAAATTGGACAACTTAGTCCCAGCAGACGCGCGCTCTCTGCTCTATATATATACACACAAATGTATATACATGTGTGTATTTGTGTAAGTGAAGTCCATTTAGTTGGCGCTGCAGCGTATGCCCCGCTCTGCTCTGCTTTTTTTCGCTTTTGATAGGCGCTTAAGCTGCATAATGAATGAATGCAGCAAAGAGCCGACAAGCTGCTTCTAACTGGCCGCCAAATCCTCGACTAAAGCCAAACACATTTATTCAGCGGTCGCCGAGGAGCAACAACAACACTTTCTCTCCCTCTCTATCTCTCTTTCTCTCACACTATCTGTCTCAGTCGCTGCCGTGAAAATCCTAAAATATGCGTTCGCATTTCCCTATTTTACGCCAAGTTGCAGCAACGTTTTAAATGTAATTTTTCGCACAGCGTCTTCTAATTAAAACAAGCTTAAAGCGCCCGCAAAACGTGCCGCAGCACGAGGTCAGGGGTCAAGGAGGGTTGGCCAAGGGAGAGAGGGGGGTCAGCCCAAACGAGGCCGCATGCCCGAGCACTTCCGTCGCCAAGTCTGCGCAGCTAATGGCCCGTGATTTATTGGCAACGACAACAGTTCACGTTTATAAGGCAGCCGCGCGGCGTCCTTGTACGCAACACCCTTTCTCATATTACCCTCTCTCTCTCTCTCTCTCTCTCTGCCTGTCTCTCTCTAGTCTCTTCTCTCCTACATTTTGTTGCCCACTCCTAGGCGCTCGTAAATAATACACGCAACGCGACTTCTTACAAATTGCAGTCCAAGTCAACCTGTTCCCAGTCAGGCAGCTCCTGTTCCTGCTCCTTCCTGGCCGTTTTGCTGTTTTTTTTGTCCCTGCCACGCCCCCTTTTATTTTCAGCAATTCCCTTATTTTCCTGCAGGAAGTACCAATTACCAGGTCAAGTCAAACGCAATCCCATTGGCATTAGACTCCAAATGCAACGAAATTTTGGCTAATTACATCAGGTTTCAGCAGTTAAAAATTGTCGTTACTATAATTGTTGTTCTTATACAACACTGGTAGGATTTGAACATGTTGATTAGAGAATATTTATATATTTTATAGTAAAAGTATTCATTAATTGACTATAATGAAAGGAATATGAGATGATGTCGTAAGAAGACTTGACTGTCGTGTATATAGTGCCCTATATATTGCATACTTAGCGTTGGAAAGCCTTTGTGCAGTGTTGTAAAGTGCCATAGATATACCTCAATGCTATTTAATACAATGAATATCCTCCCTTTCATTCAAAATTAAAATTCTATACATAGCATACAAACTATAGCAAATAAATACATTTAATAAACCAATTAGTAATACTAGAAGTGTTGTAAAACAATAAAAATACTTCAAACTTAGCTGAGATTTTCACGTAAAAATCATTTATACAATATGTAAACTGAGTCAAAAGATTTCTGTGCTCAATTTCCTTTGAATTATAGTTGCATAAATTGAAGTCAGCATAACAGTGTTGTAAAGGGTTGCAAAATACCAACGAGTCAACTATTTATTCATTCCACATGCACAATATAGTGGAAAGGACCAGCTTAAACTAGTTTTAACAGCTGTCAATTTAGCAAATTTCCATGGGAAATATTGTCAATTGCTGCACATGCAGCAGAAATGGCCACAGAACCAAATCGAAGAAACCTTTGCCAACTTTCCATGCAGTGGCTGAACTTGCTCTAACCCTTACGTAGTTTATTCTTAGGTTTTAGCTGCGCCTTTCAATAACAATTTTGTAAAATAAATATCGCAGCGCAGCTGCAAAATTTCTTTCGTTTCTATTTCCCTTTTTTTGGCAGCGACAACGACATGCACAAGTTATGTCAGATTTTGAGCGCCTCGCACAAAGCATTGTTGTATGAGCGTAGCTTTGCATAACCTAGCCCAACATATGCACCCAATAGCCCCTCAACCCCCTTGGAGCACCTACATGACATGCCAAATAATAATATGCATGCTGATTTGATGGCGCAATAGAAAAATCGAAAAAAAAACGCAACAACTCGAAATAATTCGCTGACGTTGTCTATGCTAGCCGTTATGCACAACCCTCAACCCCCCTTTAACCCTACCCCTAACCCCATTGTTGCTTTAGCCTGCAGCTCCCAAGCGCAAATTGACATTTTTGTGCCTGTGGTTTTGGTTTCTTTCCTTAGCATAAACTTTCGACGCGTTGCTAACAATTTTTTTTTTTGCCTTTTTCCTCATTTTTATGTGATTTTATTTTTTTCAGATTTTTTTTCTGTTGCACACTTTTGAGCTGCCAGGACACAGGGCTAAACTTGGAAATTACTTGCATTTTATGGCGATTGCAGAGCTGCAAGGGGCCGAAAAAAAATGTATTGGAAAATAGCAATGCTCTGTAAGGGATCTAAAGGGCATATGCACTGCATAGACTTGTCTGATATATTGAATATGAACTAAGTTAAGACTAAACTCGAAACCCTTTAAGACTTTCACTAAAATTAGGCTCAAATCTACAAAAAAGAGTTAAATTCTCCAGTTAATAGCTGATATTATACTAAAACCAAAACCCATTCAGGCTTTCAACTGTCTAAGCTTTATCTCCATACTTTACGACTCTGGCTATATAAAATTTACTATCTTTGGGAACTACTTAGTTCAATATTCTCACTAAAGTAGTCAGCTAGTTCTTCATACTTAATATCATCTGCTGATATATATTCAAGAGTCAAATTCCCAGGGTATCACGTCAGTTTTACCTTTCCAGTACCAACTTTATTCCACAATTTTTGTGCCGCGTCAGGACTCTGTGTCAGTCCGCGCGCCAGTCAATCTGTCAGTCACGCAGTCTGTTAGCCATAATGAAGGCAATGCGATGCTGAAATTCCAGTCAGCTATACGCTACTATTATTGTTATTGTTGTTGTTGCTTCTGTTGCTGTGTTGCATGAATGCGTTTATGATAAGTTGATGTGACAGACGATTTTTCGTGCTGCAGCGTCAGCAGGAAAAAAATGTTTTCCAATTAAAAGCTAAAATGCCGTCTAAAATATATATAAATAGCTCGCAACCCCGTTTTTCACCCTCTTCCTCTGCTCTAACTAATCGCCAACAATAAATGTCGCAAAATGTAAAAAATATGTTCAAAATAAAGCCTCAACTTACCCCACTCAGCGTTTTCACATTGTGCAGTGCGTCCTGAGCTTTCAGTGCGGCGCGACGCGTATAAAATGTCACAAAGCAGCAGCCTGCAAGAGAAAGAGAAAGAAAGAGAGAGAGAGAGTGAGAAAGTGTGAGTGAGTGAGCGAAATATTGAGATTAGCATAAGGGTTAAATTGGAGTTTATTTTCAACGACGTCAGAAAAAGGTGGCGAAGAAATTATGAAAATTATTATTATTAGCAGCCAGGCAAAATAGCAGCAAGCGAACAGGAAGGAAACGAAGGGAGGAGAGGGTAGGTGGGGAGAGGAGAGTAGAGCGAGTGGCACAAATGTGGCAACATGGCAACACTAAATTAAACATTATGACCAAAGCCTCGTCGCCGCAGCCCGCTCACCAACAAATCTGTCGCGGTTGGCAGAGGGATTGGGTTAGGGGGTAGGTATGTTGGGGGTAGGGGTGGGTGTGGATTGGGGTGTGCTGTGGGGGCAAGTGTTTTAGGTGTTGAAGTTTATGCGGGGTTCGTTCCGGATAGCAAGCATATTTGAGCAGCCATGCGATAGCTACCAAAGCAAGCCATAATTTGTAGCACGATTAAAATCCTTTTTTTTTGGGTTGCGAAATAATTTCCTTTTATTTTTATAAATATTAGACCCAAACGTGAATGCATAATTAAATTAACAGCAATTTAAGTGTTAAAAATTTTTATAGATATTAATTCTAAATTTTAGATAAAATGGAATTTTAAATAAATTTTATTTACTAAATGAAGCTAAAAAGCAGATCATAAATTCGAAATTTTATTTAATATGATTTTTTTAATACAAAAAATGGAATTATTTAATAAAAATTTGTATCTCATTTACTTTAATTAAAATCGAGTTAAAGCAACATTTTCCATTGCCTATTTATTCACTTTTCAGCTATAATCGAAAGTCAGTTGAAAATATGCGAAGTTCTCAGGATTTGTGCCCAGTTTTTTGTAAATTTCTTTTTCAATTCCCACCAAAATCTGTGGCCCAAACTGCAGAAAAGTAAAATAAAACCCTAAGCGTCCGATGAATTTCATTTCCGGCTCGCGCACTCGTCGCACACATATTCCATTTAACGTGGCTTGTTTTCCATACCACCGGCCACACCCCCAAACCCAGGCAGCCCCTTTGTAATAGAGTCCATTTGAAATTCTGGCCGTTGGATTCTGGGATTTTGGCCTGGCCGCCAAACTGTGAGTGGAAAACTTAATATGGCAATAGTTGCATAATGCAATTACCGGCCATATCGACTCGGCGCTCGGCTTTACCCAAGCGTAATGCGTTGCGGTGAACATGGCTCATACGGCTCTAGCTCTCTCTCTCTCTCTCTCTCTGTCTCTCTATTTGCATGTGGGTGGGGATTTGTCGCAGCTCGCACACACACATACACCTGCACCAACACTTGGGTAATTCAATCTGTCGCAGTTTTTATGCCTTCGTCGCCGTTGTCGTCCCACACACACGGCCGTTTTTCAGAATTTTTCACATATTTGCAAATATTTTCATTTCTCGTTTTGCGTTTTTTATATCCGGTGCAGGTTTAGAGAGTGAGAGAGAAAGGTAGAGCAAATGCCGACGCCAACGGCGCCGCAACGGATGTGTGAGAATTATGCATTTTTTTTTTTTTTGTTAACTGCACTGAAAGTTTAAAGCTTTTAAAGTTGGTGTAATTTTGTGTAAGTTTGATGCAAACAGGAATTTCGTTTTACTGCGATCTGCACAGCGGCGGCTTTAAAGCTGTAAAAAGCGCTTTACTTATGTTAATTAAGACTCAAAAGCTCATTGTCCCGTTGAGTGATCTACTTGAAGGTAGCTTCAAAGCTTTCAGAAACTCCTAATAAAGCAAGTGAATAACAGCAGCTTAGAAGCAATATCACAAGTGTTTGAACAAAGCTTTCTCTCATAATATAAAAGCTTAGTAAAAAGCTCGTATACATATTAAATGATCTGCTTTGGAAGCTAAAGCTTGTTTATAACAATTTTATGTCTATATAAAACTGAAGGTTTCTCATATCATATTGAAAGCTTAATGCAAGCTCTTTTATATATTTTCATGATCAGCCTCTCAAGCTAAAGTTTTTTGGTATTTATATCTAGATTTTTTGTATATTAAAAAATGATTTCATTCATTTCAAGCCTCTTCGACTCAAAGCTCTTAAGCTCGCTCGAAGTTTTCACTGCTGGAAAAGCTACAGAAACTAATTAAAACTAAATCAACTCAAATAAACGTTTGGTTTTTCCTCAGCTTTTTAATCTTTTAAGTTTTCGCTGTTGAATCAAACAAATATCGCATTTCACTTCGCGCCAAACTAAATGGAATCAAGGGGAAAAGCAAAGAGGGAGAAAGAGGACGAGAGGAAGAAATGTAACTTGTGCAATCGCAGATTAAATATCACTTAAAATTAAACTAGCGTTAAATGTAACAAATGAAAGAAAATCGAAACGATTTCCAAATGCAATAAAATATTGTGCAAGCGAAACCAAAGACGAAAACCAATCGCGCGATAACGAAGAAGCAGAGGAAGAAGCGTAGGAAAGACGACAGGCAGGCAGGCAAGGCAGAGAAGAGAAACGAAATCTCTCAATTCCCATTATGTGCATGTCAACTGCAGTTAGAATCAAGGCGCCAAAACAAGGCAGAGAGACAGAGAGAGAGGGAGAGAGAGAGAACAGTTGAGCTTTCGCTTGCTTGAGGGAACAATGCGATAAAGTAACAACAAAACCGGCGGCAGAAGCTGAAAACGACATCCAGTCACGTTTTTGGACAAAAACTTAATCCAGGAGCGAGTGAAAAGGGGGCGAGCCGTAAGGGCTGGGGGCGGGGGGCGTGCGTGTGTGTGTGAAAGTGGGTTGGATTGGATTTTAAGATGTGAAATCGAGAGCCGTCGCTTGGCCCAGACACACAACGTGCCAAAGTCCAGAAAAGGGGATAAAGCAAGGATATATACATAAAGGATGTGCCGGTCGCACACACGTAGACAGCCAGAGACACGAGCAGACTGGGACAGCCAACAGAGAGCCAACAGGAAACGAATTAATCGAAGTTAAATAAATCAATGTCATTAAACTTTGGTGCAGAGATTTACTAGCTGACTTGGCATGCTCACTAAACAGAAAGAGACGGCAGCACCAGCTGCACAATACACTACAACAACAACGACAACAACAAAGGGAGTTGGAAAAGCTAGAGCAAACTGCAATTGCAATCGAATTTAGTTTATGGCTCTCCACTCCTCTCACTCTCTGCTTTCTCTCTCTTTGGTTTCTCTCACTTCTTCTTCGCACAGATAAAGCTCGACGTAGCGAAAGTGACAAACGTTTAGCAATAGTTCAGTGGGCGCCAAAAGTCATGACCAAAACCACAAAAAGGCTGGCAGGAAAAGTTCAGCGTGAAACAGTAGTCGACTATCAGATACCCTGTAAACGTCATGGTTATATAGTCATAATACATAATATGCCTCAATTTATTAATTGTTATCCCACAAAATTAGGTAATTTGATTTGAGTACTAATCTAAGTAGCCGACTTGCACATACCCTATACTTTTATAACAATTTATTATAAAGAAACTAAATTCATGACCAATCTATTTAACAGCTTTGTCTCCTCTTACATCGTAATCAACCATAGCCCACTTTACAAAATTTACAGGGTATCCCAAACACAAAACGGCTCTTTGAAATTGAAATGCTCTTTGAAAATTAAGTGAAATTTTATGCATTTTTCACGCTCCGCAAGCCGCTAAATAAAAATGTCAAGCACACAAAGTGGGCGAGCCCAAGGAGACAGAGAGAGAGAGAGAGAGAGAGAGAGAGAGAGAGAGAGAGAGAGAAAGACAGCAACAGCAAGGCGGATGAAGTCGCCAGATAAGTAAGTGCGTTTCTTTTCCTATTTTAGGTGACAGCGGACAGCTGGCCGAGCACAGTTAGACGCAGAGTTTGACGGCAGAGAGTGTGAGTGAGATGGCGAGCTTTACAAAATGAAGTTCTCAAGCACAGTAGGCGGAATAGAAACGAAAAGAATAGAAAATGACATCAAATGGCCAAGAATATGGCTGAATTATATTATTTCCTGCCTTTTTTGTGATTTGGTCAGCATTTTATAAGTTTTTTTTATGGTCATAAATCAAATTTATAGAAAAAGAAATTCAAGGACTGAAGATACAGTTTAGGAAGATACAGTAAAAGCTCTTCAAAAGCCTAAAGTGGAGGCGCCAAAGTGAAAATATTTAAGAGAATTTGAAGGAAATAGTTAAGAACTTCATGCAAGATTTTATATACACTTATATTTATATTTTATATTTTATATTTTATATTTCATATTTCATATTTATATTTTATGTTATATTTTATATTAATATTTATATTTTTATTTAATTTAATTTTTAATTTATTTTATTTTATTTCATTTTTATTTTTATTTTTTTTTTATATTATATATTTTTTTATATTATATATTTTTTTATATTATATATTTTTTTATATTCAAATTTCTGTTGGGATTTCTAATTGAGTTAAATCTCCTACCAAAATATAACTTATAATTTATTTCCAATGTGCATAGTTTGTCATTCATTGACTAATTTATGGCCGACCCTTTTTCAAAACGCCTCTCGAGAAACTTTTGGCTAAAACCCACAAATTTTGAGCAACTTTTGGAAGGTAGGCTCAAAGGTGGCAAGTGAAAAGGCCCATCAAATTAAACGCTTTGGCCAAACAAAGCTGTAAAAGCGCTTTACACCTGAACAAACAGTTAAGAGTAGCACACAGCCTGTTAGCCTCTCTCTCTCTCTCTCTCTCTCTCTCTCTCTCTCTCTCTCTCTCTCTCTCTCTCTCTCTCTCTCTCATTCTCTCTTTCCAGTTGCTGCGTTTACCGCAAGCGCTAATAAATTATGAGTGGAGAGCTTAAACCTTTGCCCAAACGCACCCTTCGCGTTTGCTGTCTCTTTCTAGCTCATGCTGCTGCGAGAGGGAGAGGAACCACAGCATAACCGCAATAACAACACCCGCAAACAACATAGAAAATCCACTCGAAAAAGTAACTGGCCGCTAACGAAATTTAGTGTGAAAGAAAAACAAGTTTCTAGCCAAAAGGCATTAGCCCAGAAATAATAAAAGCGGAGTCCAAACTTTTGCCCAAACGAAAAGGAAATTTCCTCCATTTTCTTTCGTTTTTTAGCGGGTGTTATTTACGACTTTCTGGTTCAGAGGTCAGCGTCGCGCTTAAAAGTGTCATTTCCCATTTTTGGCCAAGTCCTCTCTGTGCGCCCTGGCTTTTTGGCTAAGCGTTTGCACCATCAAAATGCAACAGCAAAATCCAAATTTGAAGCCATTGGCAGCTGGGCAGGAGGAGGAGGAGGAGGAGGAGGACGGGAGCACTGCACTGCCAACTTTTTGTCGCAGCACAAAGGACCAAGGTACGAAACTAAAACTGGCCAAAACTAGGTTACAAGTCAGGCTAAATGGAAATGTTGTAGCAGGAAGTTGAAGCCAAAATAAAACTGCACATGAAAAAAAAAATAGGAAACGACTAAACAACGAAACTTCTGCAAGCGGCAAGAAAGTACAAAAAAACAACAAGTTTGTACCCTTCGATAGTGAAGATACCCTGTTATAAGTTAACAGAGGGTATATTAGCTTTCATGAGATATTTGTAAGACATGATGGGTTATTTTGTATTTCAATAAAATATTTCCAATTCAAGAGAATTCAATAATATTTAATTCCAATTTAATTCGAATTGAATACAATGAATATAAAAATTCCATCGATCTGACATCACCTAACATATGTATACATTCCCTATTTATCGATATTTATCTATCGATAAATATAATAATTTATATATTTTATACCAATCCACAAATCCACAAAATACTCTAGTTCATATATGCCAAACAGCATTTACAGGGTATTTCAGCTGCGTCATACTTTCTTCAGTATTCTCTTTTGTTGTCTTTTTTTGGGTCAGCGCACGCCCCTTCTCGCTCACTCTCTACTTTTTTGTCGTCTGCTCGCATTTGACAGTTGCCTGGCATAAATAATAACTTTCAAATGCAATTTGTGTCGATTTGTGTTTGTGGCATGGCGCGCTTTTAAGCTCAAGTGATAAACAGCAGGAGACACACACAGACACACATATGTAGGCAGGCACTTAGCCGAAAGCTTCTACTTCCATTCACACACTCTCTCAAATCCAGTCGCAGCTCTCGCGCTGCTGTCTCATTGTCATAAATCATCAACACAACGCGCCACTTAAGTGCGTCCTAAAACTGTTTGCGCTTATACTTTGTCACACACACACACACACACACAGACAAACAGGACAGCCACGCCCATCGATGACAAGCTGACCATGCACACGCCCACATTGCCAAGCAGCGGCCGCCTGTCAAATGCAGCCCTGGCAAAATGATATAGAGCGATGTAAGAGAGAGAGGGAGAGACAGTCGAAGATGTGATACAAAAGCAAACAAAAACGGACAATTGGACAAATAAACAAATATATATATACATATTTATTTACATACATAAATAAATAGAAACAGAAATGAGCATAAAAATATGATTTGACAAACGACACAATAGGAAGTGTGCCGTTATGAATAGAAGAAGAGCAGTGGCTCGGCTCGGCTGCAGTTGAAAGGCTTTTAAATTGCCTGCAAATGACAAAGGCAACAAAAGAGAGCAAAGTGAGCAATCGGCCAATCAAGAGCGAGTCAAATCAAACTCTTCAATTTAAGAGCTCAAGATCACATACTTAGCTCTTTTCCTTTTCTTCTTCTGCTCTTCCTTTTGAATAGTCAAAGTTGCCGTCTCAAGGCAAATGGCGCACAAAAAGCAATTTGCTGATGAAATGAAATGGCAAGCGCTTGACATGCAATTAAAATACACGCACACACACAGCCAAAGGCAAAGCATAGAGAATGCAAAAGAGCGAATGTCTGTGTGTATGTATGTGCTCAATGGCTAATTTTATCTTATTTACTTAAAGCAGAGAGAGGGAGTGAGTGCGCGAGAGTGTGAGCTAGCTTCAGAGTTTACCGTTAGAGTGTAGGGTATTGAGTTTTGCAGAGCATATAATTCACTTGCCAAGCATTTTGTAACATAATTAATAAATTAAAGAAAATTTGAATATATAAAATAATACGAAATATAAATTATTTTTCTAAATAAATATATTTATATAATTTTCACTTACCTTTGCTGATGCCCGTGGCCTTGTCACGCAGCACATTTATCGAGTGCACCGGGCCGTATTCCTCAAACATTTCGCGTAGCTGCGCCTCGTCCATCGACTTGGGCACCTGGCCCACAAACATCTTAATGTTATCGGGATCGGGCTCCTTTTCGCCGTAGGTGACAACGGCGGTGTCCGGATCCAAGCGATAACAGCTATCGTCGTCCATGCTGACAACAACATTGCGATTGGCGCTGCATGAGTTGTTGTTGTTGTTCATCAAGCTGCTGGACATGTTGTTGTTGCCGTTGTTGTTGTTATTGCCGTTACCAAAGGGTGTGCCTGTTAGCGAGCTGTTGCTGCCCACCAAGCTGGAGTTGTTGTTGTTGCTGCTACTATTGTTGTTGTTGTTGTTGTTGAGCAGCGATGAATTGTTATTGTTGCTATGTATAGGACTATTCGGTAGGCTATTGGTAGCGCTGCTGCTCTTGTCGCTCATACCAAATGCACTGCAAAAGAGAGAGGGGGGAAGAGAGCATGAGTATAATCACAGTTATAACGGCACATAAAGAGAGGCTGAGGGAGAGCATTTGTTGCAGATTATGTGTAAATTAACAGTTATCTTAGGCTATTTACTCACTCCAAATACATATCGGTACTTTTCTCAGAGAAATCAAAAATCATGCGGCGATTGCCTATAAACGAAGTGCGACTGCTGAACATTGTTTTTTTTTTTTAGTTTCTTTATATTTTAGTAACACTCTCGAATCGATGAACAACAAAGAGTATCGTGCACTAGAGGCAAACAGACGCACACGGACAATTGTCAATTGTAATATTTTTGGCAATCAAGTTGGCTTTTAAAATATTTCCATGTAAACACTGCAAACACTGCGACTACAAAATGCACTAATTAAAATTTGGGCACAAAATTTATCACGCACGCGCAGCGCCTTTTCCAACTTCCTTCATTGGCAATCGTCGAAGAACAAATGAACGATGCAAATCTGTGCGAGCTGTGAGCGCCTGCAGTTTAAAGGAGTTGGAAGATGGAGAGAGCGGAAGTTGGTGCAGCGCAGGCAGAGCTCAGGCAGCGCAACAGGCATAGCGATCTTAGCAAGTGAGAGCAGTTGAACTATAAGCTACGAGCAGAGCTCTGGCAAGTATGCAGCACACAGTGTAGAGGCATAAAACATGAAGAGAGCGCGAGTAGAGCTTGGGCAGCGCAGCAGCAAGTTGAGCTACCTGCTGTGCGCGGTCAGTGGAAAGGAGTAATAGAAAGCAAAGAGAACGCGAGGAGAGCTTAGGCATGGCAACAGAGCCGAGCTCTAGCAAGTATGCAGCGCACGATCATAGTGGAATGGAGTAATAGAAAACGAAGAGAACGCGAGCAGAGCTCTGGCATGGCAACAAAGCAGAGCTCAGGCCATAGAGCGCGAGCAGAGCTCCAGCGAACAGTCATAGTGTAAAGGAGAGAGTAGAGATCACTGCATGTGAGAGCAGTTAAGCAGTATAGGCTGTGTTCTATATTTAGCAGCTGCGCCTGAAGAGAGGCAACAAAAAAGACCTAACTGTAATTGCTTATATTTTGACTGCGTTTTTGCTGCAAATTTATTTTCGTTTTTCGTTTAACTTTCAACTTTGCTTAAAAGCTTTGCCAATTACGCCATAAAATAAACAGCCTTGGCCACGCCCAGTTATCAATTTAACTGAGCAGGTGCTCGCTAGCCTCTAATCTAGCTCCTTTACCTTAATTGACCCATTTGTCGCTGTCTATTTACGAACGGCCGCTAAGCAAATGCCGTTTGAGGTTTGCTCAGGCCGAAAGTTCAGTCAACTCAAAACGGTTTTTCTATAAATGCTTAAGCGCATTAGCAGCTTAATACAAGTGACACCTGAGCCACAATCAAAGTTAAATAAACCATAACCATCATAACGTATCACATTAAACTTGTAATTAAACAAAACAAAAGGCGAAATCCATATACCCATCCTGCTTGTGCTATAATTACTCCAACTGTTGTTTGCTCGCACTCACACTCGTTCTCTCTTCCTCCCACTCACACGCGTTGCTAGTGCAATTTTCTGCTCATTTCATTTTGACTTCTAACTTCTTTACAAGTTTTACTTTTGTGCAGCAAATTCTTTGTCTTTGTTGTTGTCTCCCCCAGCTCTCTTTGTGCTGGCCTGCTTTGTTGCATTTCGTAATTTGAACTTTTTGTTGTTGCTTTCCCTCTCCCTCACACTCTCTCCCGCTCAAACTGTCTCATTTAACCCGCTCTTAGCTTTTGCACTTTCCTTTGTGCTGTATTTAGTTACGGTTTCGCATTGTTCTCTCTTCCATTTGACTGTGCGAGCGGGACGGGGCGACATTAGGAGAGCGAGCGCGCGCCCATTTGACACAATTATTGCATTTCCTTTGACATGTTTTTCGCCCCAATAAAACATTAAATTGCAACAATTTTATTAAAAACTTTGCAACTACAACTTTTTGAAAAGGGAGAGAGAGTGGAGAGAGCGGGTGAATCAACTGCACACAAAGCTTGTTGTGCATTTCTATCAAAGTTCAAACTGCAATTCATCTTCATCATCATCAAGCAGCAGAAAATGAAGAACAAGAGCAGCAAGCTCCAAATTGAGATCAACAACAGCAAAGAGAGCTGAGAGTGCGTGTGTGTGTGTGTTTGTGTGCACATACTGAAAGTTTTTAGTTCGACTATCGCCTTATAACAAGACTATCGCATTTATTTCGATACCAGTTACAGTTTACAAGTTTAATACCCTGGAAACGTATGACAGCAAAGGGTAGATCAGCTTCGGAGTCGATAAGTTAAATTGTTAAATTTTATTTTTGTTTCCTATTGAACTTTTAAAAATGCTAATAAATTAAATAATTAAAAAAATATTATTAAATTAATAATATAATACTATTTTTTAATTAGTTTAAATATATTTATATTTTTTTTCAATAGCCATTAAAATTTATATCTTTCTTTAAGTAAAATCATAAAATTTTAATAGAAAATGTACATATATATAAATATATTAAAATTTTATAATTTTACCTTAAAAAAAAAAAAATAATAATAAAAAATAACAAATATATTTTTTTTAATTTAAATATTTATATTTGTTTACATAAAAATTTAGCTTAAAAAAAGTTAAATTATTTATTTAAAAAATTATAAGTTAAAAAGTTAAAATATTTTTGTATACTTATTTCTTCAAAATTTTTCAAATCCCGCAGTCTGTACTACCCCATCCACAACTTTTCGCCTCTAAATTTCGATAGGAAATTTTTAAAAAACTTTTGTGCCCGCTGCTCGGTGCACATTTATCTTCATTTGTCTACGCAGCAAAATGGCCAACAAAAAAGAAAAGGCGGAAAGCAAGGCAAAGGAGAGAGGGGAGGGAAAAATAAATATATAACTGTAACCCAAAGCTGTCAACAATTTACAGCTCAAATTATCCTGGGAGCGAGCCCAAAGGCCAAGTCAAAAGTTGGCAGCCGAATTCGGATTTGGGTCTTGGCCGCACTCTCTACCTCTCTCCCTCCCTCTACCTCTCTCTCTTTGGCTCGTTCGACATTGAGCACTAATTTGCTTGATTACTCTGGAGTATAAGAGTGGGCGGAAGTGGGCGGAGTGGGGCACGAAAATTTGAAATCTATTAAAAAAGTTTCAAGTTGTATGGGAAATGAGAACTGCGAGAAATCACTTGTCACTCGCCGTTTCTCGCTCACTCGCCCTCTCTCTTTCTCTTTCTCTCTCTCATAACAAAAAGGTAGTAAAAAAAGTGGAGTAGCTCGCTTCGGCTTGTGTAAAAGTAGTTGAAAATTTGTTGCACAACTTTTTTGTCTGTCTCTTTGTCTCTCTGTTCCTCTGCCTTTCATACTTTTTGTTTAGCCAAGAGGTAACTAACGGTAAATTTGAAGCGTCTGCTACACAAATCAAGTGCAAAACGGTAAAAAAAAAACGTCGGGCAGCGATTGCATTGCTGCTGCTGCTGCGCTGCTGCTGCTGGTCGACAGAACTTGATTCTTCTGCTTTTGTTTTGTGTCTGCTTCTGCTTTACTTCTTTTTGTGCTCTTTATTAGTGCGACGCATGCTTCATAATATCAATTTGTAAGTGAACTTGAAAGCAAAGAGTGGGAAGAGAGGAGAGAGAGAGAGAGAGAGGTAAATTGCAAATCAATGGCAAAATTTGCTTTAAGAGCTTTAAGTTGACTTTAAGAGATTGTTGTAAGAGGTAATCTAGGCATGAGGCAGTGGCGGAAGCATGGGCGTTGGTATAAGAGTAATAAGACTTGAATTTCAGCACTGACTAAAGAGAGCTTACAAAATATATTACAAAATAAATCCATGTGTATAAGACTGACTTATAAGAGCTGGGGAAGCATAGAATTTTGTATAAGAGTGAGTTACTGAAAGCTTATACAGGAGTAATATAAGACTTTGATTTATGCATAAGAGAGTATTTTCATAAGTATAAGGCAGAGCAAAAGTAAATACAAAGTATTTTCTTGTATAAGATGGAGCATGAGCAAATATGTATGCTCAGGTATAAGACTGACGTTCGTATAAGACTGAGCATAAGTAAATATGTATACTCTTGTATAAGACTGATTTGCTGCAACAGCAGTATAAGAGTGATCAATGTAATTTGTATAAGACTTACTAATCACTTATAAAAACAATATAAGAGTGTTGAGTGTGTCCAAAGTGGCAATTATGCATTTGTATAAGACTGATTTGCTCTTTACTTATACAAGCAATATAAGAGTATTTTATATATTTTTGTATAAGACTGCACTACAGGCCACATATGAAAGTAATATAAGAGCCTTTAACTTAAGAGGGGTTGAATCGTGCATTAAATATGCTTCTGTATAAGACTGAGTTGCTACTTATACTCATACAACAATACTATATACTATATATGTATTAATACTTATCTAGACTTTCTTATACCTGAGAAAACATTCCCTCAACTCTTATACTCTTATATTACCCTTCAACATAACGGTAAGTATTTACTTTGCCCAATTAGTTCACCTTTAGCCCACTAATGAGACCCCGTCTCTCCCCCACCCCCTTCGGCATTCTATTTTGTCTGCGCTAAATAAGCTTTCGGTAAGCCGCTTAAACTTTGACCCTAACCAACTGCGACGACGATGACAAGGACTTTGATCTCAAGGACCTTTTGAGTAGGCGCAAAGCGCGTTCGCCTATAAATTACTCAGCGCATTTCGCCGCGTGCGCTTATCAAAGATAATTTTAAGCCGCATTTAAAATGATTTCTTTGCCTTTTTCTACTTTTTCTTCTTTTTTCCCTTTGCAACGGGAATTTACGCTGACTGTGCGTTGTCTGGCAACGCTCGAGCAAAAAAGTGCAAGTTGGCAACGTGGAGGGGGGCGCTCGCCATGTTGACAGTCAGTGAACCCCGAAAACCAGTTCGCCGCCGTCGCTGCTGCGCTTTTTGTCAATGATAAGCTACGTCCTACGGATGAGCTGCGAAAAGGGTAGCGGCAAAAGAGAGCGTGCGAGCGAGCGAGCGAAAGAGGGCGAGCAGCAGAGCTGCTTGGACTTTGTGCAAATATTTGACATGAACACAAAATGAAGAAGAGCAGAAGAGAGAGGCAGTGGGCAGCGGAGAGCGAGGGTCAGCGAAAGCAGCAGCAGAAGAGCACCAGCATAACAGAGGCAGCGCAGCAGAGGCAGCAACAGCAGCGCAGCAGTAGCAGCAGTAACGGCATCACCAGCAGCCCAACGCAGCTCAGCTCAATTTTTGGTTGGCAAAGTCAAAGCGAGACAGTGTAACGGGAGTTTTTGGCATGGATTTAGTGGGAGAAAGAGCGAGAGGGCGCTAAGCATAGACACAGCGCAGCGACTTGTGTGTAATTAAGCAAAAATGTAAAATTGTTTGTTGTTTTTGTTGCCGTCCCTCTCTTCCTCTCTCTATCTCTCTCTTGCCCTTGTTGTTGTTGTGTTAATAATTGCTTGTAAATAGATCAAAGTTGGCATTTGTTTGGTTTTTGGGGCCAGTGGCAGACGAGAAGCGGGGGCCGCTGTGGCAGGAGCGTAGAGCGGCCGCTTAGCTGGATTATGTTGACTAATTAGAGGTTGTTTGACATGCTCCATTGACAACAGTAGTTGACTGTGCTCTCATTTTATAGAGAGTGAAAGGGGAGGGGGGATGCTGCTGCTGCTCCAAAGTTATTCTAGTGGAACTGGCAAAGTCCTCATTCGTCTGGCATATTACAACATTATTAATTACGGGACAAGAGGAGTCTTACGCAGGGTGACTCCTTTTAATGAATGGAACAATCTATTTACATATACAATGTATATAGCATAGGGGTTTGTATTAAAAACCAACAAAAAATTCTACAAAAATTAAAGGAACACCCCTGATAAAAACCGAACTGAGTTTACGCGTTAAGCAAAGCGAGGCAACCGCAATGAAATGAGACTGAATGGAACCCGTTATCTCTCTCTCTCTCTCCCCCCTATCTCTCTCTCTCTCTCTCTCTCCCTCTCTCTCTCACATTCATTCTACAGCATAAGGGCCACAGACTAACTTTTGACCGTCCTGCATGGGTCACTTTGGTCAATGTAGAGTTGCCAGACCTACAAAAACGCAACGCCATTTTGTTCAACGCGTGCTGAATTTGTCGCCAAATACAATAAAAAACTAGCAAGGAATAACGCAAAATACACTTACTAAAAATCTTAATAAATAAAAAACAAACACAAAAAAATATTAGACATAAAATTATTAAAAATTAAATAAAAAAAAAAAAACATAAAATTAAAAATATTAATTTTAAAAATAAATTGAAAAAAAAAATTTTTTAAATCAAAATATCAATAAAAATTTTAAAATAAATTTTTAAAAATTAAAATGGAAAGAAAATACATATTTTTAAAATATATATAATAAATAAAATAATTGTACATATTTTAAAATGCCCAAAGCAGCCAACCTGCCGTTAAGGGTATTCCCTTCCAAAAAAAAAAGGAAAGGGAAAGGGTCGCCGAATAAAGGCAGAAAAAAAAGTCGCAAAAGAATTTTGGTTAAACTTCTTTTGCAGGGACTAAAGAATTTATTGATTCATTTTGAAAAATCCAACGACAAGGACAATGCCGCGAGAGTGTGCACAGGACGTATGTGTGTGTATGAGTGTTGCCCCCGGAGCGGGTGCAAAAAGGAAAAATGATTTGCATGGCTTTTTCAGGCACAGGCACAGGCGGCGGCACAGGACCTCGGCCAAAGCCTGCGCCCGGCGCGACTCGGCCCTGTGTAAAATTGAATCAAATGATTTTCATATACGCAGACACACACTCATATATGTATATTCGTTTTTTAATGTGGCTTTTTCGGCGCATAAGTCTTCCCAACTGGCAAAAAATAACGGCAAAGATATATATGTGGATATGTATAAAGAAAATTATAAATGAAAATTCCAGAGCGGCGGGCATGCATGAGATTCCGGCGACTCGGCGGAGAATTGTCGCCACTTTTGCGCAAATTGTTGTTTGCCAAGCGAAATTGAAACAATTCGCGCCAGGGTTGCCACCCCGCTTGACACACGCACGCACACAGAGAGACGCTCAGACTGTATCCTTTTCGCGAAAACTCTTTACTATTCGATGCAACTGGCGCATAAATTTTATTGGTTTGCAGCGTTAAGTGTGAGCGGGTGGCTGGCCTTCGGGGTAGTCACTGCTAGGGGTAGCACTTTAAGCCTGTCTCTGTGGCGCTGCAGCTGCCCATTAGCGCCTTTTAATTTTCATGAATTTCGTTTCGCAACACGAATTGACAGCGCCATAAATTAAGCAATTAAATCTATATTAATATGCAAGGAATATGTCCTGCTGGCGTTGCCAGATGCATTTCGGTTAAGAGTTTAGGTTAAGCCAAAGTAAAGAAATTTTATCTCGACAAATCTATCAAAAGCCTAAATTAAGAAATGAGTGAAAAAAAATTAATAATAAAAAAAAAATAAAATAAATAAAATAATATAAATAAATAAAATAAAATAAATTAATTAAAAATTTTGATACCTTGAATAATTAATTAATTTATTTTATTTTATTTATTTTAATGAATTTTTTTTATTAATTTTGTATTCTATTATTTTTTTTTATTAAGAGTTTGCTCAAT